>MVAK01000010.1:0-288804 GCA_014825535.1 Cystofilobasidium bisporidii
GGGAGGGCTCAAGGCCCAGCGACGGTCGGGACTTGGTGGTCCCCGTCCGCAGCGCCGCTCGAGCCGCTGCCCTGGCCGTCGGGAGGGCCGACGACGGCGTCGGTGTTGCCGGCCTCGTCGGCGTCGTCCGCCCCGAGGAGGAGGACGTTCTTTGCGCCGGCCGGGCTGGCCAGCGAGGTCGTCTCGCCAGCGTGGGCCGGCTTGACGGCGGCCGACAACGGGTGGACCGCCAGGGGCGAAGGGACACCGCCGTCGGTCAGCGAGGCCGAGGATGGGTTGTTGGCCGCTGCGACGGCGGCGGCAGCGGCGGCGGCCGAAGACGACGATGACGATGACATCAACGTGGGGAAGGCGTCTACGACGGCGGCGGCAGCGGTCAGCTCGAGCTGGGCAGCGGCGGCGCGCACGCTCTCGGCAGGCGAAAGCTCGCGGCTCGTCGTGCTGTCCTCGCGGCCGCCGTTGTCGTCGTCGTCGTCGTCCGACTCTGCGATGGGCGGAACGTCGGGCGAGACGGCCGCCGCCGAGGTCGACGGGCCGCCGTCGAGGCTGTAGTCGGCAACGAGGCCGACGCCCGGGGTGACGCCGTCGTTGTCCCAGACGACGGCACCTTCACCGCCAGCAGAGGTCGCAGCTGGCGGAGCATCCTCGTCGTCGTCGTCATCGTCCCGGTCAGGCCCGACGCCGAGTGCGTCGGCGAGGCCCTGGTCAAACGCCGCCTTGACCGACTTGAGGCTGCCGCGGCGGGACAAGAGCGACTCGCGCCGGCTGGCCACGTCAAACGCGTCCTCGGTCTCGACGTCGGCCTCGAGGTCGGCGAAGGATCGGCAGACGGGGCAAGAGAACCCAGGGTGGTGCTGGGTGAGCAGCGGCCGGATGCACTTGTAGTGGAAGACGTGCGAGCACGGCGCGATGAAGAGCGACTGGCAGATGGTGACCGAGAAGAGGCAGATGCAGCAGTCGGTCACCGACGCCTTGACCATCTTCTTGCCCTTGCCCGTCGCAGGGCTGCCGGGCGCGCCGCCGAGCGCTTGCAGCTGCTTGAGGGCGGCGGTGCTGGACGCGAAGCGCGAGCAAAGAGCAAAGTCGCATCAGCCCCGGCAGCCCACCAGACCACCGAGGGGAAAGCAAGGGGAAGAACGCACTTGAAGCTGTTGGCGCCCGTCTGCCACCCACGCCCGATCTCGGCCCGCATCTTGACGCACTTGTAGATCTCCTCGGTGCCGCCCTGGTAGTCGACACCGAGCTGGAGGATGTCACCGTCCTTGATGGCGAACGGCCGCGACTCTTGACCCGGGGGCGACAACCGCTGGTGGTTGAGAAAGGTGCCGGAGGACGACTTGGTGTCGCGGACGAAGAACTACGAGTGGAAGAGGAGAGCTGGGTCGGTCGACTGGCGAGGTGGCGGCAGCAAGCAAATCAGGACGGAAGGAAGACTCACGCGACCTCCTTCGACGACCCAGAGCTCTGCGTGGATCCGGCTGACGACCTTGCTCTTGAAGGCCACCTTGTTGCTCGTGAGAGCGCCACCTCGAGGCACGCCGTCGACGCCGCTCTGCTTGTCGGTAAAGCGACCGATGCGGAGCGTGTGCGTCGGCGCATCGGCCGGGGCGCCGGGGAGCGTCGGGTCAAACGTCTCTGGCACGTCGCGCACGACCGGATCGAACGGCAGCGAGTTGGACGCCTCGAGCAAGGGCACGAGGCGCAGGCGGTGGACCGGCCGCGAGGAAGAGGCGTCGGCGTTGGAGCTGCTCCCCTCAGTGGCGGCCTGTGCCGAAGCTGCTGCTGCGGACGACGATGCTTCGCCAGCTGCAAGTCGGCAACATGGGGCGAGTGTCAGCCGTCTGTTAAAAAGACTTGTCGAGCGAGCCAAGTAGGACGCACCGTCAGCGTTGGCCTGCGAGACCGACCCCCTGCGCTCGTCGAGCTCGTCGTAGACGTGCTCCGGCCCGCCAACGAGCACCGTCCGGCGATGGCTGACGGGCGGCGTGCTCAAGCTCCTCGGCGGCGGCGGCGGCTGACTCCCCTGCCTGGCGGCCGCGTTGGCCGGCGAAGACGTACTGCCGCCCTGGTTCGAGATGCGCCGCATGAGTCGCTGGCCAAAGTTGACGAGTGGGTCCTCGGCGCGGTGCGACGTTGACAAGGGTGGCGACGGCGGGGCGTTGGGGTTGGTGCCGATCAGGCGGCGGCGCGAGTTGCCCTGGGGCGACGACGGGCCGTTGAGCAGCGACTCGGCCGACAGCGGCTGGGAACGGTCGAAGCTGAGCTGGGGAGGTCCGCTAAGCGACTCGCCAGTCATGGCTCGTGGGCGTCGCACTTGAACAAAGAAACGAGGGGCGGGACAAGCAAAACGGACGGGGTCAGCAATCGAGCCCGGCCTTCTTTGAGCCTGACCTCCCCTCCGAGCGGGCTTGTGAATCCTTGCCTAGGGTCACTCTGGACACCAGAAAGCATGGTTGGAAAGCCCACGCCAGCTCTGATTCCCAGGCAGACAAGGACGCTTCGCACGAGAGCGGAGGGGCGAAGGAAGGACGTCGCACGCACTGAAAGCCGGGAGGAAGCTCGACCTGCCCGGGCTCTGGGGCAGGCTCGACGGGTGACCACCGACCGACGGTGAGGGATTCGCTACATCGGCAGACGACGTGAAGCCACCGGCGGGCATCTGGATGGGCGAGGGAGGCATGGCAGAAGACAGGAGGTGGGAGGATCAAGGCGGCCCGGAGCTGCGTGGTGTGTGGTGTGATTGACCGACGGCGGGGTGCGAGAGAAAGGGAGGGGCAGGGGGTGGGCAATGATGGGGGCTTTCAAGACCGTAGCTGGTGGATGGGCGGGCCAGAGGAGCGAGCGGGCAGAGCTGCTGATGAAGAGGGTTCGCGCAGGGAGGGGACGGAGGATGAGGGAAGGGATAAGCTTGACAGGGCTTCCTCGTGCGGAAGGCCAGAGCGAGGGCCCCGGCCTCTGTCCGCCCTCGGGCTGCCCGGGCGAGGCCCTCAAGCAAAGAGACCCGCGGCACGTCTCGACCCCCCCTTCGATCCGTTTGCTCGTCCAAATCACCCTCGGCGTCGCTCGGCGACCCTCAGTACATCGGCCACAGCCCGGTCGACTTTCTCAGCAGCAGTCACTCAGGTCGCCAGCAGACCGGAGTCAGAGAGAGGGGCATCGTCATGGTAAGAGGAATGTAGCGCGGGTCGTGGTTCTACAGCTGGTGTACACAGTGAGCCGGTGGTCGAGTCGTCGGTCGTCGGGTCGTCGTCGTCGTTGTTGCGTGGTCCGGGCCGGTCGTTTGTTGCTGTCCTGTTTTTGTGCTTGGGCGACCAGGTGGGCCTCTACAGGCCTCTACGAGTAGCGCTCGCGGCTGATGACCCGGACCTTGACGTTGCCGCCGCCAGCGACCACGTCGTCGTCGTCCGAGTCCATCTCGAGCGGGCTCTTGCTGCGGAGAACGCCGCTGCCGCCAGACGAGCTGCGCGACATTTGCGACGCCGACCGGGCGAGATGGGGCGCGCGTGTCTCGGGCGAGAGCGTCGGCGATGAAAGATCCGCAGGAAGCGACGCTGGCGGTAGTGGGGTGGAGCGATCAGTCGGCGTCGGAGGTGTCTGCTCAACGGTCGGAGGAGGCGAGGCGGCGCCAGCTTCGGCAACGGCGGCGCTGGGATTGAACGATTTGACGGGCGGTGTGTGATAGGTGGGAAAGGGGATTTGATTCGGGGGAGGGGTCGATGCCCGGGGAGATGACGATGCGACGACAGCGGCAGCGGTGTCAGACGGCTGGGGCACGGCCGGGAACGTCGAGACGAAGGCCAAGTCGATCGGCGTGTGGCCTGGCGTCTCATGCTGCGCCGAGGGAGGGGGGGAAGCTAATTTCGGGGGGAGGGTGTTGAGGGGCGGTGGTGGAGGAGTCTTTGTCGAGAAAGGCGTCTCTGGCTCAGAGTGCTCTATGACCAAGTCGCCGATCAGTCTCTGCGGCGGATGGCAGAAGAGAGGGGGGGGGGGAGTGATCAGGCAGGGACCCACCAGACTGATCAGCGGCTTCAGAGTCGAGCTTCTCCGTTGCAGGGACGTCGGGCAGGTCCTTGCCTGCTCGCGAGGGACGATCACAAAAGGGACAGAGTCAGCTACGAGCCCGCATGACTGGTCAGCGCCTACGAACCAGAGGACTGACCGGCCGGGGTGGGTGTTTCGTCGACGCTGTCCTCGGCTTTGGCCGCCGACGACGCCTTCTTGCGCTCCCGCTGCATCTTTTTGCGCGCCTTCTGCTTCTCGCGCTTGCGCCGCTCGCGCTCCTCCTTGGACGCCCCGTCGGCGCTGGCCTCGCCGCCCGAGGCCGACTCGGTCGCCGCCGCCGTCGGTTCCTCGACCGTCGGCGATGGCTCGTCGGACAGCGAGGCAATTTCCTGCTGGGTTGCAATCTCGACCTTGGTGTCGTCCTCCTGATCGGCTGCAGAGGTGACCTGTACGTTTTCAGCGGCCGGCGTAGTGACTGCAGAGGAAGAGGGGCGAGGGTCGTCAGTCAACAGCTCAATTCATTTCCGTCGGGCGCGCTGCACGCAGTCTAGTCAAGTGACTCACTTTGCGCTTGCGGCCCAAAGTCGGTCACACTGGCGCTCTTGGGCGTCGCGAGCCCGTCAGCGGCCGTCACGTCGACGACGTTGAGCGAGTCCTGCGGGGCGATCGTCTTGTCGGCATCCTCCTCGTCCGAGGGCAGGTCCGAGGCCGGAATTCTGGGCGACTCGCACTCGAGCGTCGGCGTGTGGTAGACGCTCTCCTCCTCGTCCGTCGGAGGAACGACGAGGCTCGGGGCGGCTGATGCTGCTTCGTCATCCTCAACTCTCTCGGGAGCATGGGCGCTGTCGGTCTGCTCGCCGTTCATCGCCGCTACACTCTCGAGCCAGCTGTCGACGCCGCCGTTCGGACGGCCCTCTGCCGAAGCAGCTGACGCGGGGGGCGTCTCGATGCCGACCTCGGCGCCATTCCGCTCCTCCGAGGTTTGCTCGGCCTCCTCCTTGACCTCGAGCGCAGGAACGTGCTCAGCCTCCTCGATCGCCGGCTCCTGCTCGCCATCGGCAAGGGTCAGCTTGTCGAGCGTCGCTGTCGAGTCGTCGAGCGCGTTGACCGACGGCTCAGCGCGCGGCGTACCGGGCGCGTCGGCAGGCGAGCACGGGCCACCGTCCTCCTCCGAGTCAGCCAGGGATGGCGCGATAGAGTCCGAGACCTCGACCATCATGCTGCCGACTGGGCTCGACGGTCGTCCCGACTGGCTGCCTCCAACGACGAGGGCGTCATCGTCCGCATCGTCCCCGGCGTTAGGCTCGACGACCGAAGGCACGTCGGCAGCCTCGGCCGTCGGCGGCGTCGGCTGCTGCGACGCGCTCATAGGGAGGTATGACGAGGCGATTGAAGGCGCGGCGGACCCAATGCTGGCCATGCTTGAAAGACTGGTCGTGCTTCTCGGCTGGGCAAGGACCGAGTTAGAGCGCGAGGCGGCCGTCGTTGGGGGCAGCGCGTCCGGATCCGTTGCGGCGAGGTACGACGAAGGGAGGGCGTTGGTCGTCGTCTCAGGCTGGCTCAGCGGCGGCGGCAGGCCGGTCGACATGGGCGACTCGGAGCGCGACGCTGAGGTCGGTGAATTGGTCGTCGACGTCGTGCGCGAGCGAGGGGTCGGTCCAGACCAGCTGGAGCCAGACAGGCCTGGCGCGGCCTGGGACGCGCTAGTTGAACGCGATCCAGGTGTGACACCAAAGCCGCCTCGTCCGGCGCTGCAGTCACGTGGGCAGGAGTGTCAGTGTGGAGATTCAAGCATGCAGTCGTCTGTGTCGATGCATGAGAATTTGCGCGAGCGCACCTGGGGATGCGGTTGCCGATCATCTCTCGGCTGACGGCGCCTCTGCCCTCAGACGGCTTGCCCAGGCCCTGGCCAAAGCTGCCCTTGGGAATGAGAGGTGCGGCACCGGCGACGTCATACTTCGCGATGCGACTCTTGAGAGATCCAGGAACGATGGGCGCAGTACCGCTGTTGTTGGACGATGAGGACGAGGTCGACTGCTTGTTGAGGAGGGCGAGTCGGTCGGCGAGCGACATGCTCGACGAGGGGGGAAGAACGGGGGGAGCCCTGCGAGTTCAAACGACACCGTCGCGCATGCAGGAGGGTCAGCTCTACAGACACCGTGACTATGGCGCACGAGATCAGAGAAAGAAGGAGGTCGGCATGGGCGGACATTGCAAGAAGCGTGACCAGCTTGTGGGCGGAAGGGAAGGCCGGCGGGTCGAACGAAGAAGGGCGCGAAGGCAAGCAGGCCGTCCGTGGTCGTGTGATGGGCTACCTGACGGAGGATGATTACAGTGACCAGCATCAGCGCCGGCGACGGCCCTCGGCAACGAGAATAAGCAAGACCAGTCTACGCACTGTTCAGACGTGGGGGTTACCGGTTGCGTTGAAAGGGTCAGGGCGAGGTCGTGGTCAGGAGGCAAAACGTCGCCCGCTGCTCGGGCGTGAGACGCGGCGAGGCAGACCGCCTGCTCGCTTCCCTTCGCCCAAACGCCCAACTTCCTGAGCAATTCGATCCACAAGCACGCAGTAGAGCGAGAGCCCGCTTCTATCTTCTCATAGGTGCGTCCGAACATCTGTCGACGGTCGAGGACGGGGATGGAGTTGGGCAGGCGGCGCGCGCGCAGAGCGGCGAGATGCGATGGCCGGATCTGGGCTGGGAGGGCAAAGCCGACGACGGCCATCGACGCTTCACAAGACACCCTCGAGGTCGCTCTCTCTCTCTCGTACTCGCTTTTCGCAGCGGCTGATGCGTCCCGCTCGGGCTTTCTGTAGCTGCCGCCTTCCATGGCGCCCTTCTCGCGCTTCCAGGCGTCGCCCTACAAGAATGCGTTGCCGACGCCGACGCCGCCGACTGCTCACTACTTCCCAATGACGTTGGCGCCGCACGCTGCCGCCGTCGCCAGCTCTGAGGACTGGATTTACGTCGGCGCTGGATCCGACGTCTACGCGCTTGGCTGGGACGAGCAGGGCAAGGGCGAGAAAGAACGCAGGAGCTGGCACGCTGGCGTCGGTGAGATCGTCTCGCTCGCCGTGCAGCAGGGCGTGTGGATCGCCGTGACAGGCAGGACGGGCGTACGTACGCTGGCATTGCGCATGTTTCAGCCTGTCCTTTGGCTCGCGCCGCGCGCTGACATGCCCTGTCGTTTCACTTGGTGTCTGGCAGACCGCTGTCTTTGCGCTTCCGCCGACCCCATTCGAGGCGCCCGCGCAGCTGCTTTCGCTGCCCGCAGCGCCGTCGGCCATCTCGGCTCACCCAACGACGCCGACCGTGCTTCTCGCGCATCTGGCCATCTACTCGCTCGAATCTGACCAGCCGGCAATTTTGGTCGAGCCCTGGACGGACAAGGGCGTCTGGGCGACATGCTGGAGCTGGGACGGCAGGCACGTCTGCGGCATCGGCAAGGACGGCAGCGTCGGCGTTTGGGAACCTAGAAGGGGAACCGCCGTCGTTGGAGTGCGGCCGTCTCGTTCCCCTCCTCGCTCAACGTCTTTGAAAGGCTCTGTCGCTGATTGTCTCCTTCTGATCATCCCTTCTTATCGTCTCTGCAGACGACCGGCGCTGTCCTCAACCATCTGAAGCCCGCGACGTGCTCGCCCCTCGGTCCATACTTCCTCGTCACTGGCGTCTCCAAGGTGCGCGCTCTCGAGTCCCTCGGCTCCTTCAACTGCCGACACCACCCCTCGTCTTTTTTCTTCGTTGCTGACGCGCTGAGCGCTCGTGCTGCTTTTCATCCAGAGTCGCGAGCGCGTGGTTCTCGTCATCGACCCTCTGTCGCCCTCGGCGCCCCTGGCGTCATCCGTTCTCGACTACGAGACTGCAGCCTTGCTGCCCGTCGTCGACCAGGAGCGCTCGATCGTCTACCTGTCGGGTCGGGGCGACTCGATCATCAAGTACGCCGAGTTTGTGAAAGGTGCTTTCACCTGGAACGCGGTGGGGCTCGGCGCCCCGGTCGAGAGCCTCGCGCTCGCGCCGTGGACCAAGCTCGACGTCGTCAGCAAGGGCGAGATCAACCGGCTGCTGGTCCTCAGCAAGCAAGGCGATGTCATCCCCGTGCCTGTCCTCGTTCCCCAGCGCTTCTACATCGACTTCAACGAGACGACGAACCCGCCGGTACGATCGTTTGGTGCGTCGCCTCCCCTTGTCTCTCCGCAGGCGCGCCTGCCCCGCCGCCATCCTTTCGCAAGCCCACCTTAACGCTCCGGACGATTCCAGATGGCGCTCAATCCGCCAAGACATGGCTCGATGGTGGAGACGATCTTCCGAGCACGGTCAGTCGCGATCCGGCGCGCCGCGACGAGCGCAAAGCGGCTGTAACGGCATCATCGGCAAACGTGACCGCCAAAGAGCCGCGATCTTCCGCCCAGGCGGCGGCCCCGACGCACGCACCTGTGCTCCAGGCGGTGTCAAGTCCTGCTCCTTCCCCGAAGCCTGAATTTGCACCCCCGACCGAGCAGCTGGAGAAGACGACCATCTCGGCGCCGAAGTCATCGCCATCGCAGACTATCCCAGCCTCGACTCGATCTGAGGCCGGGCTCAAGGCCGCACACGTCGCTGCACCTGCCGCTGCTGTCACCGATGCCCCCTCAGCCGCTGCATCAGCTCCTTCTGCGGTCCTCACACCGAAGCCGCCCCCCGTTGCGCCGAAGCCCTCGGCACCCGCAGCCCGCTGGTCGCGAAACTTTCTCGCGGGCAGCACACCCTTGATCCCGGCTCACGACAACCTCGACTATGTCTCTTCGTCGTACCCAGCCGAAGTCCCGCTCCTGCTCGCTACGTCCCATTTGCTCCTTTTCCCTGTTTCGGGTGCCGGAGGCCGTGTCGCTGTGCACGACCGCAAGGCAAAGGGCCGCATGCCGCTCGTAGGCGACGTCAAGACGCTCGAGGTCGGAACGGAGCTCGTCGACATTGTCCTCGATCCGCTTGAGGTCGACGGCGCGATCGAGGTCGTTACCGCCGGCAAGGACGGCAAGATCAAGGTGTGGACCGTGCCGCGCGGCGGCCTGACCGAGAGCCGGCACGAGCCGACCCGAGTCGTTGATGCGCCGGGCCTTGATAAGGTGGCCAAGCTGGCCTTCAGCCCTACTGTCAAGCACCTCCTCGCTGTCGTCTCAAACGACTTTGGTGAGGGCGTCGTGCGCATTGTCGACACGCTGAGCGGCGAGACGCTCATCAAGGAGACGATCTGCGAGCACGGGGTGCGTGTTCTTTCGCGCGCGGGATCATCGTCTGCTATCGAACTCCCACAACCGCTGACCGTCCCACGCCATACTCCCTCAGGTCTTTTCCGCTGCATGGAGCCGCTCAGGAATCCTTCTTGCCGTTGCGTGCAAAGACCGCCAGGTGCGGGTGCTTGACCCCCGCCAGCCGGCCAAGATCTCTACGGCACCGGCATTCAACAGCCCTCGCGGCTTTCAGCTCGAGTGGGTCGATGATCATCAGTTGATTGCCGTTGGCCATGCGGCGGGTTCGATGCGCAAATTGCAGCTGTACACGGTCGATGGCGACGCAATCAAGACTGGCGGCGGTTTGTCGCTCGACGTCTCCCCCGCGGTCCTCTTCCCGCACTACGACCCCGACACCTCCCTGCTCTGGCTCTGGTGCAAGGGCTCGTCGACGATCCTGTCATTCGACGTCCACCCGGAGAACGAGCGCCAGCCATTCGCCCAGCTGCCGCCGTTCACGGGCGGCTCGCTCCAAAACAGCGTCTGCTTCCTGCCCAAGGTCGACGTCGACCCGAAGGCCATCGAGGTCGCCAAAGCGCTCCGGCTTACTGCGAGGGACGTCCAAGAGTGCTCATGGAAGATTCCCAGGCGGCATACGGACCGGTTCCAGGACGACGTGTTCCCGCCGACCCAGGGCCCGCCCTCGACGGCGCCCGAGCGATGGCAGGCCGGAGAGAAGCCCGACGTTGCGCGCATCGACCTCAACCCCGGCGGGATGGAGCTGCGTGCGTGCTGCTCTCTCGCTGACGTGCAGCTCGTCTTCCGGCGACGTCTATGCTGACGTCGGGCTATCGGCTTGCTTCACCAGTGTCCGAGATGCCCGAGGCCGCGCCCTCTGTCATTCGCGAGAAGCCAAAAGTGCGTTTGGCCGCCCTTCGGCGCAACTTGGTGCTCTCGGTAAGCTGGCCTACTGATGACGACGGCCGTATCCTCCTCACACTTGACAGACTGGCGCGCGTGAGCCCACGACGGCCGAGAAGGCCAGCGCGGCAATGGACCTGCTCTTTGAGAAGGCCAAGAATGACCTAGACTCGGACGAGGAGGAGCGCATCAAGGGCGACGAGGAGTGGTCGGACTAGGCGCATCGAGCGGCAGGGGATGATCTCGATGAGCTTGCGAACAGAAGTCTCGCGTATGGCTCTCAGCTGCGCGGTCTGAGCGAGCAAGACGCGATTAATTTGCGTGAACGAGCATGAGTCGTCAGGTCGTGAGGTCGTGCTGATTGTCCCACCCTGGCACTTCAGGCCCGGGCCTTTCCCTTGCCTTTGCCTTTGCCCTTGCCGTTGCTCCTTGTCTGCTCCTGCGCACCTTGCAGGATGCCATTGGCACCCTGGGCCGTCGGATTCGTTCCGTCCATCGTCGGCGTCGACTGAGGCTCGTCCTGCATCGGCCCTTGAAATTGCCGCTGGACCGAGGCGTAGTGCAGCATCTCGCCCTCGCTGACAGACGGATTGAGCTCCCGCAGGGCTAGTTCAAAGTCGGTCTGCGAGACGAGCACTTCGATCTCGGACGGCTTGGCCAGCTCTGACAGATAGTACTGCGGCGTCATTGGGTGCGGGTGTGCCGACTTGGCCTGCGGCTGTGAGTTCATCTCGGCTGCAGTCGGGCGCGGTCAGACCGCAGGCGGCGAGAGAGAAATCAGCGGCTGTAGCAGGCAAGAGGGAGAGAAGAGCGCGTCAGGCAGGCGCACCGATGGCCGAGTCGATCTCCTCGGCCTTGCGCGTCATGGCCTTGAGCATCGCGTCCGAGCAGAGTGCGTAAAAGTCGGCGCCGGTGTAATTGAAGGGACACTGGGCGGCGATCGTCTTGAGCCGCAAGCCCGGGTCGAGCTTGAACTTGCGGGTGAGGGCCTCAATGATCTTGAGCTGCGCTTCGTGCGTGTCGCTGACGCCGAGGTACAGCATCCGGTCGAATCTGAGGACCAGGTGAGGGAGGGCCAGAGTTGCTGAGTGAGACCGATCTGCCAGCATAGTTGAGAGAGCGTGCGGCGGAACACGCACCTGCCTGGCCGAAGGAGGGCCGGGTCGAGTAGATCGGGGCGGTTGGTCGCGCCAATGACAAAGACGTCGCCTGAGCCGTCGCCGCCCGCCATGCCGTCCAGCTCTGCCAGAAGCTGGCTGACGATGCGGTCCATGACGCCGCCCGAGTCGCCCTGGTTGCCACGCTTGGGTGCAACACTGTCGAGCTCGTCGAAGAAGATGACGCAGGGTTTTGCGTCGCGGGCGCGCTGGAACACGCGCCGGACGTTGGCCTCGGATTCGCCAATGTACATGTTGAGCAGCTCCGGTCCCTTGACCGAAAAGAAGTTGAGCGAGCATGAGGTCGCGACCTGTAAACCCCAGAAGCGACTTGGGTGAGCCCCTCAGCCACGCATGCGAACAAGGGGGACGAGGGACTGACGGCCTTTGCGAGCAGCGTCTTGCCGGTCCCTGGAGGGCCGTACAGGAGGATGCCTGCAAGCGAAGTCAAGACGTTCGCTGTGGTCAACACGCGTTCCTCAGGGGGGGGGGGAGCCGGACAGCGGTCATCAGCGACGCACCGGATCTCTTCTTGAGGCCGCTCGCGAACAACTCAGGCTTCATCAGCGGTAGCTCGACCGTGTCAAGGATCTCTCGCTTGACACTCGCCAGTCCTCCCACGTCATCCCACGAGACGTTGGGGATCTTGGGCGCGCCGATGCTCTCCGAGTAAGAGGATCGAGCGGCGTCGAGAGCGCGGGCAAAGTCGGCCGAGGTCAGGGGAAGGCCGGCGAGGGCAAAGTTGGTCAACGGGCAGGACCTGGAGGGAAATGACCGGGCAGAGCTTCAAGGTCAGCCTGGTGGGGCTCACAGAAGGGGGGGGGGACTTCAGTGAGCGACACGAAGGATGCACCGGCGCAGGATTACACGCTGAAGTGCGGCATTGCGCGCGCCTCGCACCAGCGAAACGAGGTCCTGGGCAACCAGCGCCGCCGTCTCGACCGCCAGGGCGCCCAGGTCGACGTCCGCAGAGATATTGGCGCCTTCGAGGATGGTTTCCAAGATGCGGAGCCGTTCGCGCTCGTCCGGCGCCTGCACGGAGGAAAAAGAGCTCAGCGAGGTGCGAAGGATCACGGCGAGTGGAAAAACCAGCCAAGGCACGGACCGTGATGATGAAGTCCTCCTTGAAAGTGCCCAGAATTCCAGCCGGTACCTTGTCGACGTCGCCGGTCGTTCCAATGACGATGACCGGCCACTCAGACGACTTCCAAGTCTCGGCAAGCGAGTCGATGCAGTCATTGAGGACGGCGGCCATCGGAGGCTCTGTGGTCGCGGACGAGAAATGGTGAAAAAGACGGCGATCCGGCGAAGCATCAGTTTGCGATAACGAATCGGCGACAAGAACAGCAACGTACCTTTGCCCGTCTCCTGAGACTGGCTTTTGCGCGCTAGCGCCTCGACGTGACGGAGAAGTAGGATGCAAGGCGAGCTGGTCGCCGCGCGCTCGAAGCGCGCTCGCAGGACGCCCTCCGTTTTAGCATCGGTCTCACCGACGACCTCGAAGCAGTTGACCTGAAGAGGCACGGAAGTCAGTCGTATTAATCGCAGTCCATCATGAGTGCCTGATGAGCCAGACGGGCGCACCTCGAGCACACCCAGTCCCATGCGAGCCGCAAGGCTCTGAACAATCGTCCGCTTGCCGCAGCCGCGGGCCCCCTTGAGGAGAATCGAGATCTGTAGGCCGAACGACGCCATGGACGGCTGCAGAGATGACGCGATGATCCGGTGCAAGCTTCTGAGCGTCTTTGGGGCCGCAGAGTGCGGAGGCAGAGGTAGGAAGGGGCCTTCATGTGGACAGTCGATTTAGGTGTCAGGTCCAGCTGTGGGACGATCAAGAGAGAGGAAACTGGGGACAACAGACCGATCCCGAGCCAGTCGACAAAGGGTCCGCCGACGCCGAGGCCTTTGCCTGACCCGGCCTGGACAATCATCGTCTCGTTTGGGTCGACGACGCAGCCAAAGTCGCCACGCTGGGCACGGCCCTCCCACGACTCGAAGGGCGAGGCCGATTCCGATGGCGGTGCCTTGGGCTGCCGCAGATGGAGCACGCGAAAGAAGACTGGTGTCGTCGGTTGAGACGATTCCCTGAGCGATGGGCGAGGTCGAATGACGAGATCAGCCTGGAAGGCAAGAAGTGGTTGGGGAGAAAAGTGGGGATGACGAACCTCGTGGACGACGGCGCGGTTCCCCCCTCCTCCTCGACCTCGTCGACCGCTGCCTCGTCGACCGCGATGCCGATCAGGTCCCCGACCTTGAGCACCCTCCGGCCAGCGCCGCTGCGCTCAAAGTAGCTCCGCAATCGACCGACGACCTCCTTCTGCAGAAGCTTGCTCGTGCTGGCCGGCGACGCGAGGCGCTCGAGCGTCACGGACACGGCCATCGGGAGGGGCGGCGCCGCCGACGGAGGAAAGGATGTGAGGACGAGGCACAAGTCGGGCGTCCTGTCGAAAGTTGGCGTGGCTGCCAGCGGCGACAGGTTGCGGAGGAGCATGGGCGGCAGGTTGACCGGCTGCAACGCTTCCCTAGAGTTATCGATGGCGCGCACGCGGACGAGACGCCAGTCGCCGTACGCGTCGTCAGCGCCGTCCGACGAGAGGGCCTTGACCGCGACCTGCGAGCCAGATGTAAAAGGGGGGGGGGGGGGGGATTCAGCACCTGCATGCTGCTGATCAGTTCCGCGCGTAGAAGATTGAGAACGCACCCAGTCACCATCAAAGCAGCCGACCTCGCCTAGTACGCGCGTGCGCACCCACATTGTGCACTCGTCCTCCTCCGGCGCACCGAGTCGGGGTCGCGCAGCGAGCGCGCCAGTCGAAAACGCCTTGCCTGACGAGAAGCCGCCACCGCTGCCGCTGTGAGACGAAGCCGTCAACGACGAGGCAGACTCTGACAGGTCGGCTCCTGCTGCTGGCGGTCCGGGTGGCAGCGCCGACGTGCTCGACGACAGTAGCGCTGACTGAAGGAACGACGACGTGATCTCAAAGTCGTCCTCGGCGTCGTCCTCGTCCTCGTCCTCCTCTTCGAGCGGATCATCGTCGAGTTCTGGCGGCGGCGTTGGCGGAGGCGAGGGGAAGGGTTTGACTGTACGCTGCGACGAGGCCGAGGACGAGTCGGACCGGTGCGACAGGGACGACGTTGAGCGTGCGAGATGGTCGAGCCCGTCGTCGTCCTCGCCGGCGCCGTCCGACCGGGTGGGCTGGAACGGGACGACCAGGACCTGGGTCCAGTCCGAGCCTTCTGCTTCATCCTCACCACGCGGCTCCGCGTCTTCAGCTCCATCTCCGTCGTCGTCCGGCGGCGGCGGGACGAAGACGCCCGCGAGGACGGGCTCGGTCATGACCACACGCCAGGCCCTGACCTCGCCGTCGTCGTTGACCGTCGGCGGCGGTCCGTTGCATTCGCTCGCGTCCGACGACCCATTCCTATCCGAGGTCAGCGAGAGGATATCGCCAGTCCGGATGATGCCGCCCGGTTGCGAGCAGAGAAGCTCTACGAGTCTCGAGGGCGTCGTCTGGGCCAAGACGTGAGCCCGCCGGGTTAGGGGCAGGAGCACGAGCGAGTCAAGCGCAGGCGGCGGTGGGCAGCTGGCCGACGACGACGCCTCCGCCGAGGGAAAGAAGAGCGACATGCCGGAAAGAGGAGGAGACGGAGAAACGTCTGCTAGGCTGAGCCGTCGGAATGCTGCTGACGACAGGGGAAGAGGAGATCGTTGATGGGCGGCAGGAGGCAGGTCGACGAGCCCGGCTCGCGGGGTTCGGTGCCGCCGCGCCGCTCTAGTTGAGTCTCGACGAGCTCGGCCCAGCATAGCCGGCTGCGCTGCAGACGGTCGTCACTTTCATAAGAAGCTTGCAGGTCAGTAGGCTGATGCGCGTGAAAGTAGTCGCTCTTATTTGAAGCTGTTGCAAGAGCTCGTAGATCGCACCACGTCGGCTGGAGGCCTAACGAGGGACCAGCGTGCGGGCTGGCAGCTGACGGGAGAGCCGATGGCATCCGGAGGGCGGGCGCAACGCCGTCCGCTGCTGAAGCTCTGCGCAATGGCCAGGACTCGACTGTCTCGCCGGTGTGGAGAGATCGTCATCGTATGGCCAGGGCGTCAAGGTATCAAAGCAGCATTGAGGGGAGTAGGTCGTCAAGGGTATCTAGAACAAGGTGAGTTATCGAGGTTGTGCGGGGTGGGCAGGAGCGCCCGCCGTCGCGGCCAGAAACTTGGGGGATAAGACGAAGTGGTCGTCGCGCTCTAAGTCGAAGAGCTGCGCTGGTTGGTCGACTTGGAGTTGGAGTTGACCCAGGCCTAGAAGGTGTGGGGAGAGCGGCCGAATAGTCAGCAAGCGCCAAGGACGAAAGGAAAAAGGCCAGTGCGACGGAAGAGGGGACGCACTACGTCGGCAGGTCGCACAAAGATGCAGGGCCGGCCGCCAACCGACGGCATGCGAGCGTGGGCTGTCGCCGAGCGGTCCGGCGGGCGGAAGAGGGAAGAGGACTCAGAGGTGCCGCTCGACGTGCCGCTCGTCTTGCGCCGGCGCTCGCCCTCGAGGAACTTGCGGCTGCCATGCCAGTTGTCCTCGTCCTCGTCCCCGGGCTCGAAGTACTTGACGCCACGGTACGTGCCGTCTTGATGAACTTGAAAAACCGTCTCAAGGTCGTCCTCGACGACCTGCAGCCCGACCCACGGACCCTTCTCGCCCTTGAGTCGGCCGATGTAGCGCACAAAAGCCCGACCGTAGCAATTCGGCTTCGAGCGGCCAAGCGCGTGGAACAGGACCGGGATGCCGACGTTGAACGAGACGCCAGACTCGGCCGCTGCAGGTTCGAGAGTTGCAAGATCATGTGCGACGAACGGTTCGCGGGAGGGGACGTGCCGAACAGGCAGCCGACGGGGCGGCTCGAAGGCGGCGGCGGGGTCGTACCGTGCCGGTCGCATGATCGACGGCGGCGCCGAGGTCAGGACGAAGGGCGCCTGAATCGATCTGCCCGACGATTCGCTGGATTCCTTCGAAGCTGGCAGCGAGCGCGGGGCCGAGGCGGGCGAAGCGGTAGCAGGGGGTGTCGGCGGCCGACTGCCCGTTGCTGCTTTGACCGCGTCCAGTCGATCGATCGTCGAGGGCCCGGTGGCAGCGAGGGCAGGCCGAGGCGAGCCGACCGATGGCGCAGGTCGAGGCGAGGTGGCGAGTGCAGCGGGCCGAGGCGACGTGCATTTGGCCGGGAGGGGTGGCGTCGCGCGCGTAGGTGTCGACCGGATGCTGCTTGATGACCGAGTCGACCTTAGCGAGGCTGCCTTGGGAGCAGCAGGTCTAGGACGGGCTGACGGGGGTGTCGGTGGCAGCGGTGAGGTGGAGACCGGCAGCTCAGACGTCCGCCCGACAGCGGCCCGAGGTAGGCGCGGCACGGGCGTCGACGGCGAGGACGTCGGCTTTCGAAGTGTAGACGCGGTGGACCTGACCGAGGAAGCGACAGAGGGCGGCCGTGGAGGAGCAGATGCTGGTGCAGCCGGCCTTGCCCTGACAGAAGACGCTGCCGATGATGGTCTCGGAGGCGCAGAGGGCTGAGAGACGACAGGCCGCTTGCTGGTTGAAGGGGTGGCCGAGATGGTGCGTCCTGGAGCCGGGCTCTGACTGGTCCGAAGGGAGGAGCGCTCTGGCTGGCGAACGCTGCTTGTAGAGCTGGAGATCACTGTCGAGGGCCTGGATACTGCTGATCGCACGGAGGATGTGGTCGACTGAGGCCTGGACGAGGCGGCGGATGTAGAAGGGACGGCGGGCTTCCGGACCGAGGTCGTCGAGATTGACCTCCCCGAGGAGGACAGCGCGACCGAACGCAGCGAAGAGGCGCTGTCTGACTGACGCGGCTTGCTCAGAGAGCTCGAGAGGACCGGCGGCTTGCGCAGCGGCGCCTTCGGATCGTTCAACGGGGCCGCAAGGAGCTCGCTGACGGGCTGGTCGATGTCTGCGGGCGGTGCGGGCGACAGAGGTCAGCTATGAGTGGCGGCCGCATGAGCAAGCAAGGACATCGACGCACCGTCCGCAATCTCCTTCAGCGCCCAGCCTTCGAGGTTCTGGAAGCCGCCCTTCTCCCGGATCTGCATCCAGCGACGACGGATGTGGGTGGTGATCTCAACCCGCGTCTTCTCGACGAGCGCCCGATTTTCTGAGCCGGGGGACAGCGCCGGTTCCGACGTTGCGGGGTCAACCTTGAGAAGCAGGGAATTGACGAGGACCTGGGGGGCGAACAAGCAGATATTCGCGAATCAGCAGGCTGGACGAGGCAGCAGTCTCGTCGAATGACGGCCGCACCTGGTACAACCGAGCAGCCTCCTTGCACGACTCGGGGCCCGACACGCCCACCGCGAGGTCGTCCATCATCTTCTCGAGCAGCTCGCGCTCGAATCCACGCCCCTCGAGCAAACCAGCAAAGTCGTCGCCCTCGACGACCTTCTCGGCATGGCGGACAAAGACGGCGCGTATCCTCTGCTCGAGCTCGAGCATCATGCTGAGCAGATTGTCCGACCAGGCGGTCTGCTTGAGCCCGCGCGGCTGCACCGTTCGGACCTCCACCTCGGTCCGTGCTCGGACGGCGAGCAGGCCGCGGTAGAAGCCCACAACCGTGTCGGGCCGCAGCAAAGCCAGCGCGTCCTTGACGAGGCCGTCGCGCTCGCGCTTGCCCACGCTGCCGACCTCGCGGCCCCAGCTTTCACCCCAGTGGAGCACGAGCCATTCGCGGCACCGCTGCTCGAGCTCCTTGGCGCCGACATCGGGCGCGGCCGCAAACCGCCAGACGCGCGGCACGCGCCGGCACGTCAGCTTGGACGGCGTGAGGGTGCGGTCCATGACGAGGGATTCGCACATCTCGTGGACGATGCGGGCCTCAATCTCGGAGCGCAAGGACGACATTTGGAGGTAGGTGGCCGAGCGGTGGATCTGGAACGCCGTCTGCAAGTCATGCTTGCGATTGGAGAACGCCAGCGTTCCGGCGTACCTGGGTGTACAAGGGGGGCGAGGTGAACATCTCGAGGTGTCAGTCTCAGAGACCATACTGCGCTCAAATCAAAGATACGAGGCGCGGACGCACATAAAGCCGAGGCAAAAGTGCACGCTGGCTGGGGTAAAGGGCGGGCTTGGCAGCTTGATCTCGCCCTTGGCCGGGTCAACCGAGCGGAAGCCGCCGGGGTTGAGCAGCAGCTGGGCAAAGTACGGACTGCGCGAGGCGAGGATGAACTTGTGCGCGGTGAAGGTTGCTGTCGTCGCTGTCGTCTCCTCGAGCAGGCTCTGGTCGTTGGGCGAGTGCTCAGGCCCGTGCAGCGAGGCGCCCGCCGAACGCGCGGCCGAGGCGGCCGGATCGAGCGGCAGCACGAGCTTGACGTCCGAGAAGAGTTTCGACCGCCACATATAGACGAGGTCTGTCCGGAGCCGCTCGCGCTTGTGGTCGTCGGGCCCTTCCAGCCGGCCGACATCCTGCACGGCCGCGCCCGGCACCTCGAGGCCGACACCCAGACCAAGGAGGCCAGCGCCTGGCCCGCCGCTAGCTTCACCCGAGCGAGTGCCCGCGCTTTGGTTGAGCCACTCGACAACCTCGCCCATGCCCTCTCCCGTGTAGAGCCATTCGAGCTCGGCCTTAAACATGTTGGGCCTAACGTCGACCCGGATGTGCAGCGGCGGCCGGAGCGTGGCGGACGACTGCGCGCTCAACGTCGACGCGAGCGAGACGGACGACGGCACGCGGAGGGAGGAAGCGGCCAACGAGGAGGCAAGGTAAGCCGACGACGAGCTACCGTTTGGGTAGGATTGGCCTAGCGGTGAGGGAGCCCGCATCTGCGACGGCGGGAAGTAGCGCGCTTGAAAGGCGGGCGGCGCTCGGGCGTAAATGATGGCTGGACAAGGCGGCCGCGAGCAGGAGCAGAGGGAAGGAGGAAAGCAGAGATGTTCAGCACGACAGTTCCAGAAGCACGACATGCGAACAAGTATGGACATGCGATACACGTACCCTTGTGTCCCCAGATGCTGTCTGCACCGACCGAGGGGTCCAAGCTGGGCGGCGGATCCTCGTCGAGGAACGACGGTCGCCGGCTGCCCTCATGGTGCCGGGGCGTTGTCCTGCTGTCGTCGTCCTCGGACGCTGCACCTGAACCGACCTGCCAGGTGACGTCGCCAAAGCGCTCCTTGGCATGCTCAAATAGAGCACGCAGGTCGTCCTGCCAGACGTCGGACGAGTGCTGGATCGGCGTCGACAGCGGGAGGGGGGGCGGGAGCGGCGTCGACGGCCTCGTCGCGGGAGCTGGTCGGAGGGCGCTGCCAGACGCCATCATTGGTGAAGGCCGTTGCGACCGGCTTCCGAGTCTCGCCCGAGCGGAGTGGCAGGAGGGAGAGCAGGAGGATGGTGGAAGTCGTCGACGGCAGGTCCTAGGTGACGAAGGGGGCCGGGGGCGGCTGAGGCTCGGATGACAGGAGGGACTACGGTTGACGGGAGGGGCGGGCGTCGGGTCCTCCTGCGCCAGAGAGAGGCGCGTCAAAGGGGCGCAGCAACAGCTGGTCACCCACCCAGCTTGTCAGCAACGACGACGACTGCCTGTTCTGCTCAGGTTCGGTCGGCATGGACTCGCCCTTCACTTCCCATGACGAGTTTGCCCAGGCCGCACGCACGCTCGTTGACTGGCGGCCTTCAACGACCTCGGCGGGCGACTCCGAGCACGGCGGACTGGCCGCCGCCCTGCTGGGAGCCAACAGCGCCGGCTGGTCGTGGACGCAACCGCCAGTGCGTCGCCGTCTGACCGCTGCTGGGGCCCACACTGTGCTGATGTCCTTCCGCGTCGTCCTCGTCGTCGCGTATGCTGCAGGGTCCGTACGGCAAGGGCTACCTCGCCCGATCGCAGACGGTCCTACCAGCGACGCGTCTCCCCAGACTGTGGTCCGCATCTGACGACGTCGTCGAGGTCACCATCGACGACCCGACGCTCGAAGAACAAGATGAAGACCCGGCCTCGGTCGCCGCTTCGGCGCCTCCGTTGGAACTCATCCGACTCACGCACCACATCGTCTACTCGCCGACCTACCGCGTGCCGCAGCTGCTGCTCACCGCACACTCGCTGGCGACGGGTGCCCCGACACCCCTCGCGACCCTCCTCGCGGCCGCCCTCTTGCGGCCTCCGACGTCAGTCGCCTTGTCGGATGCAGCTGAGGCGCTCCTGCTGCCCGCAGAGGAACTGGGCGGCGCAGACTTTCCTCTGCTCAGCCTGGCGGAGCACCCGAGCACGGGCGAGACGGTCTGGGCGCTGCACCCCTGCCACCTGACGACGGCGGTCGACGAGATTATCGCAGCGCGCGACGCCGACAGCTCAGTCGCTGACACAAGGACGACGAGAGCGTCGAACGAGCAGTGGTTGGAGACATGGCTCATGATTGTGGGATCGGTCGTTGAACTGCGTTGGAACCCGGACAGATGCGCATGACGACGTTGACAGGAGAGCCGACAGGGCGAGGGCCGCATGCCGACTGGGAGATTCCTGCCTGCGGCCGACGCTAAGGTGAGCGAGTTGAAGAGGCAAGCCAGGCGGCGGCGCGGGCTGCAGCAATCGTTTTCATCAATCGCCCACGCCCCACACCTCAACCCCGACGACGTCGAATCGCTCCGTCCGATCACCTGGCCCATCCCCGATCCCCGTCGCGCACAGGATCTCGTTGTCGAAGCATGGACTGCGCGCCGTCGTCCCGTTCATGAGCTCTCGGTCGACGTACAGGCCGTACTTGCCGCCGCCGCCGCCGAGCGAGAGAAAGTCTGGAGTCGACAAGACAAAGTACGAGTTGGCAAACGTCGGCCTGAAGACCTCGATCCCGCCGATGCTTGTCGCACTCGAGGGGAGGGGCGTGGCCGAGCGGAACGGGTGAAATTTGTACAGGAAGCTGTCAAGAGGAGCGGCGAGCCGGAGGCGTCAGCGCGCCTCGACGAAGCACCATCGGGCGAGCGCGGGCGTGGGACGCACCACTCTCCAGAGCCATAGTAGCTGCTGTGCTTGATCTTGAAGGCTGTGGTTCGGAAGGTGTCGGGTCAGTCGAGAGCTGCGCGAGGTCGCGAGGGGTTGCGAAGGGTGATCGCGGCTGACGAGACGCACTCTCGTTGACCCAGCCGCCAAAGACGCCGCCATCCGCGTCCTGGACGCAGAGGACGACACCGCCTGTCGCACCGCCCTTGTGCTTGGTATCCCATCGGTCGTTCTGCGCGTACAGCGTGCCGAGCGACGAGCCGTGCTGGTCAAGTGAGTAGAGCAGCGTCCACCTCGACGCGAGCCTCGGGCGGGGCGGCAGGTGCGGTCGAATCTGGAGGAGGCGCGTGCGCATCGTCGTCCTGGATCAGCAGGCTGACGAGAAAGCACGGGACAGGACGGAGGAGCAGAAGCAGCCAGGCCGGACGCACCATCTCTGCCGCACTGGACGACAGGATGCCGGCCGTCGTATCACGCCGCCCAACTAGCTCGATGCCCTGCTCGTCTAGGTCGTCCCATTGTGAGCCGCCGTCCCGTGCCATCGGCTCGTGTGGTCGGAAGCCTGGTGCGCCCGACGGTGCAATGTACGATCCCGCCGACGACAGGTGCGAGTGGAACGGCGTCGTGTGCGTGAGAAAGCGATCTGTGTCGACGATAGTCGTCGAGGGCGAGGCCGGGGGAGACGACGATAGCAGCGAGGTCCACGAAGGTCGGCGCGCCCTCGGAGGCGGGCCAGCTGCGCCTCGTCGCTGCGACGCCGGCGCCGACCCACGCCAGCTGCCAAAGGGATCCATGCTGCCTGTCGGTCGTCGTCGATGCGCCTAGCCGGCGAGGTGATGGGGGAGGCCACGAGGACCGCTGTCGTGAGGGAAAGTAGGTGAAGGGGAGGCCAGAGCGAGGTGATGGGCCAGCGAACCCAGAGAGGGGGGGGGTATAGCTCGCGCGAGACCGACCGCAAGGCCGCGCAAGAGCCTCGCGCGCGGGTGCGGAAGACAGCAGCAACGACGACGGCGACGGAACCGACGGCTCTGGCAGGCTCTGGCCAGCTCTTGCAAGGCTTGCTTGCTCGCCTGCTCGGCCTTGACTGACCCCTCGCGTGCATGACGTCTCTCGCAATCTTGCATTTCGCGTGCGCTGACTTGCTGACTGACCCTTGTGCGGGCGCGAGCGGGAGCGGGAGACAGACGACGCGCGCGGCCAGCGAGAGCAATATGACGCCCGACGGAATTGGGTAAACACCCTCCTGCTGCTGTGTGTCGTCGGGTAACGGGTCGGTTTACAGGCGAGCGCTGACCGACGCGGGTCTTCGCAAGCCCGGCAGCCTCTGTTTTTAGGAAAGGAGGGGCATGCTCCGGGGAACCCTCAGGAGGGAAATTGTGGGGCGAGGTTCGGCTCGCCCGACCAGCTGGGTTGAAGGCGGGTCGGCCTTCCCAAGGTCGCCGCCGCGCTGCCTTTGCTAGCCTGCTGCCCGCGCGCAGGAGGTTCCTTTTTGAGCTTCGATAGGCGTCCTCGCCGGGGTTGGATTTTGCGCGTAAAAGCGACGGACATTGCCAGGGCGATTTGCCCGGCAGCGTGGGCGCCCTCCTGCGGTCCGGCGCGACCAACAGACCCAGGCCAGCAGCAGAGTTGGCCAAGGCAGGACGAGCAGGGACGAGCCCAGGCTAGCCTGGCGCTAGCGGCCCATCAGAGGCGTTGGGGGCGTCGCCTGACGTGCCGAGAGGCTGATCTTTTTTTTTTGTAGACCGCCGCCGCCGCCTGCGAAAAGGTCGCGCGCACGGTATGAAGAGGCATCAGAATCATTGAGGTTGAAGAGCGGAGCGAGCGACCTCAGATGTTCCCTCTTTGGGCGAGCGCGGAGAGTGTACGCATCGACGGACCGCTGCCGACGTCAGGAGAGGTGTCGGTTTCAAGGCAGAGGGGCGGCCCGCAAGTGGGGTCAAAAGACACAAGGGGGCAAAGCGTGGGGCAAGGGACGAAAAGAGTGTGGGGTTGGAGACGACGGCTGCGATGACATGAGGGCTGCCGTCTCAGCGCTGCCAGGCTCGCTCTCTGCCGCCGGACGGAGGGGGACGGGGGCGGCCGACGGCCGAGCGGTGCGCGCCGATGAGAGGGCAACAGGGGGAGTTTGGGCTGCTGCGCACGCGCGCGCAGGGTCATCGCGCCGGACCAACCGCCGCCGCGCAGAGGGGGGGGGGGATCCTTTCCCTCAAAGAGCCAGCAGGGATCTTTTCTCTTCCTTCTTCACGCCCACCTCCCCTCCCCCTCTACCCTTCCGTACGGTCGACACTTGCTGTCAGGAGCCCTCCCCCCTCCTACGCTCAAGCGCAAGAAATCGAAGCGGTCGCCAGCACCAAAGTCGACCCCTCCCCGGTCCAGCCGCCAAACAGAGCCCGCCGCCGTTTTCAAACTCCTCCCGCCGCCCACCGCCGCCGCTCCTCTTGAGCGCCCGAGCTTCCCTCCCCCAAGCGACCGACCACCACCTCCCTCCCCCCCTCCCCCCTCTACCCGTCCCTCAAGCACCCATGTCGGACGAGAAGAAGCACACGCCCGAGGCCGTCCGTGCGTGCACCTTCCTGCCTGCTCTCGCTGTCTGTGGGCAACTCTAGCTCGACTGTCCAGCTGACCCCAGCCCTTTTTTTCTCGCCGCCGCCTCGGTCTTATCGCCTACCCCCTGTCGCCGCCTGCCCCAACCAACTCCTCCTCCCTCCCTCCAGCGGCCGAGGAGGCTGCCCCGGCTGTTGTCGAGGAGAAGAAGAAGCGAGAGTACAAGGACATGGAGCACAGTGCGTATCCGCCCACTCTTAACTTGGTCAGCAGGGTCGGGGAGGCGACCACCCCGTTGTTGTTTTTTTCAGCCCAACTCCTGTCCACGAGACGGCCGCGAGATTGTTCGCTGACGCATGACGTCCCTTTCTTTCTCTTCGCAGAGTCTGACGGAGACAAGCACGCTCGTGTTGCCCTCGACCAGGTGCGTTTTCCTCGCCTTGTCGCCGCTTGTTGTGGAGCGAGTCCTGACCGCCGCTTTGGGAACCGTCCGGCTGCGATTGGCTGTCTCAGATCAACTTCACGGCCGAGGACCTGTACGACAAGGAGAAGGTCGACATCGAGCACGTCGTCATGGAGGAGGTCTTCCAGCTGCTCCAGTGCGTGCTGCCTCGACACGACGCGCCTGTTGGTCAGGAGTGAAAAAAGGGCGCGGCCGCTGACGGGGTCTTTTTTTGGTCCTCCACCCCTCTCTTCCTATTTGCAGGTGTGACGCCAACGGCCTGACCCAGGCTGAGGCCGACCGCCGTCTCGAGGTCTTCGGTCCCAACAAGCTTCCCGAGAAGAAGGAGAAGTGCGTCCTCGTCTTTCTCTCGCTCTGCTACCCTCGGCCTTCTCGGCATCAGCTTCGTCGGCCCGATTCCGGTTTGCTGACGGACCCTTTTTTGCAATCACCTACAGCGCTTTCCTCCAGTTCCTGTCCTTCATGTGGAACCCTCTCTCGTGGGTCATGGAGGGAGCCGCGCTCGTCGCCATTGCCCTTTCCAACGGAGGTGGCAAGCCCCCGGACTGGCAGGACTTCCTCGGTATCGTTCTTCTGCTGCTCGTGAGTCTTGGCCCTCTCGTTTTACGCGCCATCTCCCCTCGCGCTCCGACCCATTCCTGATCGACCGCCTTTTCATCGACAGATCAACTCGACCATCGGTTTCGTTGAGGAGCGCAACGCTGGTAACGCCGTCAAGGCTCTCATGGACTCGCTCGCTCCCAAGGCCAAGGTCAAGCGTGACGGCAAGTGGGCCGAAATTGACGTTCGTCTTTTCGCTCTTCGTCGCTCTTTCCTTGCACCCGATGTTGACGCCTGGCCTCTCTCACCTCTCACAGTCTGCGACCCTCGTCCCCGGTGACCTCGTCTCGTTCAAGCACGGTGACGTCTGCCCCTCCGACTGCCGTCTTACCGAGTCGATCGACATCTCGATGGACCAGGCCGCCCTCACCGGCGAGTCGCTCCCCGTCCAGAAGAAGGAGGGTGACGAGGCTTTCTCGTGCGTGCCAATCCCTGTTCCTCATCGACGACCGAGCTTTCTTTGGCTGATCAACTTGACCTGGTTTTCTTACAGCGGCTCGACCTGCAAGCACGGTGAGGCCGAGGCTATCATCATCTCCACTGGCCCCAACACCTTCTTCGGCCGCGCCGCTACCCTCGTCGGCGCCGACAACGACTCGACTGGTCACCTCCAGGCTGTCCTTGCCAAGATTGGTCTCTTCTGCATGGTCTCGATCGGTACGCCTTCTCTTCTTGCCCTCCCAGCGCTCACGCATGCCGACGCTCACTTGATGCTTCCGCCTCTCAGGTCTCTTCGTCCTCCTCGAGATCCTCATCCTCTACGCCGACTTCCGCTACTCGTACCGCACTGGTCTCGACAACATCCTGGTCCTCCTGATCGGTGGTATCCCCATCGCCATGCCGACCGTCCTGTCCGTTACCATGGCCGTCGGTGCCCAGCAGCTCGCCAAGCACAAGGCCATTGTCACCCGTATCACGGCCATCGAGGAGCTTGCTGGTGTCACCATCCTCTGCTCCGACAAGACTGGTACCCTCACGACCAACAAGCTCACGATCGACAAGAACGAGGTCAAGACCTACGCCAAGTTCGACGCTCAGGAGGTCATGACCCTCGCTGCCTACGCCTCGCGAACCGAGAACCAGGACGCCATCGACGGCTGCGTCGTCGAGTCGGCCGGTGGTGCTGAGGTCGCTCGCAAGGGCGTCAAGCTCCTTGACTTCGTCCCCTTTAACCCCGTCGACAAGCGCACTGAGTCCACCTACATCGAGGAGGCTACCGGCGACGTCAAGCGTGTCACCAAGGGCATGACCGGTATCATCATTGAGAGTGCGTCCCTGCCGTTGCTGTCACACTTCCCCTTGAGCTTCTTCAGCAGACGCTGACCGAGCCTTTCCCATCAACAGTCTGCTCCCGCAACAAGACCTCCGACATGGAGGACCAGCTCGAGAAGGACGTTGAGGAGTTCGCCCGCCGTGGTCTCCGTGCTCTCGCCATCGCTTCCGAGGAGGTCAAGAACAACTCGCACGAGAAGGGCGCCGAGGGCACCGGCTTCGAGCTCATCGGTCTTCTCGCCATCTTCGACCCCCCTCGTGACGACACCAAGCAGACCATCGACGACGCCCAGGCCCTCGGTGTCAAGGTCAAGATGGTCACTGGTGACCAGCTCGCTATCGCCAAGGAGACCGGCCGACGTCTCGGACTCGGTGACCACATGTACCCTGCCAAGATTCTTAAGGACGGACCCCCCGCCGGCGGCAAGTACGCCAACCTCGACGAGATGATCATGGACGCCGACGGCTTCGCTGGTGTCTTCCCCGAGCACAAGTTCGACATTGTCAAGCGCATCCAGGCTCTCGGCCACCTCTGCGCCATGACTGGTGACGGTGCCAACGACGCCCCTGCCCTGTCGCGCGCCAACGTCGGTATCGCCGTCGAGGGTGCCACCGACGCCGCCCGTGGTGCCGCCGACATCGTCCTCACCGAGCCCGGACTGTCGACCATCGTTCACGCCATCCGCCAGTCCCGAGTCATCTTCCAGCGTATGCGCAACTACGCCATCTACGCCTGCGCCGTCACCATCCGTATCGTCGTCGGCTTCGCCATCCTTGCCTTCGCCTGGAAGTTCAACTTCCCTCCCTTCATGGTCCTGATCATTGCGGTCCTCAACGACGGTACCATCATGACGCTCTCGCTCGACCGTGTCCTGCCCTCGATGTCGCCCGACCACTGGGACCTCGCCGAGATCTTCGCCTACGCCATCGCCTACGGTCTCTACCTCACCCTGTCGACCGTCGTCCTCTTCATCGTCATGCACGACACGACCTTCTTCGAGGACCGATTCGGCGTCACCCCCATCGCCAAGACCGACGTCAACGACCAGAAGGGCCACATGGTCATCTACCTCCAGGTCGCCATCATCTCGCAGGCTCTTATCTTCGTCACCCGTTCGCACGGCTGGTCCTGGATGGAGCGCCCGTCGACCGCGCTCATGTGCGCCTTCTGCCTGGCCCAGCTCGTCTCGTCCATCATCGCCGCCTACGCCGACTGGGGCTTCACCGACGTCAAGGCCATTGAGGGCGGCTGGATCGGCATCGTCTGGGTCTGGAACATTGTCTGGTACTTCCCTCTCGACCTCGTCAAGTTCGCCATGAAGTACGTTCCTCGACTTCTTTCGCCTCCTGCTCGTAGCACAGCTTTCCTGACCTTTTCCTTCCCTCCCTTGCACAGGTACACCGTCATTGCCTACCTCCGCAAGCGTGCGCTCTCCAAGCTTCCCGACACTGGTGTCGAGGGCGGAGGTCTCCAGCGCACTGTCTCGCGCCACGAGTCGCTCTACTCGAACCGAACCTCGTTCCTCAACCGTACCGCCCGCCGGGTCGGTCTCGGCAAGAACAAGGTCTCGATGAACGAGGCGGAGCAGCAGCGATTCGGCTCGGCTCAGCTGTCGCAGACCGGCGCCACCCTCGCCCGACACCCCTCCCGTCCCCAGTAAGCGGCTCGTGCGGCGCGCGTAGACGTTTGACCGGGCGCAAAGGGCGATCGCCTCAGAGCTCCACTCCCTCGACGGCCTTCGCCCGACATCCTTGCGCTCTCGTCGACCCTACCCCACTTCCCAAGCTTCTACATCTCTCTCACACAAAGCCTCGACTCCTTAATCCCGCTCCAAGCCGATGTATTCGACCCGCTGCTTCGCCTTTGTGTCTCTCCCCATCTCCTTCACCCCCTGATAGATCACTGGTGTTCGCTGCGCCTCGAGTTCTCTTCGTCCGCTCCTTCCCCCCTACCCCCTTGTAGCGCCGCGTCACCTCCCAATTTCTCCTATGCCCCTTCCCTTCCGATCAGCGACCGTCTCTGGCTGCCTAACCGCCCGCCTGTGTTTCGATCGATGTCTCTGAAGGATGACCACCAGCGCAGAGATGAAGTGACAGGTCGTGCAAAGGGACAGAGGCAGGGCGCGTCGATGCCGCGGGCCTGGGTGGACCGAGTGCAGTCAGTCGGAGTGCGGACCGAGCGATTCGGCCGCCCTCCCTCGCAATCGGATCTTGCTCGCGCGCTCACATCTCAATGCCGAGATGCGCTCGTCTCTCTGACAGTGAGGCAAGACATGAAGGAGCGTGTGAGCTGACGTCATGTCAGAGACGCTGAGGGTCGCGCAGGCTGACAGAGGGCCTTTTTGACAAAACGGGACACGGCGCTGGGTGCGTTGCAGAAAGCAGTCATATACGATCGGCAGAGGCGAAGGGGAAGGGAATGACTAGTCACGCTGGACAAACGAGGTCGCAGTCGGACGGAAGACTACTCGATCTGTACGAGCCGACCCTCGCGCAGGCTCTGAGTGGCAGCGGCGGCGGCGCGGCTAGCCCACCAGCCGTCGTCAATGGTCGCGCCGACCTGCTGGCCGGCTGGAAGCGGTCCTCGGCCAGCGACGCAAGCGGCGACAAGCTCGCGCATCTGGCTGATCATGGCGACGGCGTAGCGATCGGCCGTCGTTGTCCACATCGGCTGCGTCGCAGCCGCCGACTCGGGCGTCGACAAAACGAGGTAGTTGTCGTGCGCGTGAGGGTTTTCCTGCAATCGGGCGAGAGGAAACGTTACGCAGGCAGATGGTCAGCACCTCAGGCCCTGTCGAGGACAGCAAGAAGGGCGATCACGCACAGCCTTCATGTCTCCGAGCGAGCAGTGAGCCTCGATTCGCTGATCGTGACCAGCGACTGCTCGGCGGCAGTCTTCACATGAGCAGGAAAGAGCGCGCGATCGTCAGCAAGACTGGAGCTAGCCCTGCTGGAGGAAGGCGAGAAGCGCACTCTGGAGGGTGACAAGGCGGCCAAGCTTAGTCTTGATGATGATGTTGGTGCGGGTGACGTCCCCGGCTTCCTCGCACTCGTCGGGTAGGATCAGGGTCGAGCCGAGCGTCATGACCGAGACTGGGTAGTCGTCCGAGCCGAGCAGGGCGCGGGCCAGGTCCATCTCGTGAATCTGGAGGAAGAGTGGAGAGAACGCGAAAGTTCAGCGAGCGAGGTCGATTTGAGCGGACGACAGGAGCCAACAGATGGGACGCACAGCGCTGTCAGTAATCATGCCGCCCGAGACCTTCATGTAGGCCGTCGGCTGCGGGCTGACGTCGCGCGACCAGATGATGAGCTGCTCGACATCGCCGAGTGTCTTGTCGCGGATGGCGTTGCGCATCGACGTCTAAAGGTAATCGGCGGGTCAGCGCGAACGGACAAGAAGTACAGCAGGGTACAGGGAAGGAAGTCTGCTTACAAAAGTCGGGTCGTGGCGCTTGGGAAAGCCGACAGCCATGTAAGGCAGCTTGTCGAGCTTGGCGAGTTCGGCCCGGAGCGTGTCGATGCTCGACATGTCGCGGTCGAGAGGCTTCTCACACAGGCACGCCTTGCCGGCGGTCGCGACCTTGAGCGCAAGATCGGCGTGGGTCGCGTTGGGCGTGACGATGATGACGGCGTCAACTTTGGGGTCGGCAAGGATCTCCTCGACCGAGGCCGCGACCTTGGGCTATCAGAGAGCGACAGAGGGAGAGGGCGAGGTCAGCTCTGGCTGGGAACCGTCGATGGGCGGCAGTGACGAGCAAACATACCTTGTGCGGGTGCGACTCGCTCAGGCCCTTGGACGCGGCCTCGAAGGCATCGAAGACGGCGTAGAGTTGGGCGGGCGCGCCGACCTGCAGGATTGCGTTGGCGTGAACTGATGGGTGGCCGGCATGCCGAGTGTGCCGACGTGCAAGCGTTTAGAGATGTTGAAGGAAGGCCGGTCATGAGATGGAGGAGGCATCGGGCGCTGAGAGAGATATTTAGGACCGAGCTGGCAGAGGGGACAGGGTAGAAGATGAGGAGTAGCTACGTACCACGTCCCTGGCGGCCGCAGCCGAGGATAGCGATGTTGGCAGACATGGTGGTTTACGAGGCGTTGGAGGTGTTAGAGGGAAGATGAGGAGCTGGAGGTTGCGAGGGTGGAGCGGTGAGAAAAGACAGGCATCTCTCGCCTTCCCCTTACTCTTTATAGGCCCCCGAGAGCCCGGGTCCTCTCTTCTTTCTGCCTTAGCCCGGGGTCAGCCGTCCTGCGGGAGGTGGTCGCTGTGCGGAATGGGCGCCCAGGTCGCACCGAACTGCCGAAGGTCCCAAGGCTGGCGCTTGAGCCCTTACCCGGCCAGGCTCGGGACAATCCAAGGCGCTGCTGATATTGATTCAGAAGGCCGGGCACCCAGGTCTTGCGTTGCAATGCAATGCCATTGACCTCGCCATGGGCGGCGGACTTCGGGTGACCTGAAGCAGGACGAGCTCAAGCCGAAGCCAGCGGATCGGAGCTGATGATGATCAGAAGCTGACCTGTTGAGAGCGTGGGCCACGCACGAGGCTTCGCGATCCTCAACTCCCCTCCCGCGTACCTCTCCACCCCCCTCCATCATCTCGGGCTTGGAAGCGACTGACACCTTGTGCGATTTGGCGCAAGAAGGACGCGCTCGCTCAGTACGTAGGACTCGATAGCGCGAACGGCGGCCGAAACACGACGATCCGCCGCACTTCTCGGTCGTGATGGGTTTCGTCAAATCCAAGGGCCCGACGTCCCTTTCTCTAAACGTTACAGTGCAAGGCACCGCCCCCCCCCCTCTGGCCTCTGAAGGCTGCGCTCACCGGCGCAAGAACTTGCCGAGCGCCGTTTGGCCAAGCACGCCACCGCTGCCGGTCAGCAGCTGCGGCGCGCCGGCGAGACCGACCTCGGATTTGGTCGCGTGGACGACGAGGCGGGCGAGAATCTGGACCGAGCGGCGCGTTACAGGCGGGCAGGCAGACGGGGTCAGCTCGCGAAGACGACGTCGACGACACAACTGTCTGCGAGCAGAAGGAAGAAAGGAGGGAGAAAGACGCACCTCACCGGCCTCGACGCAGCACGCGACGACGATGAGCCAGATGACGATCCACGTAACGGTCCGCATGCCGGCCTCGTCGACGTGCTGGTGGATCATGTCAAGCAGGTCGCCGACTACGCCGAGGCGCTCATTCAAGACCGTGACGCGCGCGTCAATCTCGAGGTACTCGCGAATTGCGTCGTACAGCGGCTTGAGCGACGCCTCTGACCAGAAGAGCTCCGGCGTGTCTGTAAGAGGCGGTGGGCAGGCAGGGCGTCGTCGTCAGTCGTTGGAGGGAGACTCGGGACGAAAGAGCCGGGCTAAGCAAGGGAGGACTGACCCAGCACGTTGGAGACGAGATTGACTTCGACTCGGAGCTTGAATAGCCGACCGGTGAGCTTGACGGCGTCCTTGCGGTCGAGCCTGAGCGAGCCCGTCAGCGCGAGCTCTTTGGGAATATATGATGCCGACGCCGTCGTCGACTGGACTGCTGTCTCGTACACTGAGAGCTTGGTCGACTGGGCGAGCGCGTGCGACAGCGAGAGCTTGAGCAGATGCGAGGGCGACTTGAACGTGAACATGTCTGCGAAGGGAGGGTGTGAGGGCGCGCGCGCATCGATGTCAGCCTGACAGTCGTTCTATAGCCGTGCCCGGACAGGGCAGGAGAGAAGAGCAAGACGGACCGTTGAAGATGCGCGGGTACGCAACCGTCGGATCATACTCGAAGTGGCACTCCTCCATCTCCCAGCCCCGCTCCTCGACACCGTCGCCGGGCTCACCCATGGCACCAACCCAGCAGCCCTCGGCCTGCTCGCAGTCCTCGAGCACCTGGCGCTCCTGCGTCTCGGTCAATCCAAAGAAGACCGAGACACCGTAGTCGAAGAAGAGGGCTTCGGCGAGCTTGGGCGCCTTGTGCTGCGCCGTCAGCGCCGGCAAAGGGTGCAGCGGCGGCGGCGGCGGATCGGCCGGCGATCCCCCGGCGAACCGCGGCGAGACGAGCGCGGCCTCGGGCGACGGCGATCGTGCGATCGGACGGTCCTCTGGCGACGTCGAAGGCGCGTGTTGGCTGGACGGCGAGTCGCCAGATACGGGAAGGTCCGGTATCGAGTTGCTCTCCATGTCGAGCTTGATGCCTTCGCCCTCGCCCTGCCGTTGCTCCTGCTGCTGCTGGCCATTCTCGCCCCCCTCGGTCTCCTCAAGTGGAAAGTACGAGCCCTCGTACCCGCGCTCCTCGGCGTGCTCCATGGCGTGAATGATGGAACCGCCTCCGGGCGAGGTCACTGCGAGAGAGGATCGCACGTTGACGGCCGGGTTGTAGCCCGGCAGGAGCGGCAGTGTGTATCTGTCGACGTCAGGGAAAGCAGAGGTGGAGGACAGAGGGGCGGTTAGTGCACGCATCAACCCAGATCGAATTGGAGAAGAGCCCAGGAAGCAGCCACTCACACAGCATACAGCGCCTCGTCGAATTGACGGACCTCGGCGTTGTGCTCGCGCTTCAGAAAGGCGGCGAGCGTCCGGAGGCGGTAACCTTCTGCTGTCGCGTAGGCCGTGAGCCGGCCGAGGCCGCTGCGCTCGCGCTCCTCCTTGTTCATGCGCTCAGCCTCCGACCGCCCTCCCTCCTCGCCGCCGCTGCCACCCTGGTCGGACCGATGGGCCTTGGGCCGGTGCTGATAAGCCGGCGCAGAGCCGCCGACGCTTGTCGAAGCAGCAGCGAGCGCGGCGGCCCTCGCAGCAGCGGCCGGTAGCGGCTGCGACTGGACATCCTCGGGGAGAAACACGAGCTTCTTGGCCGACTTTGACGTTCTGGCGGGCAGCGCGAGTTTGGGAGTCGTCTGAGCAGGCGTGCCTTTGGGTCCCGTCGACGGCTTGGGTCCAGAGCCAGATGGTGTCCGGCCGCGCAGGTGCAGCGGCAGGGCCGACAGCGGCTTGGGACCGGTGTTGGACGGCTGCGGCGCCGACGGGTGGGCAGGACCGCCCGAGGTGGTCGACCCTGCGAGCGAAGACGAGGCCTGAGCGGGCAGCGAGCCAAACGCCGAGGCTGATATTGGGCGGGACATGGGGTCGTCGCCTGGGAGGGAAAGGGAGGGTATGGTGAGGTGGGGGCAGCAGCAGAGGTCGATCCAGAGGAGAGCGTCAGGGGGAGCGACCGTCACGCAAGAGCTACGCACTCAGCTCGAAGGCACGCTTTCAAGTTACGCCCGCCCCCGACTGCCTCCTCTCTCTCGCGCTTGCCGCCGCCGCCTTCCTCGTCGCTCCTCCTCATTGCCCCCCCACCACCTCTTTGCCTACCCTCACCACTCGTCCTTCCACGCTTTTCGCTCCTGCTCGACGCAACCTTCACTGGCCGAATCTCCCTCTCGCCCCGCACCAGCCCAACTTTCAGCCGCCATGGCCCTCACGCTCTCGGCCCCCTCGCCCCTCCGGCAGTCGCTCGCGGCCCTCCTCCCGTCCTTTGCGCTGCCGGCTGTCCGCCCGTCCGCGCCTGCGCGCGCCACCCCTCTCCAGCTCGAGCAGTCGCAAGAGACCGTGTCGATCTGGCAGACTCTGCAGGACCTTGTGCCGTCGATCGTCTGGGCCGTCCCCAAGAAGCAGACGACTCCGCGAGCCAAGCGCCTGCGGAGCCTCAACAAGCACCTCAAGCCGAAGCAGCGTGCGTCGCTCGTCGTCTCGCCCTTTCTCTGCTCCCGGAACGCTCTCCATCGTGATCAGCCATGGCTGACGCTGTGCTCATCATACCTCTCCCCTCTGATTATTTTCTCCGACAACCTCGCCTGGCCATCTCGCCTGACGCTCGCTGCCTCGCACACCTACCTTCCCCTCGCTCTCAAACTCCGTACCTCCTTCATCGTCGCCCTCGCCGTCCCCTTTTCCCGGACCGACAGACATCAACCACTGCCCCGCTTGCGGTCTGCCAAAGCTGCACGGTCACATCTGCAAGACCTGCCTAGTGTCGATCCGGCGCGAGTTCAAGAACGCGGCCCGCGTGACCGACTTCCTCGCAAAGCAGAGCGCGCCGCCGCCGGCGCCTTCGCTCGAGCCGCCCGTTCGGCCAAAGAACTACCTCGAGACGGGCAACCCAACCGTCGAGCAGCAAGCGAAGACGGCCAAGAAGGAGGCTGAGGAGAGGCTAACGGCGTTCAAGGCGTGGGAGGAAGCGGAGGAAGAGAGAAAGGCGGCTGAGGCGAACGCGCCGCCAGCAGGATCGGCAGGTCTCAGTTGAGCAGCAATCGGCTCAAGAGAAACTGTGGTAGATTCCCAGAGGCGAGGGAGATGGTGTGGCGAGGATCTGGTATGCTAGATCTGACACACTCTGCCCGCGGTTGCTCTGTTCTCTGAACAGCCCTCACGCTCGCTCGCCCGTACGCAACCCTCGACCGCGCTGCGTGTGCAGACGCTCCAGTCAGTCCTCACCAGCGTGGAGCCTGTGAAGCGGGGTAGGGTTGCTCCTGCGTCCCCCTGCGCTTGCGAAAGGGCAGGACGCTCAGTGCACTCGCGCGCAGCCGTTACCTGCGCTGCACCTTTCGACGTTGGCCGCGCGCCCCAAGACAGCCACTGCGGCAGCGGACGCCCTCGCCCAGCAAAGAGACCTACACCGACTATCTGTCCCATCGCATCTGAAAGCCCGGTCCCTACGTTGATGAGGCGCCCGACAAGAGGGCCCGTCGCGCGTTGTCAGTCGCGTGCGAAAACGCATCTGGGCGCATTCGGGGTCGCTGCCCAAAAAGCAAAGCCCCGATGCCTTGTTGGTTGACGCGCCTGCCTTTCGCCCTCGCCCGTCCGCCCGCCTCCCCTTGTCCGCCCCCTGCCACTCCTCAAGACCCTTGACCGCAAGCAAGCTGCTGCAAGCCAGCAGACTCCTTTCTCGCTCTCTCTCTTGGTCGACCAAGACCTCTCACACTCGTTTCAAAGCACCTGCCCCCTCGCCCGCCCGGTTCTGGCCCTCTCCCTCCGTCCCTCCGTCCCTCCGTCCCTCCGATGGACGACCCCCGCCCAGCAGCAGCTGCCCGCCCACGCTCCCCGCCCCGCCCGTCGTCCAAGAGCACTAAGAAAGACCGCGTACCGTCGACTCCGCCTCTGCTGATCCGCGACGTCGGACGGCAGAGCAACTTCCACCGTCTTGGCCTGCTCGGCGAGGTGCGTCTGGTGGTCGCTCGCTCGCTCGCATGTTGACCCACCCTCTCAGCCTGGCCGCTGACCGCTCACCTCTTGCACTGTCCGCTCTGTCTTGCCACTCCTCAGGGAGGCTTTGCGCGCGTGTACGAGGTCCAGGATGACGGAGGCCGCCGGCATGCGTTCAAGGTCGTGTCCAAGAAGTCGCTCCAGACGACCAAGACCAAGACCAAGGTGCGCCCGGCCTCTCTGCCCGCCGGCCGAGCTCGCACACGCGACCAGATGACCGCTGCTGACCCTTGCTCGCCCTCATGCGCACGCCGCCTCGCAAGCTTTACGCCGAGATCAAGCTTCACAAGATGCTCGAGCACCCCAACATTGTCGGCTTCAAAGACTGTTTCGACGACGATGAGAACGTCTACATGGGCCTCGAGCTGTGCGAGAAGGGCGTCAGTCCTCTGCTCCTACTCTGGTGTCGCTCGTGCGATGCTGCCCGCGCCAGTCTCCTCGTCCTGACACGCCTCCTCGGCTCCTCTCTCTTCTCGCAACAGAGCATGATGGATCTCCTCCGCCGGCGCAAGGGCCTGTCCGAGCCCGAAGTTCGCTACTACCTCGTCCAGTTGATCGGCGCCTGCCTGTACATGCACGGCGAGAACGTGATCCACCGCGACCTCAAGCTCGGCAACATCTTTCTCGACGGCCGCATGGACGTCAAGGTCGGCGACTTTGGCCTCGCCGCGCTCATTGAGAAGGAGGGCGAGCGCAAGAAGTGCGTCCCTCTTGCCTAGCATCCCGAAGTCGAGCGCGCAGCTGAATGTGACACGTCCCTTCTCGTCTCGCGACCCCGCTAGAACTATCTGCGGCACACCAAACTACATCGCACCCGAGGTCCTTTTTGACACCGCCAACGGCCACAGCTTCGAGGTCGACGTCTGGTCCATCGGTGTCATCCTGTGCGTCGCTGCTCCTTGCGCGCCAACGATGCTCCTGTGACTATGGTGCAAGACTGACCGCTACCTTGTGCCTCCTCACTCGCAGCTACACGCTCATCATCGGCAAGCCGCCGTTCCAGACCAAAGAGATCAAGGCCATCTACAAGTGCTCATGCTCCTGCATGCTTGACCTGTGAAGCGAGCGTAAGACTGACCGCTGGACTCCCGTCCCGCCGCTTCCCTTCCTCGCAGGCGCATCCGCGACAACCAGTACGACTTCCCGCCAGAGAAGCCGATCTCGCGTGAGGCCCGCGACCTGATCCAGGACATCCTGACCGTAAACCCTAGTGCGTCCTATCCAGCGAACTCTCGCGCTCGCGATGAAGCCTTGTGCGGGGGCAAGAGCGTTGACGTGCCCATCTCGCTGGCTTGCCCGACTGCAGACGACCGTCCGACGCTCCACGCCGTGCTGGAGCACCCCTTCTTCACCTCTGGTCACTTCCCGTCCTCCCTACCCTCGTCCTCCTCCGACTGCGTGCCCGACTTCAGCCACCTAACCGGCCAGCAGTCGGCCGCCAACTTTGCGCGCGTGCGTGCGCGCGCGACGCAGGCCCGTCCGATCGCGACGAGCCGCGTTCGACCGAGCATGGGCCCGAGCGTCGCCCAGCAGGAGCGCGAATTCCAGCGGGCAGTTCAGCCCGAGAGCCCGCTGTCGACCTTGCTCAGGTGCGCCCTTCCGCCCCCCGGGACAGCCGCTTGCTCACTTAAATCTGTTTGTGCTGACGCCCTCGGCCCGCACGCCACGCAGCTCCGCTGTCCAGCCACTGCTCGTCTCGCACGAGCCCCGGCCAAAAGAGGGCAATCTGCTCAACAAGCTCACGCATGTCGCCCGGACGTCGGCCAAGGAGGCACGGTCGTCGCCGCTGCGCAACCAGCGGGCACCGCTCGAGGCTCTTGGCGAGGAGGACGACCGGGCCGAGGAGGTTGGCCCGGTGCGCCAACGCGAGCTCGATGGGCAGAAGGCCCGGCTCGTCGCCGACCTCGCGCGGAACTTTCCCGAGGCGACGACGGCGCCGCGGCAGCAGGAGGCGACCGATCGGTACTCGCGTCGGTCGGCAGCAGCGGCGTCGGTCGCCTCGGGAAAGGAGAACGACGCGGGTGGAAGAGCGCTGCCGCCCGCCAAGTCGTCGTCGTCAAACCGGACCGGCGCTTATGCCTCTCAGCCGACGGCTGGGCCATCCAAGGCCGCCGTCGGGTCCGACTTCGCCAGCGCGCAAAAGATCTCGGGCGGTGTCTTTGACGTCTTCTCCAAGAACCTTTGCGAGGCGTTCGAGTCGCGTGACGCCGGCCGGCCCTCCGAGACTGCTTGTCCGTACAGTCATTCTTTCTTTCGTTGCTCGACAATCCGCTGACCCTCGTGCCCATATTTGCCTGCGATCAGACGTCGCACCGCAACCCCCGACTCCCAAGGTCTTTATCGTCTCATGGCTCGACTATTGCAACAAGTACGGCATGGGCTACGCCCTGACCGACGGCTCAGTTGGCGTCCACTTCAACGACAGCACGTCCATCATCCTCGCACCAGACAAGGAGTGCGTAGGCCCGACTAGCCCCTCAACCCTATGAAAACTTTCACGCATGCGCTGACCGTTGGCGCTGTCTCTCCCTTCGCACGCGCGCGCGCCCAAAGTCACTTTGACTATATCTCGGCCTACAGTAAACAGCGCAGCTCGGTCCTCGTCCGGCGCAACTACGCGCTCGGCAACTTCCCCGACGACCTCTCGACCAAAATTTACCTGCTCAAGCACTTCCAGGGGTTCATGCAGGAGCGCCTCCACTACGACAAGCCGTACTGCTTCACCGACGGCGCCCGCACCAAGGGCATGGACTTCGTCCAGCGCTACCTGCGCATGAAGCACGTCATCGTCTTCAAGCTCTCGCACGATGTCCTCCAGGTGAGCCCCGCCCTTCCCTCTTTCGTTTTGCTCCCGCATCGCGACTTCCAGACTGACCGCCGTCGCCTTCTTCTCCGCGGTAGTTCAACTTCTATGACCACAGCAAGCTCATTCTCTCGTCGCGCGGGCTCGTCGTCACATACATCAACAAGGACTCGCAGCTGTCGACCTGGAGCCTCGAAGAGCTGCTCCGGCCCGACGGCCTCGGCCACGACCGCAAGGTCGTCGACAGCATCACGAAAAAGGTCAAGTACGTCAAGGTCCTACTTGGCACGATTCGGTCGACGTCGGCCGCGCCGGCCGCCAGCGGGTCAGCGGCGGCGGTAGACAGCGCGCCGCCAGCTGTCCCTCAGAAGACGCCGACCCTGATACGGTGACCGAGGGGCTCCGGCTAGGGAAGTGGTGCGAGGCGGTCGTGTACGCTGCGTTTGCGCCTGCTTGAGAGTGGCGTGCGCGCGGGGTGGTAGTTGTACTTGTACGATGAGGCTTCGCACAGATATCTCGCGCGGGAGTTGGCGACCTCACACCTTCCACGACTGAAGAGCGCCCGAGAGCGAGCCGGCGAGAAGCCAGACGGTAGACGAGACGGGCGAGCCGACGATGCAGAGCGAAGTGATGGCGTCAGCGTGCGTCGTCGCATCGGCGGGGGCCACGAGCGTCTCGTGCGTGACGGAGGGCATGCCGGGTATGACGCTGGCGCAGAGAAGGGAGCACCCAGGATCAGCGACCGACGACTGGAAGACAGATGGGGGGGGGGGGGGCATGAAGGAATGCGACGCACGCGTAGGTAGCCTTGACGTCCGATCCGGGCGTCGCAAGCAGCCGGCTGCGCTGGAGATCGGCAAAGTTGAGACACCGGATGCGGCCAGCGAGGCCAGCGGTGAAGACGGTCGGGCCTGAGACGACGCCGTCGGACCGCAGGCCAGTCGACTGGTGGGCGCGCGGCTGGACAGCGATCGCCAGGACGGCCGTAGGCGGCGTCAGCGGCGGGGTTGCCCGCTGGAGTGCGCGTCCCGCGAGCACCTGCGCCATAGCCCGGTCGACGTCGCTCTCGCCTGCGGCTAGCGGCACAGGGGCGTCGGGGCTGGGAGGGGTGGCTGCGGTCGAGGCGGACGACGTCGTGAAGTCCTCGACGAGCCGGCCCGTCTCTACCTCATAGCTCTGCAGGAACGTCTGGCCGGCCGACTCGCTCGCGACGAGCACCCACCGGCTCTTGAGCGGATGACGCAGGCAGAAGCGGACGCGGCCGGTCGGCGAGGCCGACCACGAGCGGACGGGCAGCGTGAAACGGGCGTCCCAGACAGACAGGACGCCGAGCGCGGTGCCGATGGCAAGCCACTGGCGGCCGCGGTCGGCGTAGACGCATGACGGCGGTCCGTGGTGGAGCGGTAGCCTGAGCGTCTTGATGGTGCGCATGGAGCACAGGTCGAGCGTCAAGACGAGCGAGCGCACGGTTGCGAGCACGAGCTCCATCGAGCCGTCGGCTAGAGGGCCACGTGGTGCGAGAAAAGTGTCAGTGGTTCCATTTAGACGAGACCGCAAGAGCCTGCAGAGGAAGTGAAGGAGAGTGAGAGGGGGACGTACCCGCAGAGACGGAGCTGAGCGCTGTGACGTGATCGGCCGCGAGCTCGCACTGGTAAAATCGGACAAGCTCGACCTCGCGAAACTTGGGATGGGTGTAAGGCGACGCGATATGCACGCGGAGGACCGAGACGGCGCCGTCGGCGGTGGCGACGGCGAGGCAATGCGTGTCCTCAACGAAACACAGGGCGGTCGGCTGAGCACCGAGCTGATGGACGAGCCGAGGCCTGGAAGCGACATTGCGTTCGAGACGTGCGCTGTCCCACACGCGTAGCGAGCCGTCGCGGTGGGCCGAGACGAAGAAGATCTGGTCGGGCGATGCAGCGAGGTGAAGGACGGGCGAGCTCGCGTCGAGGAAGGCGAAGGGGCCCATGCCTTCCGCCCCAGCTGCGGCTGTCGCTGCAGTCGACCGGGACGGGACCGTCGTGCGGCTGGCCGATGCCTTGCGCCGGCTGCTGACGGCGGCGGGGCTGATGCGCGGCCCAAAGTCTTGGGCCGATTCCTTTAGGCTGTCGAGGTAGGCGACCTCGAGAAAGTGGTTGATGTTGGGGTCGGTGCCGTCTGCGAGGCGGGCAGCGCAGAGCAGCTGTCAGTCACTCGCGAAGCGACAATGGGAGATAACGCGGAAGAAAAGAGAGGAGGGACGGACCGTAGCCCTGAATGCGGTCGCGCGACATGCGTGCGGGCGCGCCCTCGAACGGTGCCTCCTTAGGGGTGGGCGATGCTCTGGCCGAGCCAGGTTCGACCTCACTCGCCTGGTCGAGCGCGCGGTCCGAGTGGCCATCGAGAACAGCCGAAGCCGTCGCGAGCGCGACGCCGACCTGGGCGGCCGACTTGGCTGTCGGCGGGTTGTGTGTGATTGACAGGGCCGACTCGGACGGGGCTGCGCTTGGACTGGCGGCCGTCGAGGCGGGGAGGACGGATGGAAGGTCGCTTGACGGAGCTGACGCGAGCGGCCGCAGGTGCGACAGTGACAGCGGCCCGGCGGCTGAGCTCGAGCGGCCGCCGTCCGACTGGAAGCCCGACGGTCGTCGGTCGAGCAGCGACGTGCGCGAGATGATGCGTGACTTGGTCCTCCGGCCGCCCGCCGGCAGGCCCGGCCCCGGCTGGATGTTGAAGAAGATGCTGCGCGGCGTGATGCTGAGCGAATTGAGAGTAACGACGTCGAGCGTGGCCGGCGCATCGTCGGGAAAGGTCGCCTCGGGGCCGGCCGAGCTGAGGAGAGGGTTTGTCGATCAGGCTCGTTAGTCTGCCGGGCGAACCATGGCTGCATGAGGGAGAGAAAGGCGAGGCGCGCACCTTTGCTGTCGTCGAGACAGCTTCAGTAGGTGCGGCCGCATCAGCGCGAGCCGGTGCTCGTCTCGCGCCAGCAGCCCCTTCTGCCGCAGGACCGCGAGCGCCGCCTCATCCCTGAACAGCAAATTGCGCTGGGTCAGCCCTTGCTGCACAGCAGGCGGCTCGACGGGGTCAAAGAATCGAAGGGCCTTTTCACGCGAAAGGTCGACGCACTCTTGCGACCGAGACGGCTCGGGCGCGTCGGTCAGAACGCCGAGCACATCAGCCCGCGCGTTGCGGGCGACGGTGCCGACGATGCCGCCCTTCGAGCGAGGGCCGGCGATCGACCAAAACGACGACGAGGGAGGCGCCTTGGCGGCCCACTGGAGCGCGGCGTCGAATGCCGGTCGGGGAATCTGAGTTCGGACGCCGTTTGAGGAGAGACAAGTGTCCAACGGGTCGGGTCCGGAGAGATGGTGAAAGGCCGTTAGCGAGGGGATGCGAGAGATGGGCGAGGGGTGGGTGACAACGTACGGGCGGCAGCAGCGCGTCGAGCAGGCTTGCCTCGGTCATGGCCGGCGTCTCGGACCGCAGGTGGGCGCGTGCGCTCGGGTAGAGGACGCACCAGACGTCGGTGAACGACAGGCGCTTGGCAATGGCGCCGAGCAGGCCGGCCGAAGCTGTTCACGAACGCGAATCAAAGTAAGGCGAAGGGGGCGTCAGAGTCTGAGACGGGAGGAGCAAGAGAGGAACGACGCACTCTGCCGGATCCAAACGTTTGGGTGGCCGAGCAAGCCGACTGCAGCCGCTGCGACCTCCCACAGCCTGACGCGTCCTAGCAAGCCGAGCTCGGCCAGCGCACGCAGCGCCGCCAGTACGCGGGCTAGGACGGCCTCCTCCGGGTCCGCCAGCGCCTGTACGACGAGCGGCAGTAGCAGCTGCTCGACCGCGCTCTCCCCGACGAGCGCCGCGACGTCAACGACGGCGGCGACGAAGTCCCGCCGGAGCAGCCAGTCGCCGTCGTTGAGAAACGTCAGCATGTGGCTGAGCAGCACGTCGTCGGTCCGCTCGCGCCCGAGGAACAGGCCGAACGAGGCGATCGAGCCGAGGACGGCGCGCTTGACGAACGGCGAGGGGTCGGACAGGAGCGTCGTGAGCTCGGCCTCGACGAGCGCTTCGAGCTCGGCCCGCGACTGGTCGTACGACATCTGGTCGGGCGAAATGAATTGAGAGGGTACAGGGTCAAAGTGAGTCAGCGCAGGACGAGCAAGAGAGACAGGAAAAGCGTCTATTGAGGGAGTGAAGAGGACGCACCTCTTCCACGTCGCCCGCACCCAGCCCGTCTTCCCTCCCGCCGCCAAGCGACCGAAAGCTCTCCCCCAAGTCCAGGAACCGCTCGCCAGTCGCCGTCAGCCCTGCAAGCGCCTGGGCGTAGGCGACCCGGACCTCGACGGCTGGGTCGTGGCCCAGTGGGCGGACGTGGGGGAGGATAAAGTCAGGCAGGAGGGAGGTGTTGGTCGGCGAGAGGGTCTGGACGCCGTCGAGCTGGGCGTGCGGGAAAGACAGACGGAAGCGAGACGGCGTCAGTCAGACCCCAGATAAGGAAGACAGTGAGAAGAAGGAGGGAGGATTGCTGACCAAGGTCGCCAGCGTGTGGACAGCGCAGGCCCGGACCGACGCCTCGCCGTTCGCGAGTAGCGCGGCGAGGAACGGCACGGCCCTCTCGAGCTTTGCCTCGTCCGACAGCCTGACAGACAGCCGGTCGATGAGCGTCATGGCGTGGACGAGCGAGGTCGGGCGGTGGCACGCGCGCAGCTCGGCCGTCAACAGGCCGAGGATCAACAGCGCCGGGCCGTCTGGCTCCCCATGCAAGCAGGCAAGTCGCGCAAGCGCGTCAGTCGGGCGACGTGGTCAGGAGGAGCGATCGAGCCGACGTGGTGTAGCGCGCACCTTGGACGACGCCATCGCCGGCATCCTCGCCCTCTGCCGCCCCTGCACTCCCGCCGGTTGCCTCGGCCCTATCTGTCTCTAGGTAGCTCTCGACCCCGTCCCAATCGTCCCACAGCCTCCCAACCTTGGCATCCGCCACGTCGACCCTATGCTCCCACGCGTCCTCCCCCTCTCCCCCTTCTTCTTGCAAGCCTCCGGCTTCCCCCTGCGCTCCCGCGCCCGCAGGAACAGCAGCAGCTGAAGCAGGAGGGCCAGACGACCGCACCTCGGCCAGCGAGCACGCGTACTCGTGCAGGAACGTGTAGAAGACGTCGGGGAAGACGGTCCCGCGGTGGCTGGCGAGCAGAGCGGCGAAGGACGGGCGGTCGGCCGGGGAGCGGGACAGCATCTGGCGGACCATAGCCTGCGTTGTCAAGGAGGAAGGGAGGGGAAAGGGGGTCAGGCTGGGCGGACTGGGTGAGGAACAGCAGCCGGAAGGCCAGCAAGGACGAGAAAGTGGAGCGAAACGCACCTGCACCTGTCCATCTCCGATCTGCCGCAGGCCAGCCTCAAGACCTGCCTCCTCTCCCGCTCTGAACGCCAGCAAACCGCCCAAGTCAAACAGCGCCCTGCCGTCGGTCCAAAGCTCAGCGACGACCGCCCCCGCGGCCCAGACGTCCATTGACTCGGCCACCTTGCCGTCCCTCCTCCCTTCCTCGAGCCGCGCCTCACGCCGCCTCGCCTCCCCTTTCGACCCGGGCGCAAAGAAGCGTTCGGGCGCGAGGTAGCAGGCCGGTCGCGGGGTCGAGCCGGCAAAGAAGAAGGTGAAGTCGGACGGGTCGTCCTCGGGCAAGAGGACAGGCTTGAAGGGCGAGAGGTCGGTCAGATAGACATGAAGTGAGGAAGAGACGAGGATGTTTGAGGGCTTGAGGTCGCCATGCGAAAGCTAGAGCGTCCCAGAAGCGTGGGGGGAGAGTTCGGTCAGAGCGAGCGGCCAGCGGGTCGCAGGGGAGGCGGCCAAAGGAGGGAGAGCAGGGCGACACACCTTGCGCGCCCGTATTTCGGACATGCCGACGAGTATCTGGAAAGCGAGCCACCTGCGCTCGATCTCGGCAAGGAATGGCCGGGTGCTGTGCGTTCGTTGTTCCGGGCGAGAAGGGTGTCCGTAGGAAGGGTCAGCCTGTCGGCTCGTCTAGCTCTGGGCAGCTCGCTTAGCCTGCTTTGACGTCTTCCTAGCAGAAAGGAATGCAAAGGTAGGAATCTAGATCGCATCCTACCCACCTACGTGAGCTGAGAGGGAGGGAAGGGGACGCACCTGACGCGGTCGTACAGGTCGGTCGCGAGGTACTGCCGGACGAGGTAGGCCGCTCGGTCCGTCTCGACCATGGCCTGGTACGAATGGACGTTAGGGACTCCTGCGAGAAGCTCGCGGTCGGCTGATCATGAGGCGTCCAGCACGAGGGTCAGAGGTGTACGCGTTGGGTGTCAGCCTTTGCAGGTATGGCTGGCTGCTCGTCGAGGCAGGGACGGAGGACGGCACCCTTGAGCCGGCGCCGGTGGACGAGAAGCGAGAGGCCCGGGTCGGGCTTAGCAAAGACCTTTACGACGAGGGGACCTCTCGCATGCCGTGCTTTGATGGTCTTGAGGAAGCGCGAGTGGCCGAGGCTGCGGGTGAGGATGAGCAGAAGGGGAGTCAGCGAGGGGGAGGGTGCGAGAGAAAGAGAAGGCGAGAGGAGGAGGGCCAGGGACGGACGATTCGTCGTACGAGACTGCAGGACCGAGCTCGTCGATGTATGAGCCGATAGTTGGGGGCTGTTGGGCTGCCGAACGCGAGGGCACGTTGCCCATGGCGGGCGCAAGAGAGCAAGGGAGACAGAGAGGAAGGGCGAGGCTACGGGAGGAAGAGGGAGAGATGGGTTGGCTGGGGGCTGCGCGCGACGGCCAGGCGGTGCTTGCGATCGACGCCACGCCTGCAGCCCACCAGCCCAACCTCGTCCGTCCTCCTCCTCCAGCAGCCCACACCCTCTCACCCCGTCCTTCCCTTCCCACTCGCCGCTTCCCACTCGGACTCCCTCTTTACCGACAACCCTTTTTGGCCCCCCAACACAAGAAGGTTTTCACCAGCAAAGAAGGTCAAGAACCATGAAGCTCGTGCGGTGCGTGCCCCTTCGCTTCCCTCGCTCTCTTTTGCGCCCGGCCGTTTTGCCCTCCGCGCGATGCCCCGCGCTTCGCGCCTCGACCGCTCGCCGACGCCTTTGGTCGAGCCCAAGCCCGCCGGCCTGTTCGGCTGGAGCTTGGGTTCGCACTTGAGAGTTGGTCGAGTGTCCTGCTCGGAGGTGTCGATCTGGATGGCGGGACGATGGCAAGGCGACGCGGGCGGGCGGGCGACTGGGGAAAAGCGCGACGAACCGTCGTCGTCGTCGTCCCTGTCCTCCATCCCGCTAGCCAGTTCTTGGGCTGACGCTCCATCCTTTACTTTCTCCATCCGCTGCCTCCTTTCCCTGGCGTGCCCACTCTTTCACTGCGGATGTGAGCAGATTCCTCATGAAGCTCTCGAACGAGACAGTCTCGGTCGAGCTCAAGAACGGCTCGGTCGTTCACGGCACCATTGTCGGTGCGGTCCCCTCCCCCTTCCCTTTGCGCTCCTTCTTGATCCCCTCCTCCCTTACCTCGCGCGTCTGTCAAATCTGGACGTAAGGGAGCCTTGCGAGGGATCGCCAGCTTGAGCGGAGCGTGGAAGAGTGGTTGGTCGGCTGGCGAGGCGCGCGGGGGCGGCCGAGGGCGGACGCGCGATGCAAGTCTGGAAAGGGTCGGGCCATCGATCTGGCTTTACGGCGTGCGTCTGGCCGGGCCGATGGATGTGCGCGGGAAAAGGGCAGGGGTGGTCAGGCGGAAAGTGATGGGCGGGGGCGATGGTGTCGAAGCCGACTTGCCCCTTCTTCGAAGGCGACGGACGCCCACGCCCGACCTCTCTCGCGGGCGAGGCGGACGGAGCCCTCTTCCCCCCGACTCTCTCCTGTCTCCCCCAAGCCCATCCGAGTGCTGACTTACGGGCTCTCCCATCTGGTTGCACAGCGGTCGACCCGCAGATGAACACGCACCTCAAGACGGTCAAGCTGACGCTGCGCAACGCGCCGGCGGCCCAGTCGCTCGACGCCCTCTCGCTCCGTGGTGCGTCTTCCCCAACCCTTCCCTTCCTCCTCTCCCCTTCTCGCTGAGATCTGACCCTTTCTCACATCCGTCTGCATCCGGACGCAAATCAAGGCAACACGATCCGCTACTTTATCCTGCCCGACTCGCTTCCGCTCGACACGCTCCTCGTCGACGACGCCCCCAAGCCCAAAGCCGGGGCGGCAGGCAAGAAGAAGGACGCTGGTCGGGGCGGACGCGGCGGCCGGGGTGGACGCGGGGGGATGCGCGGTGGACGCGGCAGGGGACGGGGCATCTAAAGGAAGCGGTCCGCTGGATGCGAGTGGGAGGAGGAAGAAGGGAGGGCAAGGGGGAGGTGCAGGGGAAGACTCTCCTTTGCTCGCTCTCCCCCCATCTTTTTTTGTTGTGCTTTTTGTCTCTCTGACGCTCCCTCTCTCAAAAGACGAAGGAACTCAAATCACAAGTCACCGGACTTCTTGCGAGCGAGAGCGAAGTTGTGCTGCTGAGCTTCGACGATCGGGGGCGATGTCGCGTAGTCGACAGGGCCGAGGCGCAGGGGGGCTGTTTTGGGCGTGGAGGCGGGGGGGCCGACGGGTTTGAGACCGACGGTTGCCCCTCCGCCAACCCATCCATCCTCCTCTCTCTTTCTCTAGCACAAAGACCTCGACACACATCCACGCTCGACAGGGAACCTCAGAAGACGACATACACGCACACCCTTCCGAACCTTCCCCCCAGACAGTCTCGATCCCTCAGGCCTCCCCTAGCAGTCAACGGCGCGCCGACCTTCCACTCCATCGCAACCCCCTCCCTCCCCTCTTCTCTCCCCTCGCTTCAACCAGCCCTCGCTCGCCCTTTCGCAACCAGACCATGGCCACCCCAACGACCGCTTCTGCGACCGACGCCCACCCGCCAGCCTCCGCCACGACTCCCTCTCAGCAGCAGCAGCAGTCAGGGGGCGAGTCGGCCGTCTCGACCGGGACAGGCGACGCCGGCACGGCCAAGTTTGTCAAGCTCTGTCCGTCCTCGTCGTCCCTGCCTTCCGCCTGCTCCCCGCCCATCCCACTGTGTCCCGCCTTTGGGCTGACCATACCTCGTCTTTCTCTGCACTCTGCCTCGGGGGCTTCGCAGCGATCTTTGGCACCGTCCGTCCCTCGCCCCAGGCCCTCTCTGCTCCCTCGAGCTCGTGAGGAGATCGAGCTCATGGCTGACCCCCCCCCCTTTTGTCCTCTCCTTGCACGCCTCTTCTTCCCTCCTCGCCCTCCCTGCCCTCCCCTCGCTCCTGCTCGACAGACGTTCGAGATCACCAACCGATACCGCGACCTGTCTGTCCTCCTCTCTTTCGACAGCTCCTCTCCATCTCCTTGCTACGCGATGCGGTTCGGGCGGCTGACGGCTCTCCATCGCCCTCCCTCGCTCTCTCCACAGGAACCCGGTCGGGATGGGCGCGTTTGGCCTCGTCTGGTGCGCGCGATCCCTCTGTCGCTCGTCGCTCCCTCTCCCGCGCTTGGGCGATCGAAAGCCTCATTAGCCCAGCCGGGCTCTCCTTCGCGACGAGATCCGCTGACTGTCCCCCTTTCCTTCCCGATCGTCCCTCTTCCTCGACCTCCAACGCCCCCCTGCTCCCCTTCTCTCCCCCCCCCCTGTGTTCGGTTGACTCCTTCGATTTGCAGCTCGGCAACGGACCAGCTGACAAGCGCGCCCGTCGCGATCAAGAAGGTGCGTTCCTACCGCTCGCGCCCTCCTCGTCCTCCTTTGCGCTCGGCCGCGCTCCCTCGTGCGCGCCGGTCGACCTGGCTGCGCGCTCCGCAGCCCGAGGCTGTTCTCCCTGCCCTGCGTACTAACGAGCGCTGATCCACCCTCTTGCTTAATCCTTTGCGACCGAAAAAAATAACAGGTGCTCAAGCCGTTCTCTACCGGCGTCCTGTGCAAGCGCACGTACCGCGAGCTCAAACTGCTCAAGCACATTCGGCACGAGAACGTCCGTCCTCTTCTTCTCTTCGCCCACCTCTACTCATCGTAGCTCTGCCCGCCCAGGGCTGTCTTTGGCCACTCGCCCCGGGAACTGACGATCGCTTTGTGTCTGTTGCCTGCTGGCCGCCAATAGGTCATCATGCTTAGCGACATCTTCATCTCGCCGCTCGAGGACCTGTGCGTTGCCCCTCCTCCTTTTCACTCTCTACTTCGCCTGGCCCGCCGACTCACCCAGGAACTGACTCGAGCGTTGTTCATGCATACCGCTCAGCTACTTTGTGACGGAGTTGCTCGGAACCGACCTGCATCGCCTGCTGAGCTCGCGCAAGCTTGAGAACCAATTCATCCAGGTTCGGCCACGGCCCTCTCGCTCTTTCTGCCCTCTCATCGAGAACGCGAAGCTGACGACCTCGGGACGCGCTCCTTTCGCCCGCCGATTCTTCCAGTACTTCCTGTACCAGATGCTGCGCGGGCTCAAGTACGTGCACTCGGCCGGCGTCATTCACCGCGACCTCAAGCCGTCCAACATCCTCGTCAACGAAAACTGCGATCTCAAGCTGTGCGACTTTGGGCTCGCGCGACTGCAGGACTCGCAGATGACGGGCTACGTCTCGACGCGCTACTACCGCGCGCCTGAGATCATGCTCACGTGGCAGAAGTATGACCAGGCGGTCGACTTGTGGTCCGTCGGCTGCATCCTGAGCGAGATGCTCGAGGGCAAGCCGCTGTTCCCCGGCAAGGACCGTAGGTTGCTGCCTTTCATCGCCGTCCTTGGCCCTGTGCATGCGCACGTTCCTGAGCTGAAGACCCCCTCCCCCCTTCTACGCGTTCCCTCCCCCCTCCAGACGTGCACCAGTTCTCCCTCATCACCGAGCTGCTCGGCACGCCGCCGCCAGACGTCATGAAGACGATCGGCAGCGAGAACGTGCGCCCTTCCGCCGCTTATCCCGTCTCGGTCCGCATCCTCATCGCGGCTGACTCGCATCTCTCCATCCCTCGCCGACCTTAGACGCTGCGGTTCGTCAACTCGCTCCCGAAGCGTGCCCGGACGCCGCTGACCGAGAAGCACCCGGGCAAGGATCCGCTCGCGATCGACCTGCTCGAGCGCATGCTTGTCTTTGACCCGGCGACCCGGGTTGACGCCGCCACTGCGCTGGCGCACGAGTACTTGAGCCCGTACCACGACCCGGACGACGAGCCGAGCGCGTCAAAGCTGTTTGACTGGAGCTTCAACGACGCCGACCTCGTGCGTCTTCCTCCTTTCGAGTGATTGCGCTCTTGACGGCCTGTCGGGCAGAGGTGCTGACCCCGCTCGCCGCATCTTTCTCTCTGCTGCAGCCGGTCGAGACGTGGAAGGTCATGATGTACTCGGAGATCCTCGACTTTGTGCGTCCGCTGCACTCTGTCCCGTCCCGCCTATGCCTGTGCGTCGTGCTGACTCCCCCCTCTTCCTTCTGCTGCAGCACAACATGGGCGACGCCGATCCCGACGCCCTGCTGGACGGCGCTGAGCATGCGGACGAGCACGGCGACGCTCAAGCGCTGGCGAGCTAGATCCACCTTCGACCGCCCTCCCCGCCACATTCTCGGCCTAGACGTTCACCTACTCGCTCCGTTTCGCGCACCCGTCATCCCGCATCGTCGCAAGAAAATCTTTCGCCTCGCCGCCAGCAGTCTCCCTCCAGTCCCGCGCCAACCCCACCGCCGTCAACCATCTGTCCCTCGGCTCGGTTTCTCCCCCCTTCCACCTGTCGTGACACCTCACCCCCTTCTCGGCTTTGCCCTTCACCCTCATCACTTACCGTACTCCCTCACCGCCGACTTCCCACCACTGTATCATCTAGTCCTTCTTGGTCCTCTCCCCTCCCTCTTGAACTCGGACGTCTCCACCCTGCCTCACATCCGCTTTGCCCGGCCGCCGCTGCCCATGCTCCCTCCTCAGCACGGTCGTCGACAACTTCCTCGCACGCACGCACAAGGCTCTTCCTCTTCCCGCCTGCCTCCCTCACCGCCTCCCCTCTCTCCCACTTGCACCCTTCCTCTCCCTCGCTCTGCGCTCAGCCGAACCCCACCAACTGTATTCTGCCCCTTACTTCCCTCCCTTCGCCCCCTTTTCGCCTGACTGCTCAACTCTGCATGCAAACCGCCCGCTCGCGGTGCGATGCTGCCGATCGGCCCTCACCAGTCTCCTCGACGTCCGAGGCCGGCCGCTCAGCGAGCAACCGAGGCTCCAGCATCCCGACGAGGAGAAGGAAAAAAGAGAGGGTCTTTGGCCCGCCGCAAGGGCAGGCCTCTCCTCGGGGGTGGGTGGGGGAAGGAGCGGTCGGAATCGAGCGGCGAGTGAGTCGTTCGCTCGCCCTTTACTGCTCGAGCAGGGTGCGAGACGAGATGGACGAGCGCTCTGCGAGCCCTGCCTGTTGAGCGGGTCGGAAAGCGCGCGCAGACCGGCCACGACGTCCTGGCTCCTCGGCCCTCCCAGGCTGAAACCCGCCCGCAAAGGGAAGCGGGACCCTGGACCTCGCTCGCCCGTTCGCACGCTCCGAGGTCGACCCGGCCTACCGCCGCTTTTGCGCGACTTGCCCTCGCTCCTCCGGCCGCTGTCCTCCTCCCGAGCCGCTCCGACCCACCGCAGCCTGCCAACCGACCGACCCGACCCCAAGCAACAGACGCCCGACCCGACCCCCTCGCTCCTTCCCTCGCCCTCCGCGCTCGAGAGCCCAAAGGTGCTCCTCCTCCCTCGCCCCCTTCCGAGCCGCACGCCTTCCGAGCTCGACCCAGCGCCTGCCGAGCAAGGACGCAGACACTCAGCAGGCGAGCTGTCGCTCTAGCGGCCCGCCGCCAGGGGCAGGCTGCTCTGGCATGTCTGGCCTCGCTCGACGTAAAGGGCAGGGAGCGTCGATTGAAGGGGGTTCAGGAGAGGTTTGGTGTGCGAGGAGATTGGGCGACTTCGCGCGCCCTGGTCTCCATCGCGAAGAAAGAGAGCGCAGGGGTCGTCGCGAAGGGGGCGAGCAGCAGGGAGGGCGAAGATTTGAGGGAGGTCTTTGGGGGCGCTTCGTCGTTGCGTGCGCTGCGAAGAGACCGAGCGGAAGGACAAAAGGCGAGGGCGACGAGAAGGAGCAGAGCTGGGAGGGAGGGCGGCGCACCGGGATCTTTGCGAGTTCGTGCGACCGGAAGGGCGGCGTAGGCGGTCGGGCGTGATCGGAGGCGCGCACGAGAGGGGGTAGAGGGCTTGGTCGAACAGCGAGAGGGCGGGGGCTAAGGTGGGGGTCGGTGGCGGGCGCGGCCGACCCAAGGCGAGGGCGCAGGGTGGTGCGTCGTCCGAGCGTGTTGAACATCCTCGAAAAATGAGGCGGGCAGGCCCCAAAGAGCGCCTTCCGTGTCTGCGAAGGAAGGGCGAGGCCTGCACGCGCGTCGAGCAGCAGGAGGGGCGAGGAGCAAAGGCTGGTGTTGGCCTGAGTCCGCGACTGTTAGGCCTCCCTCCCTTGGACGACGACGGCGAACGCGGTCGAACAGATGACGTCCTCGCGCCGTCAAGTCCTCGGGAAAGACCAGCATCCGCCTCCCTCGCCCGGCCACCGTGAGGGTCCGCCGGCCGAACCGTCCGAGCTCTGGAAGGAAAGGAGGGGAAAGTCCGGATGCCTCTTGTTGGAAGTAGGGGTAGATGAGGAGACCGTCTGCCGCCCGAGCCCAGGACCACGAGCGCGGACACCGTCCCTTTATGTTCCCTCTCGCGGACCGACCGCGCGCCCGAGACTATGGAAGGCCGGGCCGAAGGACGAAGAGGTAGGAGAAGGGGCAGGACAAGCGATCTCGGCGTGGACGGACTCTACTTCTCCTCTCGCCTCCTAGCGCGCTCTTCTCGACGAAGAGGGGGTGGGAGAGGTTCAGGTCGAGCCGCCGTTTCCCTGCGCTCGGGCGACGCGTCGGCGCCAGCCCCGGCCGCCTCTTTGCACGACACGACTCGCCCCAAAAAGGGTTGGAGAAGGGGCTAGAGGGACCGGTGAGCAAAGGAAGGTGGGGGCATCGACCTAGGCAGGGTTGGTGTCCGCGGGGGGAGTCTGCCTTGTGGATGAGAGGGAAAAGGGAAGGAGGTCGAGGACCCAGCACGCGAGGCAAGACGCGCACGGACGTACGCGCCGCCAACAAGAAGGGATCCGTCGACCGTCCTCCGGTGAGGAAGGGAAGGAAGGGGAGGGTTGACCAAGATCTGTTTAGGGTTAGGGGTAAAGCCCGCCTGCCCGACCGCCACCTTGCTCGCCTGGGCGGCCACATAGGGCGTTCCTGGACAAGGGCAAGGCAGCAGGGGCTGGCACTGAGCTGGTGGGATGTCCTGCCAGAGGGTGTCTGCCTGCCAGCGAGGTGGGTGCCGACGGCCGCGACGCGAAAAGGAGGAAGGGGCGTCTCGGGGCGGGTACGATGCTGGAGAAGGCAGGACGGGCCTGCTCGCAGAGAGCTGCAAGGGCAGACGGACACAGAGAGGAGGTGAGGACGAGGAGGAAGAGGGCATTCGGAGGGGAGGGAAAGGTTCGAGAGCTCGGGGGTCCTTGATGGCAACGGCGGGACGACCAGGGTCTTTGGGAGGCGGAGCGTGGGACCGACTCGAAGGATACGAGCCGAGTTCCGTTGGGCAGCGAAGGGGGGAGCGTCTTGCGAAGGCGTCGGTCGTGGGTGGTCGACAGAGGAGCAAAGGGAGGGAGGCGAATTGTCAAAGGACAGGCGCGTCGTCCGAGCCCTCCAACTCGGCGCGCCAGCAACGAGCGAGGCTCATCCATGGACCCCATCGTCCTTCAGCTACCTTCCCCGTCGACGACACCCGGCTCGTCATACTCTCGGGCCCAGTGGCGAGCAGTGGACAGTCAGGCCACGACGGCGACATCGGCGAGGCGCGCGCGCTGACCTTTGTCCCGCCAAGGCCATCGACGACGGCGAGCTCAGCTCCGACGCAGCAGCTCTGACCTGCCAGACCGAGCTCGCCTTCGCCGGGACCCGAGCAGGCGCCATTGGTGCGGCCCTCCCTGCCGTTCGGGCAAGCCGGCCTGCCCTGCCCTCAAGCCCGGGGTGGCCGGTCCGCGCGCCTCCGATGCCCTCCTCATCTGCTGCCCTTCAACGAGCGCCCGGTTTCAACGAGTCTGGGCGCTCGCTCTGCGCCAGGCAAAAGGAGAGGCCTGGTCGTAAGACACGGCGGCCAAGGATGAGGCGTCATCCCGAACTCAGCTCCTTCGGCACGACCAGACGACGTCGCTCGGCACCGCTATTCCTGCCGAGCCCGTCTGAGAACAATGGGGAGTGGGCGGGCGCGCCCAGAGGTACGGACTCGGGCGTGGGCAAATCGGCAGCCGCGTTGGCCGTCAGGGCCGGTCGTGGGCAGGTTGGCCGAAACATCGACCGTCCTCGCCTGTCAAACCTCGCCCAGAGACACCCGCTGCTCAGCGAAATTGACTATTGCCGAAGGCTTCTCTCACCAGCTTTCGCGCACACACGAGCTTACCCAACAAGGGACGCCAATCCTACCTCGTAGCAGCAGCAGCATCAAAGGGGGGAGCAGGGCATCGGTGGGCCCAGGCGTCGCCCGATCGCATGGCTGAGACCAGGCAACCTGCGTCGCTCGCCCTTCGGACAGTGCTTGCCCGAACTCTAATCCTTCCTCTGCACTCACAAACCTGATCTTCGGGTCGCCAAGCAGCTGTGGGACCCGCTGGAGTGGGCTCCGGCGACGAGGCGCCAGTCGCCAGGGTCCCGGCCCTCGCAGCCCTGCCGTTTGCGCGTGGGAGAGGCCGTCTGGGATTAGGGTGCGACGACGAGCAATGAGAACGTTAACCGAGCAATCTGTGTGTCCCAGCTTCGCTTCCCCCAAGCCCTTTCTTTGCGCGGGCATCGAGTTTCACAGGCCGCCGACCCGTCGCCGCATCCCAGCTCGCCGAACCATCGGATCGAAGTCCTGCGTATAAAGGCGAGCAGGGCTGAGTCGACCCCTTCTTGGCCCTTCCCCCACTCCCCACACACCTATCAAAGCTGCCCTCTATCCCTTCCGGGCATCCCTTCCTTGCAGCGTGCTCCCTCGTCGGCATCCTCGTCGCCCACGCTCGTTCAACCAGAGTCTCCCACCTGTCCTCGGCTCTCGCCCTCACCCTGCCAAGCAACCCTTGCAGTCAGCCAACAACTCGCTTGTCGTCCGTCGCGCCCCCTTATCCAAGCCGGTCACCCAACCCCTCAGGATGAACCCGGCCCACCTCTCGCTCTCGCCCTCGTACTTCGTACACGACCTGCCCGCGCTCGACCACGCCTCGCCTTCGTCGTCGTCCTTCTCGCGCGGAAGCTCCGAGTGGTCCTCCTTCTTGCACGGCGACTCGTCTTTGCTCACGCCGGGCAGCGTAGTCGATGCCGGACCGGCCCAGCACGACTACTTCGGCTACGCGACCGTCAAGCTCGAGCCCGAGACCGAGTCCTACTCTTGGGAGGTCTATCAGCCCACGACGCCGCAGCGCTTCCCTTCGACGGTCGCCTCGCCGTCGTCGCTTCTGCTCGAGCAGCCCTACCACCCCTCGCACCCGCAGGCCCACTACCCGTCCCAGCCCTCGCACGCCCTTCCCTTCGTCGCCCTTCCGCCGCAGACGCCTGCGCCGGCCACCAGCGACATCGACGACGTCGTCTTTGCCATGCGCTACCCTGCGACCCGTGCGGCTAGCAAGACGCCCGCAGCAGCCGCATCCAGCGATGGATCGCGCAACAAGCAGGCCTGCGTCTTCTGCCAGTCGGGCCGACGAAGGGTGCGTCATCTACCTCGTCCGTGTTCCCGGACCTTCCTATCAGTGACGAGCACTGATCATCCACCCTGTCTTCACAGTGTGATGGCAACAAGGACAATCTTACCGCCTGCTCCGTATGCTCCTCGTCTGGGCGCCAGTGCTGCTGGACCAAGGTGCGCCCGATCTCCTATCCTTCAACTACAGCAATCTCAGTGACGGCGTGCCGACTCATTCCTTCTCTCACCTCGATCTACCTAGGTCAAGCGCCTGCGAGGCCCGAACCGCGCCCGTGGCAAGGATGGCCAGCCTGTCGAGCCGGCTTCGGCTGTCCGCGTCCGCGCCGCTGGGTCGCTCCTTCGTCGGATCGAGCAGCAGCAAAAGCAGCAGCAGGAGTCCCAGCGGTCGTCGGTCATCCCCTCGGTCCTGCTCGAGGAGCCCGTCGACTTCCTCGGCGCCGACGGCTGGGAGCCATCCTCGGCCGACGGCTTCCAGGTCTCTTCCGACGTCTTTGTTGCGCCGCTTCCTTCACCAGCCTACTGCTACCCGGCGACTCCCCGCCGGCCGACGCAGGACCTCCCATCGGTCCCCGCTCCCGAGCTGTCCTGCACCACTTTCTGCGGCCTCGCGACCCCTTTTGACGACTCGGAGCTCAAGCCGACCCTCAGCGCTCCGCTCGCCGAGGCCGTCGTCCGCCGCAGGCTCGAGCGCTTCACCTTTCCGCCAAAGATGTCGCCGTCGCCTGAGCTACCGACAACGCCTTCTTCGGCCTCTCACGCCCTGTCGGCCTCCAACCTCTGCGCACCGCCCCGCCAGCCCGCGACTCCCTCGCTCAAGCGCTGGCGCGCCGACACCGACGATGCCTACGGCGGCAATCCGTCACCGGCCAAGCTTTGGTCGTCATGCTCGCCCGCTGCGATCCGCATGAACGAGGCCCTCGCGCTTGACATCGCCGGCCAGCGACTCCACTTTTCGCAGGAGCATGTCTCTGCCTTGGGCCTCGTCCAATGATATACCCTCTTCCATCCCCCGATCCCCTCTTCGCTCGTCTCTTGCTGAGCACCCTGGAGGTGTCTTCTCCCCACATCATTCCACTCTCCATACCCACCTGCACTCGTCACCCGTTCATACCTCGCTCGCCGTCTTCCTGTTGTAGCCGCACCTCAAGCGGACCTCCCTACCGTTGTACTCATGATCTGACCACAAATGTTTCGAACGCTTCCGAACCCGAGAGCGGCAGCGTGTCGTGGCATCGTTGTCGTCGAAGGCATCAAGAGGTGCAATACAAGGGGAGGGTACCGAGCAAGTCCTTCAGAGCTTGGCGCAGCATGACGGGGTGGCGACCGCGACAGCCTCGTCGGCGTTGCGAGACTTCGGGTCCTTGGTGCCAGGGACGTCGAGGCCAGGATTGCGCTGCGCAGTCGGCAGTGGAAAGGGTGGGCAAAGGAGGGCGTCAGGTGCTGGACAGACTGGGCAGATCGGCGCGCCGTATGAAGAAAGCAAGGAAGAAAAGAGCGCACGTCAAAGAAGCCGGAAGGCTTAAGGTGCGCGCGGACAATCTCGACCGGCATGATGGGCCAGTCTTCCGGCCGCGAAAAGTGTCTGAGGGAAGGAGAGATTGTGTCAGCGACGTGCCAGGCGTTGTAGAGAACATGGAGGCAAGGAAGGACGAACGTCATGCCAAAGCTCGGCCAGAGGACGACGTCCTTGTTCTCGACGTCGGCATCGCGGTCGATCCACTTCTGCAGGCCAAAGTCGCGTCCGCCCGGGTTCTGGTTGATGTGGATGTCGGACGGGTAGAGCTCGTTCTCGCCGTAGGGCGTGACAACCATCTGATGAGCAGAAGGCGAGGTGGAAGCGTCAGTCGGGGAGGGCTCGATGTGCGAGACCGTAGAGCGAGAGTGAAAGAGGGAGGCGCACATTTTGGCGCGCGAACGGCGCCCGATTCCAGACCATCGACCCCTCCTGCGCGAGCAGCGGGGGCATGTCGCGGCAGACGAACTTGTACGCGACAGGGTTGCCGGACGAGTAGTGGAGCTTGGCCGGGTTCTCGATGGCCCACGTGCGGCTCGTGCGGCCGTCGTAATCGGCCACACTGCCCTTGGATGTCTTGTACAGGGTCTTTTTGCTGATGAAGCCGTTGCCGTAGTAGTTGGAAGCCGAGCCAACGGGCGCCGTATCGGGCACGGCGTCGACCTGGACGACTTGATTGTTGAGCCCGTCGAGCATGGGGTCAATGCGGAATGAGAAGAGCTGCGGGCGAGGGGCAGAGCGGGAAGCAGCCGTCAGTCGCGCGATCTGCTGCAGGAAGAGGGTCGACAAGGACTCACGTGCTGGTGGTGCTGTGCCGACACGCGCGGCGCAACTTCGACCTCGCGCGTCTTCTCCGCCTTCTCGTTCGGCGCGAGACAGTACGAGTTGAGGATGCCTGTCGCCTTGATCTCGAGCTCGATGCTTCCATCGAGGCCGAACATGAAGTAGACGCCGTACTCGTAATTGGCGACGGTGCAGATAAAGCTGACGATGAGCTTGCGATTGCGGGCAGAGTGAACCTCGTTGTTGCGGAAGTCGGTGTGCTTGTGCAGCAGGCCAGCGTCTTCCTCGTGTATGCAGACAGCGTTCTCAATCGTCTCGATGCCGCCGTTGCGAGTGACGCCGTCAAAGTCGAGGTACGAGATGGAGCCGAGGCAGCACTTGCCGAGCTGGAGTGAGTTGGCGAGAGCGCCGAGGCCGTACTCTCCCGTGTCAAACGCCGACTTGCGGTGGTGAGGGAAGATGGTCTTCGCGTACGGAACAACCATCTCGGCCTGTTCGACGTCCGAAAGGGAGAGGAGGGGAAGAAGGTCAGCGACGACTAGGGTGTGGAACTCAGAAGGTGAGCAGGTGGAAGCAGCGCACGCACGATCGAGAGCCGGTAAAAGAGCGGGCGCGTGCCGTTGGCGCCATCGTCGTAGGTAATGTTGCTCAAGACGAGGCCCTCGCGGTAATTGAAACCGGTGTGGATTGACCAGTTCTGCCACTTGAGCACGCGGCCCTCGAGCCGGTACGACACGCCCTCGGGCTGGACGACGTGTATCGGCTTGAGACCCTCGCGCAGCTTGAAAGTCGGGTCGTCGAGCTTGAGCTGATCGTGCATGTAGTTGTGCGGCGTCGTCGGCGGCGCGTAGCGCGCACGCGGGGCGGCGGCCGCGTATGAGGCGGCCGATGAGGGAGGGTGGGGGTCGGTGGGCGCGTCGGCGTTGGTTGGCGGGTAGTCGATCGTGAGGACCTCGCCTGTGTTGCTGTCGATGACGGGGATGGCGTCGAGCGGGTGGGCGTACAGATTGTCGCCAGGCCGGACTTTGGCGAACAAGAAGCACTGCTGTAGCCGCCGGCCGGGGAAGCGCTCGTCGTAGCCGATGCACCAGCCTGCGAAAGGAAGAGGGAGAGGGGCATGCAGGGGCAAATCAGCTCGACAGCAAGGACAGCAGCGAGGACGACCGAGCTCGACTGAGCGACGCACCGTCAACAAAGACGTCCTCAGTCTCGATACCGATCTCGCGCATCGACGCGATGACGGATGCATCCTTGCGGCAGATCTCCTCGGCCCACAGCAGCTCCTCGGTCTGCAGCGACGGGTGGACGTCGGCCTCGAGCAGCGTCCACGTCGAGACCCGGCCAGCAGCGTTGGCGGACGTCGGCTTGAGATTTGACGGAAGGTCAACGATAGAGACGAACGAGCGGCCGGTCAGGGGGTCGATGATGTGCACCTGTCATGTCAGAAAGAGAGAGAGCGGCCAGGTAAGGTCAATCGCAGAGCGCTAGGGAAAGGCCACAGCAGCAGCAGCAAGGGGCAACGCACGTCGGCCTGGCGGATGAGGGCCGGGATCTCGCTCGGCAACTGCGACCTAGGAATGACGCCCGCCCAGAGCAGAACAGCCGCCTTGGGGGGCTCGTAGAGCGAGAGCGAGTTGAAGTTAAGGCGCTGTGGCCGAGTCGGGTCCGAGGCGCCGAGCGTCTGGACGTGCTCGCGCACGGCGGCGACGGCGGTGCGGCTAGCGAGAAGGCAGGGGCATTGGGAAAGGGGTCAGCGCTGTCATGGGCTCGTCGTCGAACATTGCCGTTCTGACAACCACCTCCTGTCTTCCCTCTTTGGACTTGCTACTTACATCTCGGCCTTGCTGAGGGGGTCGAGCGGGTGGGCGAAGGGCGTAGCGGTTGACGTAGAGGGCGCCATGGTGTCCAGTGTGAAAGATGGGGCGAGGCGGTAGGGAGGGCAGGGGAGTTGGGGTCACGTCTCTTCCCGTCTCGTGTCTGCCTTGCTTCTTCCCTCTTGTACGCTGACCAGACTGTGCTGCGCTGACCTCTTCCTCGTCGGCTGCTTTCGCCGGGCGATCCTGGTTGAACGCCGGATGTAGGCGCGCAAATCAGAGATTGCTGATGAGCCGAGCCGAGTGATCGGATCGGTCGATGGTTCCCTGTTGCCCTTCTCGCCGCAAATACGACGCGAGGAGAGAGAGAGCGTGTAGGACATAGAAAGCACAGGGACGGTCCTGCCATCTGGGCGTGAGGGAGGCAGGCTGCGTGAGAGAGGGAGGGGGAAACAAGCCGGGGCTGGGGACGTCCGGACACCGGCAGCTCGGCTCGCAGTGCGCAAAACCGACATCTAGCGCATTTGACGCTCTGGCGAGGCGTTTCCTCGTATCTCTGCTCACCCGACCTTGGGCGGCTTTCCTGCCTCTGGCGGCCTTCATGCTTCTCGCCCACCGTCCTTAAGGTCCTCGGGCTCACTCACTTCGCCTCTCTTCTCCCTCATCCCTCACCCTTCCTGCCCCTCCGCCGACCCCATGTCATCCGTCACTCGAACCGAGCAGTCTCCTGGCCCCCGCGTCGGGGAGGTCAGAGACGAGCAACGCCTCGAGCGCCTTGGGTGCGCCTTTTCGATCACACTGTAACGAGCTGTCGGCATTCACGTCCTTTCCTGCTCACCGACTACCTTCCCTCCTGCCATCTGCTCTCGCAGCTATGACCAGGAGCTCAAACGGTCCTTCTCAGCGCTCGAGACCTTTGGCGTCGCCTTCAGGTGCGTCGCCCCCGCTCTCTGCCTCTTTCCCTTTGCCTCAGAGCTGACAACACTGGCTCCGGCGATATTCGTTTTATCTCCCTCCCCCAGCATCATGTGCGTTTTGCACCTCCCTCGGTCCGAGCGACTACTGCGCGCGCCCGCGGGCAACCCTTCTTCACCGCTGACCGACACCCGCTGAATTGACTTTTCCAACTGCAGGGGTGTCCTGCCGTCTATCGCTTCGACGATCTGGTACTCGTTGCCCTATGGCGGACCCGTGTCCATGATCTGGGGCTGGATCATCTCCTCCCTGCTCATCACTACAATTGGGCTGGCCATGTCGGACCTGGCGTCGTCGATGCCGACGGCGGGCGGTGCGTCCTTCATCGTCTCTTTCTCTTCGACGTTGTGCAGTGACCATGCTGAAGGGCTTGGCGCCGATCTCTCTTCCCTCCCACCAGGCCTGGTGCGTCGTTCTGCCCGCGAGTCTCCCTCTGGCGCCAAGCACATCCCTGACCTTTTTTCTCTGAACCCCTTCTCTCCTCTTCGTCCTGCAGTACTACTGGACCCATGCCCTCTCCCCTCCAAAGTACCGCAACTTCCTCTCGTGGATGGTCGCCTGTGAGTTGTCCTGCGCACGTTCAATGAGACTCTTTGACTGTTGCCTGCTTCCTCACTCCCCGATCTGACGCCTCGGACTTGCCTTTGCGCGGGTGCAGACAACTCGTTCCTCGGCAATGTCGCCGCCACCTGTTCGCTCGCCTGGGCCTGCGCCGGCATCTTTTTCGCTGGCGCCTCGCTCCAGTACCCCGACTTCTCGCCCAGCAATGGTGCGACCTTCGGTCTGTTCCTCGGCATCCTGCTCCTCTGCGGCGTCCTCTGCGCGTACGGTACAACGCTCCTCGCCCGCCTCCAGACGCCCTCGGTCATCCTCAACGTGATCATCTCGCTTGTCACCATCATTGGCCTACCGATTGCGCGCCGGGGCCAGCTCAACACTGGCGCCTACACATTTGGCCACTTTGAAAACCTCAGCTCCTACGTGCCGGGCTTTGCCTTCATCCTCAGCTTCCTCTCGCCCGTCTGGACCATTTGCAGCTTTGACTGCGCCGTCTCGATCAGCGAAGAGGCCAGCAATGCATCCGTTGCCGTCCCGTACGCCATCGTCGGCTCGATCGTCTCAGCCGGCGGCCTCGGCACAATCATTCTCATCATCCTCAGCTTGACGAGTCAGTCCTTAGTCTGCAGCCCGTATTTCCTCAATCCCTCGCGCACCGGCTGAACCATTCCTCACGCATTTGCCTTCCTCCTCGTCGGTCCACAGTGGGCACAGATCTCAATCTGCTCAACGACTCGGAGCAGCCGCTGGCTCAGATCTACCTGATGGCCTTCGGCAAGAACGGAGCGACTGCCATGTGGGCCTTCATGTGCATCGCCGAGTTCATGATGACGGCGTCCATTCTGTTCCCGTCGTCGCGCCAGGCCTTCGCCATGGTCCGCGACGGCGCTCTGCCCTTTTCGACGTACCTCTACAAGATCGACGCCTGGAGCGGCACCCCCACCCGCAGTGCGTCTGGCTTTTACCCAGTCACCCCTTGGCTTCACTCGCTGACCCGTCGCTCCTCCTTTCCTCGCTCCACCCAGCCGTCTGGCTCGTTGTCGGCTGCTGCGTTCCCCTCGGCGCGCTCGGATTCGCCAATCCTGCTGCTATCAAGTGAGGCTCTCCTCCCCCATCCGTCTTCTCGTGTCATTCCTGATTGCGTCGCTGACTGAACGCCCTTTCCACTCCTCAATCTAGCGCCATCTTTGCGCTCGCCATCCTTGGGCCATACTGCGCCTACGCCATCCCGATCGGCTGCCGGTTGCTCTTCAACGAGCCCTTCTTTCCCGGGCCCTTCTACCTAGGCCGGTGGTCCCGCCCGGTGGCTTGGGTATCGGTCGTCTGGATGCTCTTCGCTTGCATCATCTTCTGCTTGTGAGTACTTCCCTTCCCTCTCTCTCTGCTCATGCTCGGTAGTCTGAGACTGATGTGAAACTCTCTTGCCCTTCCTCCCTCGACCAACAGCCCTGCCGACATGGGACCCGACGCCGCGTCAATGAATTACGCGGCCGTCGTCGCTGTCGCCGTTTGGATCTTTGCCACGGCTTACTGGTTCTTCCCCAAGATTGGCGGCAAGACCTTCTTCACGGGTCCTCCGAGCGAGAAGGCGGACGCCGAGTTCGAGGTCGAACAGGTAGTTGTCAAGCACGAGCAGGCCAAGAAGGATCGCAAGCGTCCGAGCCCGGCCGCGATCGCCACCGCCGACGAGGACGAGGATGATCTCTCCAAGGGCAATGCCTCGCCCAGCAGCAGCCGCGAGGCTTAGACCGTCAGCCGCCCGGCCACGCTTTCTAATCTTCTCTTCCGTAACCCGCCCTCCTCACTCCACCCTGCTCGACCTCTTTTCCGCGGCGCCTTGGCTTGGACCCTCTCGCCAGTTGTATCCCTTACGGCTTCTCTTCTTCCTCGTCTTGCGCCCATGCGCCCGTCTTCATGATCTCTTTCGATCTTCACGAGCTCGCAAGCGCGAAGGGCCGCTGACTTATGTCTGAATTCGTCGAATGACGGCTCATCTACATGTATTAGGTCGTCGCAAGAGTCAGGCTCATAGAAGTGGGGGAAGGAGAGAGGACAGGTCGGCGACAGGAGACGATGGCGCCGGGGACAAAAGGAAGGATTAGACGCGAAGGCCGAACTACTGCTTGCGGGCAACGTGGACCTCATCGTTCTGCTGGGCGCGCCGAGCCTCGTCTTTCTCCGACTCATCGTACGCTGGCCGGTCGAGGTCCTTGACATGGGCCTTGTTGCGCGAGACCTTGTCGAGCTGCTCGAAGTACTGGGCGATCGAGGCCGAGATGTGGTGGGTCTCCTCATCGCGCTCGTCGTGCGGAATCTCGTCGGCGTCGACTTGGACCTTGCGCTTGTAGGCGGCCGTGAGCTCGGCGAGCTTGTCCTCGCGGTCCTTGGCCGGATCGTACGCGAGGTGACGCTTGAGGACGTAGATCTCCCAGTTGGACAGGTGGCGGCGGTGGACGGCGATGCCGTGGTAGTCGCCGGCGCGGCCGGCGCGGACGCAAGTCCAGTAGCGCTCTTGCTCGCGCAGGTCGAGGCCGGTCGTGTCGGGGATGAAGACGACGGTGAGGAGCCAGCCGAGGAGGCCGAACCAGGTGACGATCCAGTACTTCGTGTGGGTGGAGGAGACGTAGCCGTATAGGATCGCTGGTACCAGGGCACCGACCTTGCCGGTTGCGGCCGACACACCATGGGCCGTGGCACGGATCGACGTCGGGTAGACTTCGGCGGCGAGCAGGAACGTCGTGCTGTTGGGTCCCCATTGGGTGAAGAAGGACGACAGGTAGCTGGGCGAGGGACGAAGGAGAAGGGTGAGAAGGATCAGCTGCTGGCTGGGCGAAGGTGATGAATGAATTCAGAAGGCAGAACGAAAGGGACGCACTAGATGGCCTGGAAGGCGTGGATGTGCGACGGCTGGATGAGGGTCTCATATCGGATGGCGGCGGAGAGGAACAGGATGAACATGCAGACGAAGCCCATCGACTGCATGCGCACGCGGCCAAACATCTTGTGGTCCATCGTGAAGGCGGCGAGGTAGTAGCCGACGAGCGAGACGGCGATGTTGATCAGGTTATAGAGCCAGGTGTTGATGACGCTCTTCTGCTGCTCCGACGTGAGCAGAACCTTGATGAACTGGCTCTGAAAGAGCTTGCCGCCGTAGAAGAAGAAGTCGGCGGCGAACCAGCAGCCTGCGGTGCCGATCATGCGGCCGCCAAAGTGCGAAGCGCAGAGCTTGAGCGAGGTGAGGTCGTAGCCAGTGACCGAGCCCTGGCGCTTCTTGGACCGGAGCTTGCGGTCCATCGAGTAGTCGGCCCGGTAGTAACGGTGGTAGGCGAGCCAGAGCGTCATGACGCCGACGACGGCAAATTGGACGCGGAACGTCCATTGAACCGAGACGGTGCTGTAGGGCGGATTGGCCGTGCCGTGGTGGAAGATGAGGAGCAGCACGATGAGGAGGACCTGGTTGAAGAGCTGGCCCCAGCCCTGGTTGAGGAAGGTGAGGGCGACGTTGCGGCCGCGGTGGAGGCGGTCGTTCGACAGCTGAGCAGGCGTGACGCCGGAGCGGGCCTCAAGCGCCGTCGTCGCCGTCATCGGATACTCGCCGCCGACACCGCAAGAGTAGACAAAGATCGACCAGGCGTAGCAGATGATCCAGCCGTTGAGGCTGACGCCCCACGAGGCCGTAAGCATGACCTGTGAGGGGAGAAGGTGGGGTCGTCAGCCTCATGCGCACAGAGGGTTCCAAGTTCGAGCGGCAAGCGCGCAACGAGAAGAGACACGCACGAGCCCGAGCGTCATGATGAGCGCGTTCTGTACAAGACCGAGCTTGCGACCGATCCAGTCGCCCTCGAGGCCGACCATGATCTGGCCGACGATAATCCCGATGATCTCGAGGTAGGTGATGGCGTCGACCCAGCCGAGCGAGCAGATCTCGTTCGTCTTCCAGCAGGTTGGCCAGACGGCCTGGAAGAGGGGCTTGACGTTGCCGATGGAGAAGAGGGTGAAGCCCTCTGCCCAACAGCGACAAGAGCGGAGTGTCGTCAGCCTGGTGCAATGCGCATGCAGGAAGCAGGGAAGGCATATGCGTACCAGTGAGCATGCCCATTCCAGGTACGACGTATCGCGAGAAGTACTCGCGCGTCGGCGATAGGGGGTCCTGGAGGGGGTGCAAGACCGACAGGCGAGTGAGGGAGAAGTCAGCGAGCGCTTTAAGAAAGACGAGGCCAATCGGCAGATTGAGAGCGCAAGAGACGCACCTCCTTGATCATGCGACCGAGCACACCGAGCTCGCGCTTGGCCTCGGCGTTGGACTGCCAGAAGGCAAACTTGATGCGGTCTGGTCGGCGGCGTGCCATGGAGAAGGGCGCAAGAGACGACAAGGTCAGCCAAGCTGCTCGGTCGACGTGCGAAAGCGGCTGGCGAGCGATGGGCGCGACGGACCTCCGAAGGGCAGGTCGGCCCAGTAGGTTCCCTTGTAGTACGAGTCGGCCGGGTGGAGCTCCTCCTCGAGCAGATCCATGTCGTCCCGGTTGTAGGTCGCCGACGACGTGTGCGAGCGCGGCTCAAGCGAGGGCTGGGCCCCGGCAAGAAAGGCGGACGCGGCAGCCGACGGCTGGCCGTGTCGGTGCTTGTGCTCGACGTCGGAGAGCGGGTAGGGGGTGGCCGGCATCCTTGCGGTAGAAAGCGAGGGAGGGGCGGGAATGGGAAGATGTCTTGAGGGAGCTGGAGCTGGAGAGCAAAGCAGCCCGTCTTGCCTCCTCCCCCTCCCTTCTTGACGGCTCCAGCTCGCCCTCGGGGAAAAGAGCAGACGACGGCGTCGAGCTGGAAATAGACAGCCCCCAGGACTGCACGGACAGGTGCTGTCGCTGTGGGTTTGCGCTGTGAACGGGCGGACGCGCGAGCGTTAGCGATGTTGGGCCTGCGGAGGCGGGCGGCCGTCTATCCTGGTCAAGCACGTTGGCAGCTTCCTGGTTGCAGGCAAAGCTCGTGCACGGGCGTGTCAGGACGGCGCCCTCCTCATCGTTGCATACTTCAAGAGCGGGTTGGATCAGCAGCACGAAGCAAGCGGTAGATGGGGAGAACGCGAGGGCAGGCGTTGCCAGATGGTGATCGTCCGACAGGAGGAGGCGTGCCGGCGAGCTGATGCCCTCGCAAGCAACTTGGCTTCTTGGCTCGGCGCTAGCGGCCAGGCGTCGCTTGGGCGCACGACCCCCAGCCTGAAACGCGCCCCTTTTTTTCTTCCTCGACGCTCGGCCGCCCACGTTCGCGAGCGACAAGCCACGAAGGTGGGTGCTCGTGTGACCCGGTTGACGGCGTCGCATATGCATTTCTGGCGAAGAGCAAGCCCGGCGAGTGGGGGTGGAACGAAAGCTGCTTTACAGGTCGAGTGCGCGGTCGTTCGCATGCCGACCTCTGCGGCCAGCTTACTGCAGGCAGGAAAGTCGACGCCCTGGTACGTCGCCCGTCAGTCGACCAGAGTCTCCCCTAGTCTCGCATACCACAAAGATGCTTTCACAGCGCATGCAGCCCAGTCCCAGTGTCCCAGTCCCAGAAAGACGCCAAACGATACATGGGCATGACATCTCGTCGTCGTCGCCGCTGAGGTACAGGGCGCAAGGCAAAAGGGCGCGAGCGGGATACGTCGACGAAGGTGTGTTACAGGCAGGGCGGTTGCGGTGGGAAGGGGCACAGAGCGTCTGGGAAGCAATTGGATGGCCGGCAGACGGTTGTCTACTGCTCGAGAACCTCGTCAGCGACATCGTCCTTGACGACCTCACGGACAACGTAGGCAACCTCATTGTCGCAGCCGCTGCAGGAGACAAGATAGCGAAGTCCCGTCAGCTCAAGACATCTGCCCGGTAAAACTGGATCCAGAAGCGCGTGCAAGAGGGTACGAGGCGAGCGCAAGCTGGACAAGTGACGTACGTGCGGGGGACGAAGTCGAGGTAGACGAGGCCGGTCATGTCGGCCTCCCATTCGCCGTTGATGTCCTGCAGGTGCGCGCGGGTGTCAGCGCCGGAGACTTTGTCTGGGGACGATGAGCAGCAGAAGGACACGGGAGACTGACCTTGTAGTAGTGCGCGTCCTTCGGGTTCTTGACCTCGCGCAATTCCAGCGTCGTGTGCGAGAAGATGTTGCCGAGCGTCTTCCACTCGAAGCTGGGAGGTGATTGACGGTCAGCTGAGCGCAACATACATAGACCAAATGAGCCGGGAAGAGACGCACTTGTACGTCGTGCCGTTGGTGATGAGGAAGGGCTTGGTGCAGTGGGTGTTTCTGCGTTCGCATGTCAAAGAGCGCTTCGGTCAGCCGGACGGCCATGCAGCGAGCAGGAGATCGGTCGAGCCGCCGCCGCAGTCGCAGCAGCCGGCCGAACAGCAGTCACTGACCCATCGCCATCGAGGCACTCTTTGTTGCAGTAATCGAGTACCTCGCCCTTGGCGACGACTGACTTGTCTGTCGGGAGGTGAACAGGGCAGCTCAAGGTCAGGTCGCGGAACAAGAAGGCGAGGGCAAGGCCACGCGTCATGTGGCGATGGGTCGGTGCGACATGAGCTGAGGCCATGAGGGTTGCACACGAACCCTTATGGGCAACCGAGGAAAGGGCGAGTGCCGAGGCGAGGAGAGTCTGGAGGTTGGGAAGGTACATGGTGCTATGTCGGGGCTTTGAGAGGGTGTCGAGGCGAGAGCAGGTGTGGGTGGTGGGCGTCAGGACGAAGCGAGCGAGGGAGAGACAGCCAGGCGACCCAAGCCGGCTCGCCTGACTGACTGCGTTGGCGCGTCATCGATCACTCGCCGGCTCGGCTGGCCGAAGGAGCTCGTTACCCTGCCTGCCCTCAACCTTCCACCGCTGCTGCCGTCCGGCTCTCTCGCCATGTCGTCGTCTGTGCGTCCGCCTCTACCTTCTCCAGCTCTCCGTCGTGTCTTCCGAGCTCATCACCGATCTTTTCCCCTTCCTGGCCCCGCTTTTCGACAGCCCACCCTCCCCAACTGTCATCCGTTGGCGTGCAGCATCCAGTCGTGCCTAACTCGCAACAACGCCAATTCGGACAAATGTGGGCGCGAGGTACTGGCCCTCTGGGCGTGCTGTGAGAAGGTCTATCGCGGGCTTGAGCGCCAGGGCAGGCCGGCCGAGGACAAGAACACGCTTCCAGGCGGGGAGGCTTGTCCAAACCTGGTGCGTCCGGCCACGCACGTCCGGTCTCCTGCACGACTGGCTGCCCCGCTGACACTCTCCTTCTCGCCCACTACCTCCCACGCCGACCGCTCCTCTACAGACAGCGCTCAAGCGCAACCTCAAGGCTCACGGCAAGGAGTACGGCCAGGACGACAGCTAGAAGGCCTCCTCTCCCGCGGGCGCACACCTCGCCTTCTGGACGCTCGTGACCGCCAAGCATAATTAAACACGCGCATCGTTCTTTTGTCAAACGGAGCTGTGACCGAGCATGGACCGACTCCGCCTTGGCTACCTGTGCGGGTCGAAGACCGAGCCTGTTTGCTGGGCCTTGCTCCGCGCGCAGGCCTCGAGCGACGCTGCGGGCGAACAACGGCGCACCTTCTCCCACCAAAGCCCTGCCGGCCTCATTCTCACCTCCGGCCAGCCGTGCGGGTCCTGCTCTGCGGCTTCGATCTCGCATGACCTCAATCGCTGTGCTATGCGCCATCGACTCTCCTCCTGCCTCATCCGCCATCGGCTTGCAGCCGACCTCGATTCACCCTCGACTGACGCAACGAACGGCCGGGCTTTGGGCAGAGGCGCAGACTTCCGAAGATCTTCTTGCTTGAGCTTCGAGAGGTGCATCCGAGTAAAAAAAAGGTCGTGATTGATAAGAGAGGTCTTGAAATGGCGAGATCAGGGGTCGTTAGCAGGTCTGAGAGGCGCGAGGGCCAGGAAAGGAGGGGCTATAGACATGTGGAACGAGACCAGGCGAGTTCGGGGCAAGAATGGCGGAACCAAGAACGTGAAGAGTTTGAGCAGGGCATGAGGGGTGGGGAGTTGTGAGCGAGGATGAGACGAACGCAAGCTCGAATCACCAGCCCTGTGAGGATGAAGCACGACAGAATGGGTCAGGGCGAGCACCACGAGGGAGACGAGCAGGATCAAAGGACTAACGAAGGCCTCGCAGTGGAGCGCGACGTGGCCGATCTTGCCACTGGCGACGTCGCCGAGCCCAAGCGTCGTCTGGCCACTCGCGAGCGCCTTCTTGATGTCGGTGCTCATGGCGTCGGGCCCGCAGACGTTGACGGCGACCGCGCCCGCGCCAGCGTCGGTGATGCAGTCGTGCAGGAGTGGGCCAAAGTCGGGTCTGCCTTCGCGCAGCGACGTCGCGAATAGCAGGGCCGACGGCGTCGGTCCGCCAGCCTTCTTCTCGTCCTCGCCAGTCACCGGCGTCTCGGGCGAGACCGTGTCACAGATATCGTTGGACGAGCGCGACGAGTTGTTCTCGGATCGGTTGACGGGCGTCGACTTTTCGTTCAGGATCGGCAGCGTGTTGCGCGTGACGTGGATCCTGAGATCGATGTGGAGCGACGGCGGGCAGTCGCGGACATTCTTGGCGAGCGACGAGGCAATCCAGTCGATTTGATCTGTCAGGGAAGCGGGGAGGTCAGCGTCAAAACCGGGGCATGCGCATCGTAACGCAAAGGCTCGGACGGACCAGTGGTCCGGATGACCCAGACGAACGTGACGTTCTTGACGGCTGACTTGCCGGCCTTGCAGTCCTTGACGACCTGGCTGAGGAGGCCAGCCGTGTACGAAACACCCGAGCCACCTAGAGGAAGGCAGCAGCCACGATCGTCAGTCGCCGGAGTACCCAAAGGACAGGAGGTCGGCATGACGCACCAGCGACGAGGACGACCGAGTGATAGCTGTCAAGCGAGCGAACGTAGCCGTAGGGCCCGTCGATACAGGCCGTGATCTCGGCCCTGCCGCCGGCAGCGCGAGCGAGGGCGCCCAAGCGCTTGGTGAAGCCGTCGCGCTCCGAGATGATGAACGTGACGTCGGACGGACCGTCCTCGGTCGACGGAATCGAGGCGATGGTGAACGGATGGGCCTCGAGCGGAAAAGTCGAGACCGTCGGGCAGACAAGGTAGGCGTGCTGGCCGGCGAACCAGCGCATCGAGCGCGTGATCGTGAGCTCGAGTGCCTCGCCAGGGAGAACACGGACACTGCCGACCGTAGAAGGGTTGGTCGATGAGGGTCGAAGCGAGAGCCAGAGCTTGTTGAGTATGATCGTGTTGGCAAGTCGGGCGAGGCGGTCGAACGCCCAGCTAGGATGGCAGGCAGATGTCAGCCTTCGAAGGGGGCAAGATGAGTGAAGTCTAAGAGACGACGCACATGACGAAGGAGGGCCAGACCCAGTAGCCGAACTTCTCCTGCGAAAGGCAAGGCGATCGGGAGGGTCAGCGCGCAATCCTTCGCAGAGAGGATGAAGGACCATGTCGTACCCAGTGAAAGTAGGCGCCTGCGGAGGGTTACTTACCGATCAGCGAGTGAGGGACGGATGAAGATCAGAAAAGTGGGAGAGACACACCGATGAGGAAGATGAGGGCGAGGACGATGTGCGAGATGAGGAAGGCCTCGTAGGCGACGCGTCTATAAGGTGCGCAGAACAGACATTAGCCCGGAGACTGGGAGCAAGGAAACAGACGGACGACGGACCTGAGCAGAGGCTTGACCGACAGGCCGACAAGAAGCGAATAGGCCAGAAGGGCGACGACGCCCATCTGCATCTCCCACGTCGTGATGGCGTGCTTGCCCTTCATGTCAAGGATCATGCCGCGGTCGATCGTGTGAATCCAGCTGAGGACGAGGCACGCGCGGCCAGACGCTCGGTGTAGGAAGTTGAGCTGCGGACAGGGAGAGACGTTTTGGTGAGCGAGCGAGTGGTGGGGGGTGCAACTTTGCTCTGTCGAACGTACCTTCTCGTACGAGATGCCGGTGAGGTCTTGAGAAGAGGGCAAAAAACCGTCAGGCGAGCGATCCTCTCGAGCAGACTTCGAGAAGGAGGGAAATACTGACAAGAGATGACGTTGTTCTTGGAGGCGAGGCCGACGATCAAGGGCAGCTGCGAGAAAGCGAGGATGCCACATCGGTTGCCTGCGCCAGAAGGGGCAACATTGACGTCAGGCGCCGGGCGCGAGGAAGGAGAGTTCATCCGGAGTGCGAAGGAGGTCACTCACCGACCATTGAGGCCTGCGCACGTGCGGTCGTGTTGTGGATCGGGACTGAGGGAGAGGATTGAGGATCAGACACTGGCGCAGAAGACAAGGGAGGCCAAGATGGAAAGGACGCACGGTAGATGAGGCCGAGGAGAAACACGACAAATGTGTACATTGCGCTCCAAAAGAGCTCACCGGCGGTCACCTTCCACCACAGGGCGATGGTGAACTCGCGCCACGAGAAACCCTTGTTGGTCGCGGTCAGGACGGCGTTGACGGCGCGTGAGGCGACGCCGGGCCTTGAAGCCGACGACGAGCCGAACTCGGTCGTCTCGGTGTGGGCTTTCGCCAGTCGAAGGGCGCGCCGGCGGCGGTGGTACTGATGGACGATGCGAATGGCGTTGGCGAGCATGAAGAGACCGATGACGGCTGCGACGGTCCACCTTGGAGGGAGAGCAAGAAAAAGCGAGAACGGGTCAGCGGGCTCGATTCGGCCTAAGGGGTAAGGCAGAAGGCGATAGCAGGCGCCTGCTACGCTCGCGAGCGAGAGACAGCTGCTCACCAGAGGTACAGCGGATGGTTGTTCTGATACGACCTGGAAAGCAAAGAAAAAAAGTGTTGTCTTTAGCCTCTGGGGCGACGGACGAGGCAGGTTTGAGGAGGAAGATGGGACAGGAGGCGGGCAAGGAGAGAAAGACGCACTTTCGGAGGGCCTTTGCCGCCTTTGCTGCCTTTGCGGCAGCCTTCTCGGCTGCGGTCTGCGTCTCTGTCGACGAGGCGGCCAGGGCAGCGACCGTGGCTGTTGCGTTGCGGAATGACATGGAGACCAGGCGGAGGGGGACCAGAGAGCGAAGAAAGGAAGAAGAGGTGAGGGGAGAAGGGGACGTGGGAGGGTCCCAGTAACAGATAAAAAGTCGCAGAGCCAAGCCGCAAGCCCGCCCGCCAGCGGCCGGTCGGTCGACGAGCGCGAGGGGAAGAGCAGCTTCCACCCGCGAGACGAGCGATCGGTCCGCAATATGATTGCGGGCATTGCGGGGTCAAGTGGAGGCAAGCGCCGTTAGCTCGATTTTCGGGTGCATCCCTCTCCTTCCTCTCCTCCCGAACAAGCAAACAGTGCATGAGACCTTCGTCAACGTCGCCAGTCAGCAGTCGCAGCACGATACAAAGAGCTGCTGGGGAGCAGAGTGCAACTAGGTGAGCTAGGCAAAGGGTGAGCAAAGCCAGGGATGGCAGCGGGGGAGGCCGAGGATGGGAATCCGCCGGACGACCGTCGTCGATTTTCGGGGTCGACCGGGCGACGTGCCACCGCGGGCGGCCCAGGGCGGCCAGGGTCGTCCGAAGCCAAGACAACGCTCAAAATCGTTCGGCCGCGGGCGGGGCGGGCGTGATGGGCCTGGGGCGCCGGGGGAAAAGGGTTGTCAGAGGACGACCGCCCGCCTTTCCGGTGTCGAGGAGGCGAGGGCGGGCCTTCGGCATTCGAGGGCGCCCGACGTCGGACTCGAAGGGCGATGTCGGCGAGGCTGCGGCCGAGCGGCAAAGAGGCCGACTCTGAGGGAAACAGGCGAAGCTGGCCAGGCGCAGGGATGTGGTCAGCTCTGGAAGGGCGCGTTGGCATGGGAGACGACGAAAGGAATCCGCCCCACCTTATAAGACGGCGCTGCCAGTTTCGCACACGCGAACTGAATCCTTGTCCTTACTTGGCTCGCTGACCGACGAGCGGCTGTGCACGCAGTCGCACGCTCGGCCTCGGGCCAAGGTCTTGAACGAGGTCGGATCCGAGCGACGAGCCGGCGAGCCGGATGGACTGGTGGGCGCGTCGCAAGTGCGTGTGTCGGACCCGGTCCACTGGCGAGCCGACAAAAGGATCGAGGAGATACTCTCGCTGCAGGAGAGAACTGAGCGGGGAAGGAGTGGCAGTGTGCGTGCCGGTCAGGATAGTCTGGTCTTCTGTGAGAGGGCGAACAGGGCGAGAGAGTCGACGCACCAGCCGGACCGTGGGTCAACGTGTCGACTGGCGGATCTCGAGCATGATGGACCGGCCGACGCCGCAAACGTCGCTTGTGATGGCCCCGACAGTGTGGCCCGATCTATGAGCGAACGGGGCGCGTCGAGTCTGATTGGCGAAGCGAGTGAAGGCAGAGGAGACAGGTCCCGGAGCCGGAAGCGCGACTTCGCAGGGCAGAAAAGAGCGACAGCCGGTAACGACTCATGGAAGTGGAGCTTCAGCGTCGAGAGCGCCTTTGTCCGTCCAACGGTTTACCATCAGTCGAGCTCCGATCCGCGCACGAAGACGTGGATGAATGCGTCGTCCCGAGTCGCGTCCTGCGCTGGCGGCTTTGGCGGCGTTCTTTCTGCGTTGCCTCCTATCAATTGAGAGGAAGGTGGACATAGCGCCTGATCAGCGCCTTGAGCAAATGGCTAGCGTTCCCGGACAGACCTGCTGAAAGCAACTCACAGGCAGGGCAACGGGCAGCGGGCGCATCCAGAATAGCGCCCGAGCGCGAGCGAGCTGTGCGGCGAATTGGGCGGCGAGGGGCGTCGACCCAAGCAACCACCTGCAGGTTGAGAGCAAGGGGAGAGGAACCGTCAGCAGATGAGATGATTGCCATTGCTGGTGGGCAAGAGATGGAAGTGGGCTCGCGCACCATGAGGATCGATGAGGACAACTGGGGCGAGGCCAGCGCTCAACCGCGCCAGGAGAGGCCGAGCGAGCTGCTCGACCGTGCGTGTCGCACTTGAGCTGACGCCTGATCCTGGCCACCTGTAGTTTGCGCGAGCATTGCAGAGGTGCGCTCTTCTGGGCTACTCAAGGCCGCTGAAAGGTGGTTTATGCGTGTCGAAGTCGAGCGAGGCGAGGCGAGGTTGCGAACGCGAGGACGGCGATTGGCTGCCGCTGGGTCGATGGAAGGAGGCGACCGTCCAGGTCGAGCTCGAGGGCGGCCTTGAGCCCGCGCACGGTGTTGAGAGCCGAACGGAGGGAGGGCGATGTCGGCGGCGACCCCAACGTCGACCCTTCCCAAGAGTATGGCAGGGGGACCGTTGCAGAGACGTCGCAGAGAGGCCGTTCGCTGCCTGTTACAGGTTCTTACCTGCTGCCCCCTGTCAGGCTCAATCGGCAGGCGGCGTCCGTCCTGGCCGATCTCGATCGCCTTGTCGTTTTGAAGGGCGGGTCTCGGCTGCTGCTGCTGCGCGCCGGCCGACACCCCTCGAAGCTTGTTGTTGCGCTGCTGCCGCTGCACCAACAGAAGTCAGAACGGCTCCCTTCTCTGCTGGCTTCATCCCTCTCCCGACACACGCCCGACGCACACACACGCACACAAGGAGCAAGCGGGAACAAGCCTTCAAGAGACACGAGAGAAAGAGAGAGAGAGAGAGAGACCCTGTCTCCCCCAACTTCTCTCGCAACGCTCTAGCCGCAGCCGGTCACCTGCCCACCCAACCCTTCCTCCTCCACCGACCTCGGCAGCTCATTCAGCTGTCCCCCGTCCCTCCCCTCGGGTCGGCCTCTGTTCGCCGCTCTCCTTCGCTCGCCCAACAAACCTGCCAGTCGTCCACCTTTTTTCCGCCCCCCAACCACTACCACCGACATCCAGCATGCCCTCCCCTCCCCAGCCAGCGACCGCTCTCGCCGATCCACCTCCTGCGCGATCGCGGTCGGCGACACTGAGCGGTCGACCGGGCCCGTCGCCTGCTCCATCAACCAGTGACGCTGCGCCGCCAACCCTGGCAGGACCGTCTGCCGGCGGCAGTCCCGACCTCTCATCGCTCGGAGCAGCGAACGAACGATCGGCACTCACAGCGAGTCGTCCGTCGACAGGTGCGTTCCGTCTACTGAGCGCAAATACTGCAGCGCAGCGACTGAGCGCACTTCCTCCCCCCCCTTGCTGCCGGTCCTTCAGGTCTGCGCCGCAACCGATCCCTCAATCGCGAGGTTGGCTCGTTCCTGCACGCTCACCCGGACCCCTCACCGATCCCGCCCTCGCTTCAGAACTCGCCATACCTCCAGGACTCGTCCTCGCCGTTCGCCCGGCGGGCGTGGCTCGGCCGCGCAAAGACGTCGTCGGTCGTGCCGACGCTCAAGTCGCTCAACGTCTCGACCAACAGCGGAGGTCACGCTCGCAGCCCGTCGTCGTCGCCGGTAGCGACGTGTATCGGCCTGTCGAATGTTGAGCTCGTTGCTGCCGTCGCCCGCAGCCCCGACGCCAATGAGCACCACCTCCAGCTGCCACCGCCCTCGCCGCCAATGCCGCCGTCGCGGGTGGACAAGCCGACGCACCAGCGCCCGTCGTACGACCGCAAGCGCAGGGCTGTCTCGGACTCATGCACCTCGAGCGGCATCTCATCGGGCCACTCGTCCTCTAGCGAGTCGGACACCGAGACGGCCTTGCCGCGGACGCCCGTGTTGGGCTCGACGTCCGGCTTCGACCTGACGGTCCTCCCGCCTCTCGCAGCGCGGCACAACAGCGCGTACCCCGTCATGACGGGCTCGGGTAAAGTGCACCCGCCGGGCAAGCCGACCGTAGCGGCGCTCTCGGTCCACTCCGGCTTCATCGCGATGGAGCGCATCGAGCCCCGGCTCTCGCACGTCGCCCTCGCCGACCCTGCGCCCGCTTCATCATCGGCGCCGCTGTTTTAGGCTCGTCGAGGCGGGTCAATCCCCCCCTCCCTTGGCTCTTTCATCTCCATTCTCCTCTATCTCGCAGCCTCCCGCCTCCGCACTTTCTTCTGCTTTTTCTGGGTCTCTTTATCCTTCCCGTCTGCGCATACTTCCCACCTCTCTCACCTCGGCTTCATCATCTCGACCCCTCACGTCCTCCGCATCACTCATCACTTTTCGCGCATGCTCTTACTCTCCGTGTCATCCCGCATCTCCGTGCTTTCGCATCTCCTATTTTTTTCATCTTTACTCTAATCATCCTCTTGGGCCTTTAGTTCTCTCAGCTTAGCCTCCTTCATTGCGCGTTGTACTGCCCCGCATCCTTTCTCCTTCCCCTCTCACGCGTTTGACACGCGCTTGACATGACTGTCCGCCCCGCATTTTATGTCTGTCTCTGGCATCTTCCGCATCGATCTCTTACTCCCACTTGTCTTTCCGCGAGTCCTCGCTTGGCTCGGCCATCCCTCGTCGCCCTCCCCTCCGCTCCCTCCGCTGGAGCCTGCCTCTCTCGCTTTACCGGCGCACGAGCGGCGTCTTCTGGAAGACCGACAGGAACTGGTAGATGATGCCCGCCGCGGCGAGGCTCGTCACCTCGGCAGCTGTGTCGTACGCTGCTCGCAGGATGCATGAGCAAAAAGAAGGGCTTTGGTCAGCGAGCGCTCTCGTGCGACGGAAGGGAAGAAGCTGAAGGGATGGACGAACCGGGCGCGACCTCGACGATGTCGAGCCCGACGATTTGCATGTCGGCCATACCGGCAATGACCTCCTTCATTTCGCGCGTCGACCAGCCACCGATCTGAGTCGCGGTGAGATGGGAAGGACGTCAGGCTCTGCGCAACCGAAATGGGAGCAAGAGCGACAAAGCGTGCGACGACGCACCTCGGGCGTGCCGGTCGCGGGAGCAAAGGCCGGGTCGAGAACTACGGGGAGGCAAAAACAGACCGACTCAGCTCTTCTGTCCTGCGAGCAGAGTCAAGCTGTATGGCAGAACACACCGTCGATGTCGATCGACACGTAGACTGGCTTGTCGCCGACGACGTCGCGAATGCGGCGGACGATTCCTGCTGGACCTTCGGCCTCCGACATCTCCCACGCGTGCACCCGGTGGAAGCCCTGCATGTCGTCCGTCTCATAATCCTTGATGGCTGTCCGTCATTCGATGATCAGAAGCAGCGTCAGGACGGTTCAATTTCGATGTACGAGCAGCAGCATGGAAAAGAGACGCACAGCGCAGGGACGAGCGCAGACCGGCGTGGACTGAGGTACCGTTGGCGACGAGCCCTTCCTGGCTGGCGTGCCAAAGCATGGTCCCGTGGTTGAGGTCGGCGTACCGGCTGCCGCCGCCAACGGGCGCCCACTGTCGCCAGAGGGGTCAATCGAGGTGGATCAGCGCGCGCGCGGATCGTCGGTGTAACTCGAGCGCCTTGAGCGCGCGTGAGGGAAGAAGGAAAAAAATCGCACGGTGTCCATGTGGGAGTCGAAATGGATGACCGAGACCGGCCCGTAGACCTGGGCGATGCCTCGCAAAATCGGCAGCAGGATGGTGTGGTCGCCGCCGAGTGTGACGATGCGCGGGTGGTGCTTGCCGTCCTTAGCGAGCGACTTGCCCGCCGGCGGGTTGGCAACCGAACGCTGGATGATTGTCTCGTACGCGTGCGTCAGCGTGTCGAGCGCGTCGGTGTTGTCTACGAAGCTGCGGGTTGGGAGAGAGAGGGTCAATCAGCAACTTCGGCGAGACTAGACGCAAGTAGCAGCGCATACGCACGACATGGCGACGTCGCCGCAGTCGACAATCTGCTGCCCGTCTGAGGGCACGATGTCAAGGAAGGGATTCCAGCTCTGCGTACGAATCCGCTGAGAGCCCGCTCGGATGCCCGAGGGACCAAAGCGCGCACCAGGACGCCACGAGGTGCCCGTGTCGAACCTGTGGGAGGTGATGCGCCGTTCAGTCTAATCTGTCGAGCGGGGGCTCGAAAGGCACCGACGGTGAAAGATCAGGCACGCACGGTGCACCGATGACGGCAACGTCAAACAGCTCGTCCCGATCCTTGCCCCAGCACCTGCGAGAAAGCCGTTCAGACGTAAGCAATGGGCGACGGCGGCCACGCGGATAAGAGCCAGCTTGACGACGCACCGGGTGGCTTGGAGATGGCCAAACGAGTTGAGCCCGCCGAACATTGTCTCCATCTCGAGCGGCACGCGGAACTCTGGCCTGAGCTGCTGCTGGACAAAGTGGGCCTCGACGGCCGGGCTGGCGCCAACGGGCAGGTGGGGCAGGCTGTAGGGCTCCTGCGCGTGCTCGGTCGGGTGGCCCAAGGCGACCGAGGGGGCGAAGGCGAGGGCAAGGACCACGAGAGGGGCGAGCGAGGCGGCGGCAGGCGACATCTCTGTGCTTGCTATGGAGGAGAGATGGAAGATGGGCGTCAAAAGGAAGAGTAAGCCCATTCAGACAGCTGTCGGCGCCCACACAGGGCCCTGAAACGAGGCACGCGAGGACGGCGAAGAGAGCCAAGCGAGGGCAGAGCTGATAACGTCGGTGCACGCCGGCGAGGTGGAGGAAAGAGGGCGCAGCTGCGCGCACGAGAGGCTGAGCCAGTGCAATGGCCGAGCGCGCGCGCCCTCGTCGGCTGAACAAGCCGACGCTGGCGACAGGTATTCAGGCGGAAGAACAGACGACCTGGTCGCTCTGACGATGTTGCGGAGGTAGACGTGACATGGGGTGAGGGGCAACATTTTGACCGACGCCCGTCTGCGCAGCGCTTTGGCTGGCCCTTACCAAGTGGGCGCGCACGGCAGGGTGACCTTCGGGCCGGTAGCCTGGCGCAAGCGACTGGGTGCAAGGGGCGGCATGGATACAATTTGATAGATAGCGAGGTCCGGGGGACGGATGCCAGCACGGCGACGACGTCGAGGACGGGGAGGCGAGCACGCTCTCGCCTCACTGGAAGGAGGCAGCGGCTTGGATGAACATCGTGAAGATGGACCCGATGCCGGTCAGGAAGGCGACCGAGCGGAGAGCCGAGAGCTTGTTGTCCTCGACGTTGATGTAGAGGAGGCTGTAGGCGACGCGCGAGGCGAGGTACACAGCGACGAAGGTGTTGAGCGTCGAAGAGGGCAGGTGGGCAACGTTGCCGGCGACGACAGCCGCTGCAAAAAAGGCCAGATTCTCAAAGCCGTTCTGCTGAGCGGCCTCCCCTCGCAGGACCTTGCGCTCAGCCGGCGTGAGGTTGGTCTTCCGCGAGAGGGCGGCGACGTGCTGGCGAGGTGCGGCGTTGTCCCACTGTGCAAGGACAAGAGGAAGGGGGCGGTCAGCGTTTCGAGCGGGTCCCGGCGGTAAGCAAGAAGGCAGCGGCGCACCTCGGCGTCGTCCCCCTTACGAGACTTGTTGTACAGGTTGATCGAGTAGAAATGGCAGACGATGCTCAGGCCCCAGGCGGCCGGAACGGCGTAGAACGAGTAGTTGGAGGTACTGAGGAAGGAAGACATGGTAGGAGAGTAACGGGGAGTTTAAGCAGGGCGACGTAGTGGGCTGAGGAGGGAGAAGGCTACTTCTGTCAGAGATGATGGTTGGGCCTTTTACGAGTGGCCGGGTCATTGGGCGGGATCAGTACAGGGATTGTGGGGGTTCGATAAATTCGATGACGGTGGACCAAAAGCCGGCAGACGTGGAGCAGACACGTCCTCAGCTGGAGAGATCGAGGTTCTCGGTCCAGGGAGCCGGCGATCTAGCCCACGCAAGCTCCTCGTGCGCCGTAAATGGCTTTCAGCGAGCTCCCCGCGCCGCTTTGGGCGTGGGCGCGAAGATCAGGGCAGGATGCTACTGAGAGAGAGCAGGTCAAAGCTGTCGGCGGCAAGGGTACGAGGGACGGACGACGTTCGACCCCGAGGCTGCCATTGTTCATCTGTCGTTGGCGTCACCATGGGCGCTTCACTCGTGGCCGCGTGGTTCCGACATGATACCCTCTTCCTCCCCTGCGTGCTGAGGCGATGAAGCGCTCGGCTCTATGGGCAGAGTCATGAAACACAGGTCTACAACGAGCCCGGGGGCAAGAAGAGCGAAGCCGGGGGATCCCAAAAGGTCTAAACGACGTGCGAAGGCGCGCCCCCGCCCCATCACTTGCGCGTGATGGTCGCCTGGATGAGGCCGCTGGGGCTCGAAACGGGCTCGAAGACCTCGACGCCGCCGGCTCGGCCCTTACCATTCTCGAGGCCGAATGCGCTGAGGTTGATGGGCCTGTGAGGAAGGGTGCGAGCAGAGCATGGTCAGCATTCGTTCCCCTGAGCTTCGCGTGGGGCAGGGGAGCAGGCGAGGGCGCACATGTAGTGGACATTGGGCAGCGAGTACGAGACCGTCTTGATGGGCGACGCGGCCTTGAGAATCGATTGTGCCGCGAGGTAGAGGGTGGCCTAAAGCAGAGAGTTCGTCAGCGCCCGAGGGGAGTTGCCGGGCGAGGAAGCAGAGCCTAATCGAAACACACCTGGACAGAGGCCGAGTCGTGCGTCGCAAAAGTCTCGAGCGTCACCTTTCTGGCCGCCTGGAACGTCTAATGTAGCGGCGGACGGGATGCGTGGGTCAGCGACAAAAAGCCGGGCGCAGAACAAGTCGGACCGAGGCAGAACAGACGCACCTTCTCAAACTCGACCACCTTGTCGACCTCTGCCAAGCTCTCGGCCGAGAGGGGGATGTCGGCCGGCAGAGGCACGGTGTACTCGCACGTGACAGAGGTGGAGAAGATGCGGTCGTCGACCTCTGCGCAAGGGTGAACGAGACCAACAGAGCGAGCATCAGCAGCAGTCTTGCGCAGCCACAGAAAGCCGAGCAGCGGATGGCGACGCACCGGGCAGGGTCGTGTTCTCGTCGCGCCAGAAGCCGTTGAACGCGCTGCCGGCCGTCTTCATGACGACAAGGTCCTTGACGCCGCTCGCAACCTCGGCCGTCGGAGCGCCGCCGTTGACGCCCTGAGAGACAACGGCCGACGCGATGCGCTTCTCCTCACCGTCGCGCAGGAACGAGTGGGGGTGGGCGCCGATGCCGTCGACCTGGAGGATGAGCGCGCTCGCCATTAGGGTCAGCAGAGAGCGGGATGGAAGAGGCCGGCAGGAAACAGAGGCAGCACGCACGTCGATCCGGGTCCACTTGAGCGAGGTGACCTTGATGTGGGCCTTTGCGATGTGGTCGTAGCGCTTGGTGAAGTGCAGGCCGAGGTGCAGCGCGAACAGTTCAGGCGCTGCGGTAACGTTCAGAGGACGACGAGAGGTCAGCCTCGGGACGAGGCAGTCTAGAGGGCAGAGCAGGAAGAGACGCACTGAGGACGTGGGGGCTCGACTTAGCAAAGATGTAGACCGTGTTCTTGACTGGAGGGAGGGCAAAGATGGGAAAGGCGGTCAGGGCATTGGTCGCGGCGCGTACGCAGAGGGCGGGCAGGAGCAGGCACGGACCGGTGTCGGTTGGGACGACGCGCGAGTTGTCGGCGGCCGTGAACGACTCGGCGAAGTCGCCCTCGAGCAGCGACTGGACGATGTACTCGACGACTGTGGTCCAAGCCAAAGGACGAGGGAAACGAGCAGAAGTATGGTCAGCCACGCGACCGATAAGCAGGGGCGGGGAGGAGCGAAAGAAAGGTACGCACCCTCCTGCTTGCCAGGCTTGCCGTCTTCAGTCGCCGGGTGTCGGACGACCCTGCAGACGCGGACGAGGTCCTTGCCGTACCTGGACGAGGTCAGGACGCCGAGCTCATCAGAGTCGCTGAAGGACATGGTGCGCGAGGAGATTGTTGGGGGAGGGAAAGCTGATAAGGGTGGCTGAAGGGCGAGCGGGCGCTGAGGAGCGAGAGAGAGAGAGAGAGGGTGGTTCTGAAGAGAGAGGTGGGGTGGTCGTCCGAGTGAGTAGGAGCGAAGAAGGAGGCCCTTTTGTAGGGGAAGGAGAGAGTGGAAGGTTGTGAGCGGAGGGAAGATCGAGGAGGGAAGCGACGGCAGGGCAGCAAGGCAGCCGAGCCGAAGGGGCGCGCATCGTCCGGCCGCGCGGAGGAGGCGACCGCCGACTCGACCGGGCGTTGTCGGTGCTGCTCCGCACGACGATCATCCATTTATCGAGCAGCTCTCACGACCTGGGCCAGCAGCGGCACTCGCAACACGGGAGGACGTCCGCTGTACGTGACGACGGCGGCGTGTACTCTGCACGCTCTTTTCTGGGCCTCGAGGTGCCGCCGCCAACCCGCTGGGCTGGCTCAAGCTGACCTCGTTTCAGACGACGCGCCTGCTCTTTGGTCTGGCCGCCGCCCCCTCGAATCGTGGCACGACCTCCCTCGTTCTCGCTCGGTCTGTCATCCCTGACCACCACTTGGACCTACCACGACCGCTAGCGAGGGGGCGACCTATGACCGCCCTTCACCTTCAAGCTGACGATCGCCTCACAGCCCCTTTTCTGCCTATTTGCGGGTGTGGCGCGAGAGGGGCCCGAGGGGTGAGAGGGGGGGGGGCATCCCGGGTAGGGCAGAGCGGGTGGCGCATGCAGCTCTAGTGCAGTCCCTCTCGCTGGAGTCGCTAGAGGGCTCTCCATCCCTTTTGAGCTGAAAGCTGTCCTCCCAACCCTCACCTCCTTCGCTTCTTCCTCTTCTTGACTTCCTTGCTTGCCCCCGTCTTCTGCAGCTTGCACACCCAGGTGAGCCAGCTCGACAAGCTCGGTCCTTACTGACCCTTGCGTGCGATCGCCGACGCGTTCACTGATGCATCACCTTCCTGGCCTGTCTTCCCTGTCGCTCTCGCCCCTCCAGCGCGTCCCCTTTACAAGACGCACCTAGGCCTTTCAGCATGTCGCCATGCGTTGCGCTTGCCTCGGCCCTCCTGCTCTCGCTCTCGCTCGCCCCCCTGGCCATCCGCGCTCAGGTCACAGCGACCGGCACGAACGGGCCCACCAACCCAGCTCAGCCGACGCTCGGGGCCTACAACCAGTCGTCTGACTCGCGCCTGGCGTCTCTCAACTCGGTCGACGACTTTTGCCTGTTCGCCCCGCAGACGCCTGGGTCCGAGATCGGCAACGTGTCAGTCCCAGACGGCGCTCCACTCGCTCGCTCACTCCACTTGCACAGACAGACAGCTGACATGCTCGAGCCGGTCGCTTAGCGAGGGCGAGGTCGTCGCGTGGTGCACAAAGCCTCGCAACAACGCGCGCCTGATTCCAGACGGGTGGGTCGTCCTCTTCCAGCCTGCCCCGTCCCTCGGGCCTGTTGGTTGCTGACTCTCGGCGTCGTGCGCGCAGAACCATTACGGCCGCCCACTTCGGTGCGTCGATGCAACCCCTCTCTTGTCACGCTTTGGGCATGGGGCTGACCCCCGATTGGCCTGGCTCTCACAGTCAAGACGGACCTGTACGTCCAGATCAGGGGCAAGGGAGACTTGACCGCCCTCAACATTGCCGACGGCGACTACGGCGGCGAGCTCGACCCCCACGGAGGTGCGCCCTTTCGCTCTTCGCTTCTCGATACGCGCGCCTACAGCCGACTGACCTCGACCGGCGGCTTCTCCTAAAACTGCAGCGACCGGTGACGGTAACCCCGTTGGCGGCAATGTCACGTCCAACGTCACCGGCTCCGACGTCTTCTATGAGGAGTGGATGTCGTACGTTAGCGCTGAAGTGAGCTGCCGCCAACCTATCCAATAGTGCGCATTACGTGACATTGCTGACGAACTGGATTCCTGTCGTAGGACTTCTGTATGCGTATCTGCATCTCGGAGAACGACACGTACTCGGCCGCTGTTGAGTGCCAGGTGCGTCGCTTTGTCCCTGCACGTCCTGCCGTTGCGTGGCTGATGAACCTCGTTCGCCTCGCCTGCAGCACACCTTTGACCTGATGGGCTGCGACTGGGTCATGCCCGGCTCCAGCGAAGACTCGTTCACGTACGTCCGCCTCGGTCCGCTAAGCCTCAGCAGCTCTCGAGAATCTTGAAGCCTAACCCCTCACCCCGTCGTCACCGTGCAGCTCGTGCGACGGCGACGCTGCCTATCCGCCCGGTGTCTATCCGGTCGGCGACGCTGGCTCTGGCACGACCTCGACGTTCGTCACGAACTCGGCCTCTCTCCCCTTCTTTTCCCGGTAGCTGACTCAACCGGACTTCGATTCTTGCATTGTCCCACAGCTTTGCTCAGCGCTGTACGTTCAGTCTTCCGCAGATCGTGCGCCTGCATCCCATCAGACTGACCCTCTTCTTGCTTGTTGCCTCTTTGCAAAAGACACTGGCACGGCCGACGGTGCGGCGTACACTATTGGCTACACGAGCACCCCGCAGCAGGCTTTCTCGGTTAGTCTGACGCACCTCGACAGCCTGTGCGATTTAATCTGACACCTCTGTCTCCCCTGTTCATCTCGCACCCCGGCAGACTCCTGCCACGTCCAATTGCCGTGCGTCCCTTCATCCAATCCATTTCTCGACCTCTCGATGACTCGCCCAGCTGACGCTTCCTATCCTTCTCGCAGAGACCCGCTCGTCCATCTCGAACGGCGTGACCAATCTCGCCTCGAGCGCCGCCGCGACCAACGCTGCTTCCGGCTCCGCCGCCAGCTCTGGCGGGTCCGGATCTACGGCGGCGACCCAGACTGCTGCCGCTGCGGCCGGATCGTCGGGCGCGTCGTCGTCCTCGACCTCTGACGGCGGCTCGTCTGCCGGCAACGCCCGTTGGGTTCTGAACAGGGAGGCCGAGGTCCTCGTCGCTGCTGCCAGCGTCTTCCTCGCCGGCGGGCTCGGCGCTGGTGCCATCTTCCTTTAATGCCTGCCTTTTCACCTCTCCTATGCAACGCATTCGCACGCTCATCCGATCCCCTCCTCGCACTTTCATCGATCCTTTCGCACGCCACACTCTGCTCGCCCACGGACACTCTGACGCTTCTCGTCAACCTAGCCCCTTCTCCCCTGTAGCCCCTAGCGCACCCCTTTGACCACTCCCCTTTTTGCTAGTGTCTTGCCCTTCTCAAATGCTTCCGCTCAACCCCTTGCTCTTGAAGGTCGACTGCAAGAGCGACAGTCTGGGGCAGGCTCGTGCGCCATTGATTGATGGGCTGAGTGCTGCACCTGGGCGGCGGCGGCGGCCACACCGGCAGCTGCAGGCGCGCCCGCGCCGGCAGGCCGACGATCCACGTTCGCTCGCCTCGCCTCGCACCCACGTCCATCCCTCTCGCCGCCCCTCCAAGCTTGTTAGCCTCCCATCCCAGGGCCGCGCGCGAGCTCTTCCACCTTTCGCGCCCGTTCCCTTCAAAACAACGAGGTCAAGAGATAGAGAGCGACAGTAGCACCACCCCAACCCCACCTTCGCGCCCCGACCGCACTGCGCCGACGCCGCAGCTGCTCCTCCCCAGCCCCCGTTTCAATAGCCCGTCGCAGCGACATCGGCTCCCTCCAGTCCGGTGCAGCTCGAGAACGCCCTCTGCCGCTGCCCCGACTACCACCACCACGCATTGGGCGATGTTGAGCCCCTACGCATCCTACCCCGCGTCAACCACAGCCCCCCTCACGCCGCCCTTCTCGCCCGCGGCCGACGCCGGCAACCGGGACCAGCTCGTCCGGCGGACGACGTCGCGCCTGAGCCTCGACAGCGTCGAGACGTTCGCGCTGGACGACAGCGAGGGCTCGTCAGGCGAAGATGACGACGAAGACGACGAGATCAGCTCGAGTCTGGCTCGCGAGGCGTTGCCGGGCATGCTCCAGGTTGTCGAAGAGGCCGAGGTCGACCTCAGCCGCGAGAGGGGCATCGGAGGGAAGGCCAAGCTGCGTGTCGCCATCGTCACCGGTCCGTTCGCGATCCTCCCTTGGCCTGCCCTACAGACGGCAGAGCTCCGTGCTGACGTGACTGAACCCCCCCCCCCCCCCCCCGGGGCAGAGAACTTCCTGCCCAAGGTCGACGGCGTGACGCGAACCCTCGCACGGCTGCTCGAGCACCTCGAGAGCGAAGGCCACGAGGCCATCCTCTGCGGTCCTCAAACGGGCATGGTGCGCTTCCCTCTGTGCTCAGTTTAGGGTCACACGTGCGCAAGACTGACGTCTTCTCGCTCGCCTGGTCCGGCATCCTCGCCAGTCGCACTACGCCTCGCACCCGCTCGTTGGGACGCTCGGCGTCCCCCTCGTCGTCTACCCCGGCCTCAAGCTCAACTTCCTCAGGCCCAAGTTCATGCGCGAGATAGACGACTTTGTACGTCGCCGAGGCAATCTCGCCAGAGATCTAGACAAAGGTGTCTCGCTGACTAGCCTCCTGGCTGCAGGACCCGGACGTGATCCATCTTGTCGACCCCGTGAGTCGCGTCTATCGTGGCTGCGATGTTGTGCCTTCTTTGAGGATGCCTAGCTGACACGTGTGCTCTGCTCCCCAGATTTGGCTGGGTGGCCAGACGCTCATGGGCATCGAGCTCGGCTGGGCAGGCGAAAAGTGGGTTGGTGCAAAGGGACCCGGCATCGGCGGCGGGGTGCGAGGCGCCGTCGTCGCGAGCTACCACACGTCCGTCCTTCGCCCTGCCTTTTCTCGTAGTCGTCGCTGCAGTATCCGACACTACTCACCATACGATTCCTTCACTCCGTATATCGGACAGGAACCTCGCGACGTACGCGACGCTGTTCGGCCTGCCGTGGCTCGAGCCCGTCATCTGGGTTTGGCAGCGTTGGCTGTACTCCAAGTGCGTGGCCCTTAGTCCGTCTGACCGCCCCTCTCTCTTATTTACTAGAGGCTGACGCCATGCCCCCGTCCCTTCCTGTACCCTCAGGTGCAAACTCTACCTCTGTCCGTCCCAGTCCACCCAAGACATGCTCGCCTCGCACGCGCTCCCGCACTCGCGTCCGTGGTCACGCGGCGTCGACCTCTCGCACTTCAACCCTTCGCGCCGGAGCACCTCGCTCAGGCGCAGCTGGGGTATTGATAGCGTCGAAGTGCTCGGCGAGAAGCGGATCAAGCATGCGCTCGGACTGGGCGCGAAGCCGCCGCACGTCGTCTGTGGGCTGGCGACCCCGCCGATGAGCCCTGAAGTTGGCGCGGCGGACGCCAGTGTCGGGCCAGGCTTGACGCTCAAGGAGTCTCGGCTCGCGGTTCTTTACGTCGGCAGGGTGTGAGCTCTCGCCGTGGTTTCTTGATCTCGCGGAAGATTGCAAGGCTGACCAGCCGATGCGCTCGCGCCCCAGATCCTGGGAGAAGAACCTCATGCTGCTCCTGCACGCCTTTGTCCACCTGCCATCCCTCCTGCCCCCGTCGACCCCAGTCCCGACGCTTGTCTTTGTCGGCGACGGTCCCGCCCGGCTCGAGCTCGAGGCATTTTGCGTTCAGAATGGCCTCGACGCCAAGTTCATGGGCCACCAGACCGGGAGCGGGCTCGCAGAGTGCTACGCGAGCGCAGACGTCTTTGCCTTCCCAAGCTTCACCGAGACTTTTGGTGAGCTATTCTCCTGCTTCGGACTGCATTCGTCACTGATCACTGCATGCCCAATGGCTGACCCTTCCCGCCCTCTGCGCCCTCCGCAGGCCAAGTCGTGCTGGAAGCGCTCGCGTCCGGCCTGCCGGTCGCCGGCCTCGACGCCGAGGGAACACGCGATCTCGTCTCGACCTCGACAGGCTCGCTGCTCCCGTTACCGCAAGGTGCGCGCGACTGGCCGATGGCGCTCAAGTCGACCCGGTCGACCTTCTTCCTCAAGGCATCGAGGGACTACGCCGAAATCCTCACACAGCTCATCGTCGATGAGCCGCGGCGCAAGGCGATGGGTGACAAGGCCAGTCGCGGCACCAAGGGCCGAACCTGGCACGAGGCGATGGAGATGTGCGTCTCGTCCTACCGGGAGGCGATCACGCTCTCCAAGTCCGAGTCGTCGCCGACATTCGACCCTCCCAAGCGGCCGATCCGCGCCCGCCTCGGCCGGGTCGTTCGCCGCCTCCGCGGTCGCAAGGGTCGACCATCGACTGTCACTGGCGGCATCGAGGACGGTCCCAGCCGGAAAAGCGACGCAAGCGGAACCCTCGGCGACGGAGGTCGGGAGTCCGAGTCGGTCCTCCGCTTCAAGACTTTTGCCAAGATCCTTCTCACTCTCTGTGCGTTCCTGCTCAATCACGCCCCGTCGCTGTGCCTCACGTCATCCGCTCGCTGACGGCTGTTGGTTTCGCTGCAGATTTGCTTTACATCTTCTACTCGCGCCTTTCGGTCTCGACGCCTTTGACGCCGGTCGTCGCCGCCTGAGTACCGCTGCCCGACGCTTTCGTTCGCTATGACCTCACGACCTCGGCCCGGACGACGACATTCACACCCTGCTACCTTTACTACTACCCTCCCTCGACTCTGTTTTGGTATACCCAGCCTCGCACGTTGCTGCCCTCGTGGATCTGCTATTTTGAATCCGCTTGCTCTCATTGCCAAAGGGACGTCTCGTCGCTCGCGGCGACGTCGCGGTTCTTCGAGAGCAAGGGTGGGAATTTGAGCATGCGAGACCAGAGTCGATATAGGAAGAGACGGAGCCAGATGGAGTGAGAAGGAATGCGGGCGCGACAAGTAGGGGAGGGTGGGGGGGATGCAGAAGCAGGTGCGTGCAAGTGTCCGAGGGAAGGGGAACGATTGAAGAGCGAACGTGCGAGATGCGGAATGGTGCAAGTAGATTTGAGCAGGTCTGCGCTCCGGGCGCGGACAAGTAGGACAGAGCCGTAGGCCAGGGTCGACTAGTGGAGGTCGATCTCACCGCGAGCCAGCTCGCCAACCTGCATTTAGAAGCGAGGTCGCTTGGCGTCAGCAAAGGATCGCGAAAGGAGGGCAAGACAAGAGGTCAGGACGACGAGGACGCACCTTGGCGTTGAAAGCTCGCGCTTGGCCGGCAATCTCGGCGAGCATGCCCTTGAACTCCTTCTCGCCCTCGGTGAAGTTGGCTTCCTTGAAGAGGACGTCGTTCTCCTTCGCCCAGATCTTGACCTTCAGGGTCGCTTTGCGCAGGTTGGGGCGAGGCAAGCGCGGCAGGAGATGATGGGTGACCTGCTGGGCCAGACCGCCGTGGATCCACTTTGCGAAAGGAAAAAGAAGGAAGTGGGTCAGTGTGGCTTTTGAGCACTGGTCAGAAGAAAGGGCGGAACTCACGTTCAGGTTCTCCGGGCACGCGATGTCCATCGTCGTTCGGAGCTGCCGCGCCACGAACGACTCCCTCACCCCCTTGTCGTCCGAGTCCTGTGCTGAGTGGGAGAGGACGATCTGGACGTGGATCGGGGCAACGGCGCACAGCATCAAGAGAGCGAAACCGACGGCGTTGATGAGGCCGCCCATGTGCGCCAGCAGCGCGCCGAACCAGCACCAGTATACGGCCATGCCGACCGCCTCGTACGTGCGCCAGCCGTCGGGCTTGGCTTTGACCAGGAGGTAGTAGACAGACTTGCCCATGAGGGAGAAACGCGCAAAGACCATGACCGGGTAGAAGTAGAGGTGCTGGAACGGGACGAGGAAGCGGGCGGCGGCGTCGTACTCGCACATGCAGGCATGGAAGGTGGAGTAGACCGAGTCAAAGGCGGCAGAAGAGAAGGCGAAAAAGGGCAGCAGCTGAATGTCGGGGTCATGCTCGTGCGAGTTGGGTAGACAGTGATGCACGTCGTGTTGCTGCAAGGGGCAGACAAGACCGTCACATCAGCGCCGAGCGCAGCAGTTGCATATAGAGGAGGACGCTCGACGCACCGAGACCCACCAGCCGAGAGACAGGCCGGAGCAGAAGGACGCAAGGAAGCCGCCCAGGCCGTAGTCCCAGAAGCGGGAGCCCGTGACGGACAAGTGTCCGAGATCGTGCGCGCAGAGCATGACCTGGTGAGAGGCAAAGCCGAGCGAGATGGCCGACACGGCAAGGTGCCCTGTGCACGCCGGCCCAAAACAAGAAGGTCAGCCTGTCATTCTCTCTGCGAGCAGGAAGCAAGCGCAAGCACACACAGCGCTGGGTCGCGTAGTACCACGAGCCCAAGAAGACGGCTATCAGAACCGAGATGCGGGCGATGTTGGTAGCGTAGAGCTTGAGCGGATTGAGCTGGAAGAGCTCGTCGTCCTGCAGCATCTCATGCCGCAGCTTACGGAAGCTGACGCTGAGCTGGTGCTGTCGCAGGGGGTCGATGTCGGCCGGCGGCGGCGGCGGCTCCAGGGCCTGCCTGGACAGAGCCGAAAGGGTCAGGCTGGGCGCCGAGCAGGTGGTCGGGTAACCGTGATTCTCGAAGCGCTCGAGGTCGGCCAGGGTCGCGTCGATCGAAGGAACCTTCTCGTAGTCGGCCGCGTGTCCGGACCAGCCGAGGTGAAGGGGGGGAACGAACGGTGCCCATCCAGTCGAGGTTGGGTCCGAGTCGGGCTTCCATTCAGCCGGGTCAACGCTCGCGCACACGAAGTGACGCATCTTAGCCATGGCTTCCAGCGGATGAAGCGCTTCGATCTCGTCCGTGGCATCCCTGCCCACATAGTGGAGGACGACGAGCGCACCACCAGGGTGCTTGGACCTTCAAACAGTAAAAGGAAGCGCGCAAGATGAAATGCATTAGCTCCTGCTACACCTTCGACGCGACGAGGACAGAGGGGACGCCAGGTCAAGGCCCGAAGAATCGCGAGGGAGAAAGCCTGGGACGCACAGCCACCTGTTGAGACGGTAGACGAGACCGCGGTGCATCACGAGAAGGTGACCCTGCGAGATGAGGCCTCCGATCTGGGCGCGCGACAACGTGCGTAGCTTGCGCCCAGGGGTGATGAGCGCGAGAGGGTCGAGCAGCGACGGCGCTGGCTGCTTGAGGAGCGGCAGCGGGAGCGAGGCCGCTGAAGTTGAGGCGATGTTGTGCGGCATGGCGAGGCGCAAGGGGTCGAGAAGGCAGATGAGAGGGAGGGTAGAAGGGCCGTGAAAGCTAGGTCGAGCTGTAGAGGAAGCGAGGTGACGAGTGTCGAGGTTGAGCTTGGAGTTTTCTAGATGCCGTCAGGCGAGAGTTGGAATTGGGCGAGGTTCCGAGATCCAAAGCCGGTTCGCTGCGATGGGCGACAGCGCAGAAGATGGGAGTGAGACGACAGAGGAACAGGAGGAGGGGGGAAAAGAGCTTGCCGAAGAACGAGGGACGGCCATCAGAGACGCTGCGCCGACGCGGCGAGAGGTGTGGCCGGCGAGCTCGGCGGCGGCGCGGTCCAAGGCCCGCGGATCGCACCCTTCACGCGCGCCTGGTCCTCCGCGCAGTTCGAGGAGGAGAAGGCTGTGCAGGGCCAGGACAACTCGGAGGCGTTTTCTTTTGTGGAGGGAAGGGAGCGGTGGCTCGCTGGCCGCGCGCTCTGATGATTGTGCGGCCAGAGCGCAGCCAGAGGAAGCCAGGCTTACAAGGACGGACGACCTCGAGCCCTTGGCACAGCCGCCGGCGGCCCTGTGGCCTGCCTCCCAGTCGATGATCAGTCGATGATGGGTACCTATGCGTGCGGATCAGCTTTCGCGAGGCGATGAGCGTCAAGCTGCTGAAGACTCAAGGCTGTAGGACAGTGTCAGGGCGACAGAGGGGCCGGCGAGGGAGAAGGACAGCTGTTTGGTGAGTGGAGCCGCCTGTCTAAGTCCCCGGTGGGCCGCGTCAAGGTCGAGCCGGGCCAGGGGCCGACGAGCGAGCTGGCCGCCTGTCAGAGGTCGGGCGCGAGCTGTCTGGTGAGCCGGGGGCGGGGGGGGGGGGCTCGGCAGGTAAGGCGAGCAAGTGGTCGTGGTGGTTTGTGGGCAGGATCAATAAGTCCTCCATTTCGGAGAGCCGGTGGGACGGGGATCTTCGTCAGCCCTTCCCTGCTGCCCGAGCCGATCTTCGCCCGTGCTCGGAAGCAGCTTCCTCGCTTCAGCCCGTGGGAACATCACACCAATCCCAAGAGGGACCAACTCGACCACCCAACCGCGACGCGAACGAGCTGCAGCGACATCGTCCACTCCTCTCGCAGGAAGAGCCACGTTCGGGAGGGCACCGTGCTGATGGAGTGGAAGGGAAAGGTCGCGTCAGGCGTGTTTCGCGCAAGTCGATGCCGCCGGGTGCGATTCGACCGATGCGACAGCCGGCAACAGCCAGAGGGCGACGCTGAGTACCACCTTAGCTCGAGATGGCCATGAGCTCGTCGATCCAGCGTCGTTCGACGAGCTCCTGGACAAGCCAGAGGGCGGCATCCTCGCGGTAGAGAGACACGCCAACTGATTGCGGCAAGAACGCGCGCGCGCCGGGATCACTCGTCAGCTCGCTCGCGATGCTGTCGCGCACAAGCAGCCGCACGCACCGGAGCCATCTCCGATGTACCCTGCCTTGGCGACAGCCGGGATACTTGCCGACTTGCGGTTGAGAAGGACACCGACGCGGAAGATGGTCCACTCGGCGCCTAGGGCAGTCGCGCCGTCCATGATCTCATGGTCCCACCGCTTGACGTCCGAGAAGGCTAAGTGGTTGATCGGTTTTGTGCGTCTCATCAGGTCGAAGTCTCGTCGCTTGAACACCGCAAAGGAAATAGGACAGGGTTGGGCGACGTACCGGTCGGTGATCCGATGCGAATGGCCGTTTCGGCCGCGCGCGCCGCCAACGAGAAGTGATCCTTGGCGTCGTTATGCTGCGACAGGGTGCCGAGCGCAATCATGCGCGGGGGCTTGCGCTTACCATCTGCTAGCGAAAGGTGCATTTGCTGGAGGGTGAGGTATAGGAGCGCATAGAAGCGCGAGATCGGCTGGTCGGACGGGTGGGGAGGGTACAGCCTGGACGACGGGCCGAGGCACGACACTGCATCGCGTGTAGATCGGTCGGGAAGGAACGGACAATTGTAAGCCGCAGTCACCATGCACCCACTCCGACCGAGACAGAAGGGCACCCTGAGGACTGACGGATCGCGTCGAACGCCTGCTCACTCGGCTCGAACAGCGCACGGATCTTGTCGGCCTCCTCGAGCGTGCCCTCGATGATCGTGATCCAGGGCCGGTACTCGTCTGGAATCTTGGCCGGAGAGCGGACGTAGGCGACGAGCGTATGGCCCGCTTCATGCAAACGAGGCAGGGCGAGTAGGCCAGTCGCCGAGGTGATGCCCAGGAGGAGGAGGTGCATGGTGCGATTCGAGGCGGCGCGCAGTGTCGGAGTTGGCGCCCGGGGTGGGGGGGGGGGGGGGGACGACACGAATGGCCTGGCGATGGCCCAAAGGGGGCGACCAGAGAGATTGTCAGCGGCGAACCGCCGTGGAAAGACGGGTCGGGCGGCTTCAGAACGGGTGCCGCACCTCAGAGGTGAGGCATGGATGATGGTCTTGGTCGACGAGCAGCGGCAGCTGTGGCCGTCACGATCTTCCAGCGCCGCCGTGCATGCTCATCGAACCCTAACACTCACTCCTACTTGCTCTTCCCTGTCGCCCTTTCCTCGATTCACCTTAGCTTTTGCTCGGACGAGCGCTCCATGTCTGAGCGTGGACGCTCTCCATCGCCCAAGCCGCTCGCCGGCCGGCAGCCTTCGGTTGAGGCTAGCGCCTCGCTGCCTAGGGTCCTCATCCTCTCGCACCTGACCAAGAGTGCGTCCCTGTCCTCCTTTGCCCATCCCTCTCTCCCTATGCTACGCAGCATCCGGTAGGGGTATCTCCCTGACTAGTCTGTACATGTCCGTGTCTCCGGTCTCAGACGTCCAAAAGGCCCACCTCGAGGCCATCTTCTCAGCCTATGGCGAAATTTCTGGGCTCGATCTGCCTCTCTTCCGATCCAGTGCGTTCTCCCTTGATCTCAGCTCCTCGCAGACTGGGTCCGCCCTGGAGCCATATTTTGGGCGTCTGTCGAGCTGACCTGATGCTGCGGGCCCACTCTACTGCTCCTCCCCCCTTCAGGCGGCCAGAATCGAGGCAAGGCCGCGCTCGAGTACACCTCGGCCTCGTCGGCTGCCCTCGCAAAGAAGTCGATGGACGGCGGCCAGCTCGACGGCTCGGTGCTCGAGATCGTCCTATCGGATCTGCCGCTGCCCGAACCTGCGCCTGAGCGATCACTCCCACCCGTCCGACGACGCAGCCCGCCGAGGCGACGGTCGAGGAGCCCGTATGGTGCCCGCAGGGGCGGTCGGAGCCCGTCGCCGCTGCCATACCGGCGAGGGGGTCCACCGCCTGCGCGGGGTGGCTGGGGTGCGCCGCGAGGCGAAAGGAGGCCCAGCCCGGTCTACAATGGCGCCAGAGGCTGGGGCAGGAGGAGTCCCAGCCCGGGACCGAGAGGCAGGGCGCTCAGCAGGAGCCGAAGCCCGGTCGGCAGGCGGTGAGTCCACAGGCCTCGCCCTTTGCTCGACTTCTCCTTTGCATGTAGGCCGAGGCTGACATCCTTTCCTGTGAAACCCTCTCCTGTGAACCTCGCATTGAGCAGATATGCTGACTCGCGCTCCCGAGGCAGGAGTAGGTCGCGCAGCTACTCGCGTTCGCGCTCCCCCGTCCGTCGCCGCCGGTACGTCGTCGCCGCGACATTGCCTGCTGTAGCTCTTCGAGGCGCTGCCCTTGTCTGACTCATCTCTTCGCACCCTCGCCTTTCGCAGCTCGTACTCGCGCTCGTACTCTCGCTCCTCGCGGTCGTACTCGCGCTCGCTATCGCGCTCCCGGTCGCGCTCGTACTCGCGCTCGCGAAGCCCGGTTGGACGACAAAGTCCGAGCAGGCGAAGCGACCGTTCGATGCGCTCTGAATCACGCTCGCGCTCGCGCTCTCCGGTCGGCAAGCGCTCGTACTCAAGGAGCCCAATCCGCCGGCGCTGAGAATGTACGCTGGCCCCCTCGTCTCAGACGGGCTGGCGGTTTGCCGTGGGCGCCGGCGGCTGTCCTGCTGAAAATTCTCATGAGCTCTTGTACTCAACCTACGTGATGGAACGCGGGCTTTCGCACTGTCGGCCAGTCTGCCTGCCTGCACTCCCGAGAGCGGCGAGAAAAATACAGCTGGAAGGAGGGTCAAGCGCGGGGACCGCAACGCGGCTCGATCGAAGTAGCTCCTGCGCTGCTGCAAACGCCTTGTCCCCCTTCGCTGTACCGCGCTTCCCGCTTTGCCAGCTGGCTGGCCATGGCAGAGCAGAAGGAGCTCTGCACAGCGCTGCAACCGTCGTGGGGCGGTCACGGAGTTCTCTGCATGCCTCCTCCGTGTCGCCTGACAGCGCAGAGCTCGAGCTCTTTCGACGGCCACCGCCAACGCCCAGTCTAGCCCCCAGCCATTCTCCTTGATCCTTCTCCCTGACCTACCAGAGACCTGCTTTGACCACCTGCTCAGTCCTCTCGCACGAGTCCGGCCGTATGTCCGACATCAACCGCCGCACGGCGCCCCCGCGCTCGACGCCTCGAGCCTTCGTACGTCTTGCCGCCCCCTCCGGCCGCCCTGCGCCTCCGAACGCGACCACTTGCCCGCCTGACCATCGGCCGGCGATCGCATCTGGCTGCTAAGGAGCAGGCAAGGGCTGATATCCTTTCCCGCTCTTGTGCGTTCTTCACAGGCCCGAGCTGGAAGTGTTCTACTCGTCGGTGCGATCCGACCTCGCCTGCCCCCTCTCGCTCGTGCTGTCCCCTTGCTCCGCAGCTCACTCGCTGTCCTTGCTCTCCCTACGACGCTTGCTTGCTGGCTTGACTGCTTCCAGTCAGCACCGTCACATACTACTGGGTCAAGAACCGGATCGACGAGCACCGGCTCGAGTTTACGCGGCCCGAGAACCGCAACACGCGGGTCCTGACGTGTGCGTCCCTCCGCTCTGGCGGCCGAACCCATCTGCACGCCGCCGCCAGTCGGTATCGGGGCTGACCTATCGCTCACCTGGGCGGTCGTTGGCGACAGGGGAGGAGCGGGCAGCGTTGGACGCACAGGAGGCCAGGAAGGAGCTCGAGCAAGTGAGGAAGACGCCTGCCGCGCCGCCATCCTCGCCGGCGCCTCCTCCACCAAGCTCGTTCGCAACGTCGACACCACCGCCCACAGGCCCGCCAGCCTGAACGATCCGGATGCACTTGCTATCGTAAACGCGCTGCCAGATCGCCTCAGTGTTTGTCAGGCGCGCATGCATCATCGCCTCGCACCCGAGCCCCGCCGACTGCTGCGCACAGGCGCCGCACTCGGCCGCTTCTTGATCGGCGTCCGTGCTTCTCCCCTCGCACCCTTGTTCTCATCCTCCTCCGCCAACCGCTGCGCCGAGCCCTTGCCGATGTTGGCCATGTGTCGCTCCCTACCCTCAGACTTCAGACGCTCGCTGTACGCCTGCTGCGTGTCCTTGTGTGCCATCGCCGTCGCCTCGAGCTGATCGAGAATGGTCTTGCGCAGGAGTTCGAGCGTCTGGAACAAAGGGAAGAGGACGTGATTGGGAGGCGCTGGGTCAGCCCAAAGGTAAACCTGCGAGCTAGCGGCAGAAAGAAAGAGGGGGGCGGACGCACCTCGTCGCGCAGCGGGAACCTGCGCTGAGTGCTGACGCAGACCGAGTCGAGCAGCTTACCCTTTGCGCCTACCGCATCCTCTTCGGTCCACGCGCTCTCCCTGGCAGCCTGAATGGCACGTTCAAGCGCGGCCCGTTTGAGGGTGATCAAACGCGGCTCGACCTCGTCCGACTTGGTGAAGACGGGCAGGACGTTGAGGTGAGCCGGGAGAGACGCGAGGAATATTTGATCCGACGGAAGGAGCTTGTGGTTGAGCGGGTAAAGCACGAGCAGGATCGATGGCGGCGAGGGTGGATGCTGGGTCACATAGTCTGCGCAGGCGGGAAAGCGAGAGGAACGTCAGCGTCTCGGCCAGATCGCAAGGGCATGACAGCCCAAGGTCACGAAGCCAAAGGGGCGCACAAGAGAACAGCTCTCCCCACTCTGGCCGACCCTTGTCGCCGTAGCCTGGCGCGTCAACGATGACCATCTGATTCGGCACGTCAAAGAAGTTGAGCATGGTCGTGTGGCCCTGCGTCCGATGGTGAGGACATGGAGCTGAGCGTCAGCACCATCTCAGCCAAAGAAATCTGGCAAAACAAACCGAACGAGGACGCACTGCTCGCGAAGAAGTCTTGACGAGTGAGTCTGAGCACAGAAGCGCGTTGATGAGGGATGACTTGCCGACATTGGACCGGCCAGCGAAGATGATCTCTGCGGGCGGCGAAAGTGAGCAGCAGCGAGAACGTCAACGTCAGCGTGCCTTCCTCGCCTTCACGGCACCCAGGTACGCAAAAGACAGGGAGCCTACCTTGCAGCGAAGTCTTGGCTGGCAGGAACTCTTTTCGCGCAACGCTGACCCGGAAGCGGGCGTTGCTGAAGGCGCCCTTCAGGCTCGTCCGCCGGAGCTCCGTGCCTTGGTTGCCGGCGTGCGACATGCGCGTCGACTTGACCTGATTTTGGGGGTACGTCACGTTACCCGGCTGATCGAAGACAACTTTCGGTACCGGTGCAACGCCCGGGTGTATGATTAAGGGCGGGGACGAGGTTGAGGAGGGAGGAACGGTTTTGGTGGTGACTGGCTTGACGGCCGGCCGGAGGAAGGAGTTGGTCGGGTAGGGCGCGGTCGAGAACGGTCGTCGGGACGACGACGCAAAAGTCGACGAGCAGGACTGAAGGCAGCAGACGGACGCGCGAGCAGCCATCGTTGGTCGTCGAAGAAAGGTTGCTCCAGAAGAGGAGAAGAGCGAGGTGCGGGGGACGGGGCAAGGCAGAGCGTGGCCTGGCAAGACGGTGGTGGTTTCGGTGGGCCGGACAAAAAGAGCCTCCGAGCCGCTGTAATGGGGCTCGCCGCGCGATCGCGCGCGGACCAGCGCAAACCACCTTGGCCCTACTGTTGACCCGCGTCTTGTGCCCGAGCTCCCTCGTAGGACCTGACCTCATGACAGACACGGTTGTTGGACGCGGCCGGGCAGAAATCTGTTGCTTTTGAAGGGGCGCGTCAGAGACATGCATGCTGGCGCTCTTTACGAGTTGCTCTTCCGCTGCGCGCCTGCTTTTGGTCTCGTCGGACGACGCGACCGCCCGAGGTGTTTTGTTGAGCGAATCGACACACCTCCGGCATTCACCTCAAGACCTCCTCTTTCTCTCTGTCCCTCTGTCGGACGGCGCCCAGCATGGCGGAGAACGTCGTACGTCGAGCCTGCTTGGTATACATCTTGCAAGGTGCGCGCAGAGCTGACAATGCCTATACCTCCGCTGTCTGTGCCGACCGGTCGCCCTGCAGGCCCCCACCTCCCGACTCCCCACCATGTTGCCTCGACCGACCTCGTCTCCCATCAAGCCTGCGCCGACCTCCAACCAAGCTGTTCCTCCGTCAGCCCCTCCTGCTGCGCCCGGCTTCCGACCCACCTCGGCAGCGTCCGTCACCCGGCCACTGGCGGCTTCGACCAACCTCGGCCCCAAGCGCAAGGCAGCCGAGCCCCTCGCTGGATCCTCAACCACTAAGCGTCCTACGCCTCCCTCCACCGCTCGCCGGCCTGCGAGCGCAAGCACGCTCAGCGGCGGTGTGTCGAAGCGACCTCCGACCTCGACCCTGACGACGACGCGCGAGACGAGAGCGAACACCCGACCGACATCGACCGGCTCGACGGCGAGCTCATCCAGCAGCAGCAGCGCGGCCGCTCGTCGCGCGGCCGGGGCACTTGCGGTTTCCAGCTCACGAGCGCCCGCGACCAGAGCTCCAGCAGGGCGCACCGCGTCGGGCAGCTCGATGGGCAGGAGCGTGGTCGGCCGGAGAGGGGCGCCAGAGGAGCCGGTTGCAGCCCCGGCCCATGTCGAGGAACACAACAGCCGCATTAAGAACGTCGAGCAGCAGATCGGCTCGATGGTCGAGTTGCTCAATCAGGAGCGCAAGACTGGTACGTCTTGACCGTCCTGACCGAGCACTCGGATAATCGGAGCCAGCGCGACTGACAAAGTGCCTCGGCCTTCCCTCCTGTCACTCTACAGTCCAGGAGCTGTCGTCCAACCAGTCCAACCTCCAGGTGCAGCTCTCGCTCGCCAAGGCCGCCGAGACGTCGGCCAACCGCGAGCTGCGCGAGTCTAACGACGAGCTTCTGCGCGAGAAGGCGTTGTGGGCGCGCGACTCGGCCGACCTCGACCGCGAGCGGCGCGACCGGATCCGGCTCGACGTTGAGGTTCAGTCACTGCAGGCCGAGCGTGCGCGGCTTTTGCGTGACTCGGAGGATCTCGACCGCGAGCGTCGGTCAAGGCAGAACCTCGAGCGCGAGTTGGAGGAGTCCCGCGAGGAGCTCCGCAAGGAGCGCAAGGAAGGTCGCGACCGAGAGGAGGACCTGCGGCGGGAGGTGACACGGATCGGCCGCGAAGAGAAGGAGCGTGGGGAGGAGCTTGAGCTCGAGCGCGAGGGTCGCAAACGCGAGAGGGCTGAGATCGAAACTCTCAAGGTGCGTTGTGCGGCAGTCATCGCCTTTGATGAGCAGGCAGAGGCTGACGCGCTGCCCTGGCCGCCTCGCAGGCGAAGCTGTCGGAGGTCACGACATCGACCCTCACCCAGTCGACGCAGCTGGCGGCGCTGCAGGCCCAGTACTCGGCCCTGACGCAGGAGCTCGCGTCGTCGCAGTCGTCGTTCTCGTCGCTGTCATCGACGACCGCGCTGCAGCTGCAGGAGGCACAGCGCGACCTGGCTGAGGCCAAGCAGAAAGTCCGCGAGGCCGAAACCGAGCGGCGCAGGCTGCATAACATCATCCAGGAGCTCAAGGGCAACATCCGCGTTTTCTGCCGCGTCCGACCAGCGGGTGCGTTCCGCACCTCCACGAACCCACCGAAAGTCAGAAAGGCACGCCTGACAGCTGACCTTTCGTTGATACGAATCCGTGCGGTTTCAGGTGCGAGCGACTCGGTCGCCCGCATCTCTTACGCCAAGGGCGAGGAGGGCCAGTCGCAGATCACGATCCACCAGTCGTCCGAGTCGGCCATGGGCGAGGTTCGCGACCAGGCAATCCCGTTCAGCTTTGACAAAGTCTTTGAGCCCCAGGCGACGCAGGAGGAGGTCTTTGAGGAGATCGAGGGCCTCACGCAGAGCGTGCTTGATGGCTACAACTGCTGCATCTTTGCCTACGGCCAAACCGGCGCAGGCAAGAGTCACACGATGGAGGGCGGCATCGTGCGTCGTAGGCATCCGGCCCATCCGTTGCATCACCCGGCCCGCCCCCCCTGTACTGACCCTCGCTCTCGCGTCCCTGCTCTGCAGACGCCGGACAGCATCGGCATGATCCCCCGCGCCATCGAGCACATCTTCACCTCGACCGCTTCTCTTCGCGAGCAAGGCTGGTCCTACGAGTTCGAAGGCCAATACCTCGAGATCGTCAGTCTATCCTATTTTTGTTGACGCTCCCCTTGCTCGACGAGCGGATGGCGCCTGACCCTCTCTTCTCTGTCTGTCTTTTTTCCGGCCTTCTAGTACAACGAACAGGTCAACGACCTGCTCGGCTCGGGTGAGATTGACAAGAAGAAGCACGAGATCAAGCACGAAAAGGTCGGCAAGGTCATGCGCACGACCGTCACTGACGCCGCCGTTGGTTCGTATCCGCGCCCCAGTTGACTGGCCCTATGAACATCCTGCTGCAGCTGCTGCTGACTGGCCCTGTCGTTCGTTTCGCTGCGCAATGTCCGCTTTGCAGTCAAGCTCAAAAGCCCCAATCAGGTTCGCGGGCTGCTTGACAAGGCAAAGACGCGGCGGGCCGTCGCCGCCACGCTCATGAACGAGCGCTCATCGCGGTCGCACTCGGTTTTCTCTCTCCGAGTCATGGGGTCCAACGCGCTGACCGGCGAGTCATGCGAGGTGCGCCCTCTTCCCTCCGCGCCAGTGGCCATCAGATACTGACATCTAAGACCACGCGACTCCTCTTCCCAAGGGCGTCCTCAACCTCGTCGACCTGGCTGGTTCTGAGCGGCTGGCCACGTCTGGCGCCGGCGACAACAAGGACCGGCTCAAGGAGACCATCAACATCAACAAGAGCCTGTCGGCGCTGGCCGACGTCATCGGCGCGCTGGGCGCGGGCGGACAGGGCAACCACGTCCCCTACCGGAACTCGTGCGTTCTTCTCCTCTTTGCGGCCCCGGCTGCGATATCGCGCGCGCTGACGCCGATGTCCTTCCTGCCCTCCCCCCTCCTTTAGCAAACTCACGTACCTGCTCCAGACGTCGCTCTCTGGCCAGAGCAAGACGCTCATGGTTCTCAACCTGTCGCCCGAGGCATCCCACCTCGGCGAGTCCCTCTGCTCGCTCCGATTCGCGACCAAGGTCAACTCGACCCAAATCGGGACGGCCAAAAAGCAGAGCACCAAGTAGCCGCCTCCCCATCTGTCGCCTCTTCCTTCCTTTCAAGCCGCCCCGTCCTTCATCATCGCTTTGCTTTCCCAAGTTCTGCCTCTGGCTGCCGCTTTCCAAAGCGGCTCCTGCTTTGCTTTCCATCCCCCCCCCACCCCCCGTCCTAGACCGTTGATCTCTCCCGCGCCCGCTTGTCCTGCGGCATGTCGACCCTTCTTTTGAGGGCCGACACTCCCCTTCCCCGTCCTTCTTGCTTTCCAGGCTCATGTCCGTATCGATGCGTCGCTCTGTCTCTTGTCCGCTCCGATGACGGCCGTACTGCGGCCGATCCCATCAGCGTCTCAACGCTCGACGACGCAAGAGCAAGTGACGCGCCCAGACGAGGATGAGCGCGACTTGCTTTTGTTGACGCGTCCTGACCTCTGTGATCTATCAACCAGCTCCCTCGTCTCCCTTGGAACCTTTCTGCCTGCTCTTTCCCTCTTTCTCCCGTCTCCACGGATGCCGCCGCGCAAGGCCCCGGTGACGGCCAAGAAGCAAGCCGTCCCGCTGCTCGAGCCGGACGAGGTACTCGCCGCCCTGGCGGTTGGGGCAACCGTGGACGAGCTCCCTTCGAACCTGCTCCAGTCCGTCCGGGCGCTCGTCGGGTCTGTGCCACCTGCTTCTTCTGTTGCCCCGGTCGGCCCAAAGGCGCCCGCTGGTAGGGCAGCTCGATCCTCTAGGAACCCTTCTGCCCCATCAGCGGCCTCACACCGGACGAGGACCAAGACAGCCGATGTTGGCGTCCCAGGCAGCCCCCCGGCCCCGACGACGCAGGTTCCCCCCAAGCAGGAGGCGATCCGGCTGTGCATGCAGCTCATCAACGCCCTCCTCAACCTGCTCGCGGCGCCCTCGACGACATCGTCTACTAAAGAAGCGCTCGAAGTCCTTGTCGACACTGGCCGAGAGGCGCTCGCCGTGCTCAGGACAGGGCTGAAGGAGAGCGAGCGCGTCGGGGTCGAGAAGGCCTGCGTTGGACTCGCCGGCAGATTGGGAGGTCTTGGTGCTGTGAGTGCCTCAAAGTCAGGCTTCAGGTGCTGTTCAAAAGTCGATCTGGCAGGAGAGGGACTGTACTGATCTTATCTGTCCTGAATCCGTCGTCGCTTGCAGAAGGAGGCAGCTCTGTCGCTGCTCAGGGAGAGCCGGCCCGTCGTGCTCGGCCTGTATGCGCCCCAACCGCCTGCAATGGCTTCGACAACGTCTCGTCCTTCCTCTTCAGCAGTCCCCCAGACGCCAGCCTGCCGTCGCCTGCCGTCCGCACCGCCCTCCTCCGCCTCGGTCAAGTTAGCGAGTACAGCAGCCCCGCTGCCTCTGGCGCCGCTACCGCTGCCGAGCAACCCTTCAGCCCTGCCAGCAGCCACGTCCAATCTCTTGCTCTCGTTCTCCTCGACCTTGCTGGCGACCGCCCCGCTTCATCCTGCCGCACCCGCCATCCTGACCTTGGTTCAGCTGTTGGCCCCGTCCGTGCCGCCGGCTACTCTGCCATCCCTCCTGATGCCGCTCGTGCGCGCGCTGTCGTCCCCGCCGACCTCGCCGTTGTCCACCCCGCTGTCGATCTTTACCTCTCGCTCAGCGGCACTTGACACTCTGCAGCTGGTCCCGACGCTGAAACCCGCTGTCCTTTGGGACCAGCTTCAGCGTTTCGTCAAGTCGTTCCTCGGCAAGTGCTCGCCCGGCCAGGAGCAGTACGCGCTCGTCAGCGCAGAGGTCGCCAAGAGGGTCAAGTGGAGCGGTCAGAGGGGTCCCGACTGGCGGCAGGGAAAGGAGTGGGACGACCTGCTGCAGATCTGGCGCGTAATCGCGTCAAAGGCGGAGGAGGTCGACACGCTGCAGACGATTGCGAGGCTGCTCGAAGGCGACCTTCACGACTCGTCAACCGCTGCCGAGGCGATGGACGCGCTCGACCAGGACCTCGAGTCGCTCAAGATCGAGGACACATCGCCCAGCGCTACCCCGGCTCAGACTCCCACGCCGAGAGAACCGCTGGCAAAGAAGAGCCAGCAGGTCAATGTCCCGCAGGCGCTGGCGGTCCTCGCCCGGATCACTCTCAAGCTCGAGGTGCACCTCAGATCGCCGTCAGAGTCCTGTGTGTCCCAACTTGCGTTGCGCGACAGCTTTTGTCGGTCGAATCGTCTTCTAAGTTCCTCTGCGTGCTTTCTCTCCTGTAGACGACCCGGCGGCCGACTTATCGCAGGCTAAGACCATCGTCTCGAAACTCTGCGGGGTGTGCTCAACCTCGGATCTGAGCCCCGTCGCCCGAGGCTTGGATCGGCTGCGCAAAGCTTGCGCAAAGCTGCTCGAGGGTGTCGGCGGCAATGACTCCGAGAAGGGAGCCGTCGTTGTGCTGGAAGGCTTTGTCCGCTTTACTGAGACGGCTTTGGAAGCAGCGACGAGTGAGGTGCGTCGCGCTGCGGCTGCTCCTTGCCCCCCCCTCCCGCCTCTTAATCCTGAGGACTAAACTTTGATCACCTCGACAGACCGCAGCTCGTGCGACGCTCTGCGACCTCATCTACTCGTCCACCGACGTCCTGCTGCTTCAGGCGCGTCTCGCATTTGCCCCCAAGCACCGACCGACGCACGCCGGTTGCCTCGACATGCTCAACCGCGCTCTCGCCCTGCTATCATCGCCCGCCCTCGGTGCCTCGGATTGCGCCAAGCTCAAGCGTTTCCTGAGCGGGACGGCTTACCATTTCGGCGGCAAGATCTACAAGGAAGGGCGGGCGATCGACGGTCTCGCCCTGCTGCAATTCAGCTGCACCGTCGCGCGCGATGCCTTACAGGACTGGAAAGCGTCAATTGAGGGAGGCGTCGAAGCAGCGCCAGATGCAGACGTCAAGGACGCACAATGGCGGACCCTGGCCGAGGAGCTCGGCAAACGATGGGAGCTGCTCGGTTCAGTGTGGCTTAAGAAGGGAGACAAGACGGTTCGTCCTCGAAACACCCTTCACCCATGCGATTGCTGAAGCGCGCGCGCTCGACTGACACGCTTCGGGTTGGCGGGCTCCAGGAAGCCTACACCGCCTACCTCGCTGGCCTGCTGTCCATCCCCTTGTCTACGTTCGAGACTCTCGCCGCCCAGGCATCGATCCTCTCGCCGCCCGCGCTCGTCGCCTGCCAGCTGCCTGCGCTCATGCTCCTCTTCTCCCTTCTCAACCGGCTCACCATCGTTGCCCACTTCGACTTGGCTCTGCCCTCCGCCAAAGTCTCGATCCAGTCGCTGCTGGTGCAGGGGGGTCGAGAGTTGGCGCGAGGGGCTGTCGGTGCCCTGCTCGAGTACCAGATCGGGCTGCTCGTCGGTGCGCTCGGCAAGGACGGTGTCGGCCGGCTGACTGGCGACCTCGTCGCACAAGCCGAGACGGTTTACGATCGGCAGACTCACCCGATCAGGAGGCTTCGGTGTGTCTTCTTCGCCTGCATGCGTGTGTCTGACCCTTCATATAGGGCTGAACGATCTTCCTGTCGGCTGTCTTCGTTCGCAGAGTTCTTGCGGACGAGGTCCGGCTTCTGGCCTCCTGTCCCTCGGAGGGCCCCAATTCGACGGGTCATTTGGCGGCCGAAATCGATGCCTGCGCGACAGTCCAGGTCGGTTGCTAGCAGAGTCTTGATTACGCTCATTGCGAACTTGGACCCTGACCTTTGCTTCCTTCTTCTCCTACCGCGGACGCAGAGTTTTGGCGAGGACGACAAGCTCGCCGGCTGCATACCCCTCTACGTCTCTTCCGCCCACCTATGGCTCTCGCTCCTCGCCCACGCGATGTCGGCGGCGCCCTCTGTCGTCGTCCGCCACGCCTTGGATGGTGTCAAATATCTCCGCATCGCCGCACCCGGGCTGGATGATGTCGTGGGGGAGAAGGATGCAAAGACGCCACTCCGAGAGAGCACGAGGCAGCCTGTGTCTGCGACGGCCCGGAAGCGCGTCGCCCGGGGTGCGATCGCACCCAGGTCGCCCCCCAAAGCTCCCACCAGTGCGTCACCTTCAGTCTGCCCTCTTGCGCAGTCAGTCTTGGATCCCGCCCTGACACCCTTGACCCTCCGCAGAGACGCCCAGGCGCAAGCTTCCAGCTTCCGCCGCCGTCGAGAGCTCCGTCCCCGTCGCCCCTCTGGACGGCCTCGAAAAAATCTTTGACTTGCTCGGTCCGTCCACTTCTCTTACCCCCAGGATCCTTCGTCACGCATGCTCACACACGCGCGTGCGCTCGGACGCCGGCTCAATAGAGACGACTGCCAGCCTACTGGGTTTCCTAGGCGAGACGACCACCAAGATCCAGGTTCTCAAGCTCATCCGTAGCCTCACTTTCTCTCAACCGGCTTACCTCGACAGTGAGTTGAGATCGCCTCTGATATGGCCATCGGTCGTCTAGCCCCTTGCGCTTGCTGACAGCAGCGGGCCTGTCGCCGCAGTCCATCTGACCGCTTGCGGCACCCTCGGTGCCGAGTACACCAAGCTCAGCAAGATCACGCGGGCCGCTGTCGTCTTCAATGCAGCCATGCCTCTTCTGCTCAAGCCCCAGAAGGGCTACAGCGTCTCGCCTGGCTCCAAGTCGGTCTTTCTGCTGCGCCACGCGATGTTCCTCGCTTATGAAGGCGAACTGGAGGCCTGGTGCGTCCCCTCGCTCCGCCGGCTCGCTTCTTGCGGCTCGGTCTGACACTGTTGACGTCTCCGCGCGGAATTTCCCCCGCAGTACGGCTGCCTACAACGACGCCCACGACGCTTCCAAGACGATCCAGTACGACTTCAAGCTTGTCGGCAGCGCGCGGCTCAAAGAGAAGACTGCGAGGATCGAGCATGTGGCGATGGCACACGAGGTGGCAGCGGCAATCTACCAGCTGAAGGTGAGCTCCTTCGACCGCCTTGCCCGTCATTCAACGGCCAGTGAGTCTGACAGACCATCCTATGCGACTTTTCAGGGCGACATGGCGCTGGCAACAGTCTCTCTGTCGCAGGCCCACCGTCTCTGGAACAGCGCCGTCAAGAATGTTGCCCGTCTGAACCCCAAGCCCGTCGTCGCATCTCGGTCTGCCTCGCCGGTCGTGGACAACCCATTTCAGGTAGAGTCGCCGCCGTCCCCCGATGTTCCCGCCTCGGAGCACCCTTCGAAAGACGCGGTCGAAGCGAACAAGAAGGATCCCGTTCGCATCGAGCGACGCCTCAACTCGGTCGGCGCGCGCTCATCCGAGGTGCGTCTGTGCCTCGTCTCTCGAGCGTCGCTAGCTCGTCCGCCCCAGCTGACGCGCAGCTCTGGCTGTCGCCTTTTCTCAGGGGTTGCTCAATTGCCTGCTCTCGTACTCTGCCGCCCTTGTCCAGCGAGGATCACCTCGCGAGGCCGACTTGTACCTTCAGCAGCTCTGCGACCTTGCGACCAGCGGAGGGTCTCCGACGATGGCCGCTCGGGCGATGGCGCGACGCGCGCTCCTCAGCCTCCAGATGGGCAAGGTGGACGACGCTGCGTCCCTCATCGACCAGTCTCGCGCACAGCTCAGCAATGTGCGTGCCCAGAGGCTGTCTGCAAATCGAGACATCATTATCGATCGCTGATCGGCAGGACCGCTTGCCCCTCCGCAGGATCAACACCGCGACCTCGCTGATCTATTCGGCGTCGAAGGTCGCATTCTCGAGATCTGTGAGGAACTCGGTGACGCCCAGGCGTCGTACGACGCTGCTCTCGACCTCGTCATGGGCGCAGAGACCTCGTTTGAGCTCATCGACTCCATGTGCGGCTTTCCACACAACTTCCTCTGCGGGCGCAGGGCAGACGCTGACATGCTGCCCCCGTACTACTCCGGGCCAACCCAGGCATCCCGTCTCTTCGATGGCGCAGCCGCTTGAGCCCATCTACCTCCCTTTGCTTGCGGGTTTGCTAAGGCAGAAAGGTTGGTTCTGCCCCTCGCATTGTCCCCTGCCTCCCGCTCACGCTAAACGACGCCCGGTGTTGCCCCAACAGCGCTCGTGTTGCTCGGCCTCTCGGCCCAGAACGGTGTCAGCAAGAGAGGTTCTGGTCCCGTCATCACCTGCGCATCGACGCACGCCACCCTGGTGCGTCTCCTCTCCCTCTTTCGACGACGTCCACCGAAGTACGCTGACCTCGACGACGCTTTCATCAGTCTGAGGACTTGAGCCACGACGCCCGCCAGATTCTCCGCAGCGCGCTCGACGACTTCAAAGCCGACCTGACGATGAGCTCCTTGACCGAATCCAGTGCGTGCCTCCCAGCCACCCGCGCCGCTGCGTTCGTCGCGCTGACCGCTGTGCATCCAACAGGCATTTCGATCCCAATGGGTTTCCTCGTCGGCTCGTCCGTGCGGCCGAGTAAGGCTCGCAAAGACGCCAACCTGGCCTTGGCCCGCGCTGAAGCGGCCTTTAGCAGGGCCTTAACGCACAACAATGCCTGCGGCCGGGTTCAGCAGGTCCGAGAGGCTTGTCTGTCGCTCGGTCTGCTGCGAGCCCTGCAGACATCTATGGGCCAGGACTCTGGTCCGTTGGCGGTCAAGACGGCCTGGTGCTTGGGTACGTCGCGCGCTCAATCATGCCGTGTACCGCGCGGCATGCAGGCTGACTCGCTGACCGCCATGACTCCCTTGTAGACCACTGCTCTTCAGTCACCCTTCGTCGCGAGCTCCTGGAGGCTATCATCAATAAGACGCCCCGGCGCTTGGACGACTTGTCATGGCCTTTGCCGGCAACCCGTGCATCGAGACGGTCCATCGTCGTCAGCGAGGACACGAGCGACGGCGAGGACGGCGACGGCCTGAGCAAAGGCACCGTGTGGGACCAGATCGCCACGCGCAGCCACGCTGGGTCTTCCGACCAAGAGTCGTCTGCGCAGCTGCCGCCCGAATGCTGCGTCATCACCATCAACGTTTCGGACGACCTGACGACGCTATTCATCTCACGGCGAACCGCGGACGAGGAGCCCATCGTCTTCAGCTTGCCGCTGGACCGACAAGGTCGGCGCGAGGGCGAGGACGAACACTTCTCGTTCCCCGACGCGACGGAAGAGCTCGCTGAGATCATCACGAAAAGCAACGACACAGCACGCAACGCCAAGGACGTTGACAGCAAGCAAGGCAAGCTAGACTGGTGGGCCGAACGACGCTCGCTCGACAAACGACTCGAGGAGCTGCTCAACAACATCGAATTCTGCTGGCTCGGCGCGTTCAAGGTTCGTCATCGGGGCGCTGCTCCTTTCTCTCGAACACAATCAAGTCTCACTCCTTTCTCTCTCTTTCCTTTCGCACCCGACAGTCCATCTTTCATCGGCCATCGCAGGCCTTGCCCGAGTCATCGAGCACGTTCGAGGTCAAAATCGAGGACCTGTTTGCCCGCGCGCTCTCGACCTCGCGCAAGTCGGGCCCGCAGGTCAAGATCGACGACAACCTGCTCGGCTGCTTTGCCACGCTGCGGTCGACGAGCCGCGACGAGGAGCTCGAGGATCTCGTCTACTTCATCCTTGACCTGTACCAAGTCCATGGCCAGGCCGTCGCGCTCGCAGAGGTCGACGTAGATCAGGTGAGTCTGGTTCTCTCGGCTCCCTCTCCTTCTTGTCGCACCGGACGCCCGGCTGATCGCGCCTACATCTCGCAGCTCGTAATCGACGTCCGCACCTTGCTGGAGGACCAGGAGCACTTTCAGCCGAAACCATCCTCGTCGACCATGACCCCTCCGACTGACCGGCACATCTACCTCGTCCTCGACCGGCACTGTCAACCTATCCCATGGGAGTCGCTGCCGGCGCTGCGCGGGCAGTCGATCACCCGAATTCCGTCGACGCCTTTCCTCGAAGACCGCGTCCTGCTGCAGGCGCAGTCGACCGACGCGGCGCTCCGACCGACGTTCGACCACCGGAGCGGCCTCTATGTCCTCAACCCGAGCGGCGATCTCGCTCGGACGCAGCAGACGTTTGCGCAGTGGACGGACCGGATGGACGCCCTCGGCTGGACGGGCATCGTCGGTCGCCCACCGAGCGAGGAGGAGCTTGTCCATGCGCTGCAGACCAAGGCAGTCGTCGTGTAAGTGCTTTCGTCCCGACGCCCAATTCGATCTTACCGCACGCCGCTGACCAACGCTGCCGCTGATCCGTCTCGACAGATACTTTGGCCACGGCGGCGCCGAGCAGTACATTCAGTCGCGCAAGGTACGGCACCTGCGCCAGTGCGCGACAGTCATGCTATGGGGCTGCTCATCCGGACACCTCAAGGACCAGGGCGAGTTTGACCGGACGGGCGTGCCATGGAATTATATGGTCGCGGGCTGGTGCGTCGTCGTCCGCTTCTCATGTTGTTCGGCACCCTTCTGGCGCAAAAGCCTGTCCAGCGAGCTGACCGTGATCCTTCCATCCGTCCTTCGATCATCCTTGCCAGTCCCTCGCTCGTCGCCAACCTGTGGGACGTCACCGACCGCGACATCGATCGTCTGTCTGAGGCCGTGCTCGGGCGAATGCAGCTCGACGGCCCGCAAGGACCAGACGGCTCGGGCTTGTCAACGGCGCAGGCGGTCGCCGTCGCGCGGACAGAGTGCAAGCTGCGGTTCCTAACGGGCGCCGCGCCCGTCGTGTATGGTGTGCCAGCCTGGGCCGCTTGACAAAGTCGATCTGGATGCTCTGATGGTCGCACGCAGTACACGGAAGCTCCGAGCAGAGCGGGCGGGCGCTTGACGGGGCAACGTCTCAATCGGTGGGTCACGCAATCTAGGCAGAAGCCGGGCAGGATTTCAGATCGAGAGTCGAGAAGCAAGTATACGAGGGCCGACGGAAACGACGTCGACGACATCGACTGACGCGTCATCGGGAGGCTGCTGCGCCTGCGTGAGGCAGCCTTCTAGCCGGTCCGCCAGCTCCTGGTCGCCCACCTGCAGCTCGCTGTTCTGTCCGTCCTCCTGCTATGCACCTCAAGACTGGACCTGAGGCCGACTTGGGCTATACTCCAGCGCCTCAGACTTTCTTTCGTAAAGGTCCTGTCCACAGCTCGCGAACGGCCATCAGCGCGCGAACGGCTAAGCGATACCCCGTCATGCCGCTCGACGAGCACGGCAACGTCCAGAAACGCTCGTCGCGTCGCCTTCAAGGCCTCGCAGCCGTACCTGACCCTGCTCTCCCACCTATGCACGCTCCCACGCCGTCACCGCCCCCACCACCGACGATTGTTCACCAGCGCACGCCGTCCAATGCCGAGCCGTCGCCCCGCGCGCTCCTCGGCGGGGGCTTCTACACCCCCCTCCGGACGGCCTTCCGCCGCAACCACGGCAAGTTCCCGCCCACCGACTTTGCCGACGGCTGGAAGCTGCGAGTGAGCTCCGCACCACCTGCCACCGGTGAGAGCGCAGTCGGGAAGGACGGAGACGAGGAGAGGGAACTATGGCAGGGTGGGCTGGTCGAGCTCAGCGATCGCTGGAGGTCGCGGACCTGCCGCGTCGCCCTGCAGTGTGCCGGTACGTCCTCCCTCCTCTAGCTCGTGACACCTAGCGCATGGAAAATGAAGCGGCTGATATTCTGGTGAGATCTTGGTTGACGTCTCAGGCAACAGGCGCGACGAGCTCTCGCAGCAGCAGCCCGAGACCGAAGGTGCGTTCCCATCAACGTCACTGCGCTCTGCTTCAGAGCGCTGACCGCCCACCCGGTTCCTTTTGTGTGTGTATTTCAGGCATCCAATGGTCTTCAGGCACCATCTTGAATCACGTCTTCACAGGCTACGCCGTCCGCGACGTCCTGCGCGACCTCGGTGTCATCGTCCCCGCGCAAGGACCCGGCGGGTGGCACGTCCACTTTGAGAGCGGCGTCGGGGCCGATGAGCCGGGGGGTTGGTATGGGTGCTCGTTGACCCTCGAGGAGGTTATGTGCGTCTCCTGTTGCTCATTATCGTCGGCTCTGCCTGTCTCCCCTGGCGTCGCCGAGTTTGACCCCGTGCTCCCTCTTCGCGCTCTCCGCAGGGCCGATGACGCCCGCCCCAACCTGCTGGCGTTCGCGGCCAATGGCGAGGCCCTCCCGCTCGAACACGGTCAGCCGCTCAGGCTCGTCACGCCCGGTGTGATTGGCGCGCGCTCGATCAAGTGGCTCGAGCGAATCCGCGTCCTCCCCTACCCCGTGTGTCTTCCTTCTTTCTGCCGCATCTCGACCCAGCTCCTCCTGGCAGGCGACTCTGATGCCCGCACGCTCGCTCGCCCTGCCGCGGACAGTCGCGCAACCCCTACCAGACGCACGACTACAAGATTCTCCCGCCATCCCTCATCCATCCAACATCGGAGGAGAAGGAGCGCGCGATGGAGGCTGCCCCGCCGATGATGGCGTTTGGGATGAGCTGCGCTGTGCTCGTCGCCCGGCCGGGCGAGGTCCGGGGGTGGGCGATCGGGGCGGACGGTGGGTTCTCTTGTCCTCGCAGGCTGTCGCTTCTCGTCTGCGTTCGCTTGCTGAACCTTTGACTTTGCCCATGCCTCGTTGCTGGGCAACGACGTCCGCTGCTCAGGCATCCCTCTGGACCGCATCGAGCTTGCCGCCGTCCCTTTCTGTTCTTCCCTCCCTCTCACCTCCCAGCCCCCGAAGATCCGAGAAGCAGCCGCCCTCCTCCCTTCGTCGTCGTGGTGCGCGGCAGAGACGATCGAGCGCGGCCCAGCTGACGACGGCGATGGGGAGAGAGAGTGGGGATGGGTGTTGTGGTCGTCGGCCTCTTTTACAACGATGGAGCACGACGGGTGGGTCGTCGCCCGGGCTGGTGCGTTCCTCTCTCGCTACCACGATCCTTCCGCTCTTGAGACCGCGCGATCCTGATCCGCCTTCTTGTTCTTTATGTTTGCCTTGTCGTTGGATTGGCTGATGCTCAAGTCGACCGCCGAGGCCGCGTCCAAGACCAGGAAGGCCAGTGGAACGTCCGCGGCGTCGGCATGTGCGCGTGGAGCGTCGAGCGACTCGTCGAACGCGCGTGAGAGGACGCGAGCGCGAGCCGCCACAGGGGATATCCGCTTTCTTGCATGGCCGCTTGCACTTGACTGATTGCACTCTCGGTCATCGCGAGAGCGGACAGGCTCGCGGATCCCGACCGACGAAAGCGTGCCAGACGATTCATGATTTCTCAAGTGCAAAACTACAAAGCCTGTCCCCTACTCGATCCCCAAGATATCTCTCACCTTCCTCCCCACTAGCTGCCCGTCGACCGTCAGCTCGGTCGAGTCCCAATCTGATCCTCGGGTTGGCGGGTTGGTGAGCCACGCGGCCCGGTCGATCAGGCGGGTTGGGTGGACGGCGCTGTTCAGCGAGGCAGGATGCTTGTCAGCGAGCGAAGGCTGGGTGGGCGCGGGAAAGACTCGAGGGAGTGACGGACAGGTGGGTGAGGCCGAGCATGTCGCTGACGATCTGCAGGACGACGGAGAGGCAGGACGGAAGGCCGGTCAGACCTCGCTCAAGCGAACGAGCGAAGAGTGGACGAGACGAGGAAGTGGGAGAGGGCAAGGGCCGCACCGCGCTGTCTCTGACCAAGCTTTCCTTCCCAAACACCTCCATCACGACCGCCCCACCCCCCATCCAAACCCCAACCTCCTCGACGAACCTCTCGTCCCTGACGCCGAGCACGACGTCCGCTCGTCCAAACAGCGTGGCGCGCTCGAGGGCTGAGAGGCGCGAGGGAACCGTCTGGTGGACTTCGGCTTGCGTGGCGAAGGAGCGGAGGGACGAGAGAAGGAGGTCGTGCGAGGAGGTGGAGAGGCGGGGGGTGAGGGACTTGAGGGGTTGGAAGGACGTCAGCGGGGGATTGAGTGAACAAGAGAAGAGAGTAGGGGAGGATAAGGAGGACGGACAGGACGGTTCCTGTCGAGGTACACCACGACAGGTTTGTCCCCCTTTGCTTCGGCCGGCGGGGAGGCGGTCAGCCCAGCCGCAAGCCGTGCGTTGTCCCGATACGGCGCGAACCAGTCGGCCGCGGACGCAGCAAGGGCATCGTCGTCGGCCAGGGCGGCGTGCATCTTTTGCCACTTTCCGGTGGAAGGGTGACGATGGGCGGCCCCTATGTTGAGCGAAACAGAATGCAGGCGTCCGAAAGCAGAATGGGCAGTCGAAGAAGGATCGGGCAGGTATGTGGTCGAAAGTGGATGGTCAGCCCGAGCAGGCCGACCCCAGGGCGCAGACCAAAGTCGAGAGCAGGTAGAGGAGAGCGAGAGGATGGAAGAACGTACAGCGGTCGACGACCACGACGCGCTCGAACACAACCGTCTCGCCGGTCTGCGCGAGCGCGTCCCACGCGGCCTTTGATGCGAGCTCGACGGACGGGCCGAGGAATTGGCGGACGTAGGCCCGGTCTTTGCGCGCGGTTGAGAGACACGGGTGAGCAAGAAAGGCGGTTGAGGAGTTCAGCCGAGGCCGGGAGACCAGCTAACGAGAGGTAGCAAAGGGAAAGGGCAAGGACAAAAGGAGGACGCACTCTGCCCCTGTGGGTCCTCCCACCCGTCCAAACCCGCCCCGTCGTTCGCCCGAGGGATCCATACCCGGCGCGGCACACCTTCGGCGGGTGGGTCAAGCGCGAGGGAGAGGGCTTTGAGCGCGGGGAGGAGAAGCTCGGGGAGAAAGTGCCTGGCCGACCGTCGGTGGGCGGGTGGGTATCGTGGGAGTTATGTGTGTGTATGCGTGCGGCGATCATGAGCGGACGAATGGGTAGGTCAGAGAAAGGACGGTATATGCGTCCATTTGTCGTCGTCGGCGTCGTGAGCGGTTGTGCAAACAGGTCGAGGGCGAGCGAAAGAGGAACAGTGCCAGCGCGGGGAGCACAGGGGGGGGCGAGAGGGGCAGCGGAGCGCGGTGAGAGCAAGCGTGCCGAGGAGGAAGGATATGCAAAGGGGAAGGAGAGTTTGAGGGATCAGCGGTGGGCTTAGCGCGTTTCAGGGAAGGCGACGAGAGAGGTGAGAGTGGAAGCGGGACCCGAGCGCGGGCGTGCGGCCGTGCTTGGGCGAGAGGGCGAGCAAAGAGTAGCAAGACGGGAACGCACGACGGGTAGACCATGAATCCCTCTGGGCCGGGCTCGTCGTTGAGCAGGATCTGGCGAGCAGGGGCGCGTTGGTCGGCCGTGTCAGCTCTCGCGTACAAGGGTCAAGACGCACAGGGCCGAGGGGCTCGACGAGCGCAGGGGAAAGGGCCAGAGGCCAGACGGACCGTCGACCCTCGGATGACCCTGACTCCCTTCTGTCCACTCAGCCCGTCAAACCACCCTTTCCCGTCGTCGATTCTCTCAAAGCGCGCGTCGGCGAGCTCGACCGGGCCAGAGAGGACGTCTGCCCTTTCAAAGGGCCCGCTCTCGTTGGCTGCGCTCGGGGCTCGACCGCCGCTGTCGCCTTTGGCCTTGCCGACCTTGGACTTGCCGGCGGCGGAGGCAGGAGGCGGAGGGCCTGAGGCAAAGAGGAGCTTGCCGTGCGAGAGGTAGAGGTGGGAGAAGACGTTGTAGCCTTGGAGGGCGTGCGGGCGGGTCGAGGGCTCGAAGGTGGTGAGGTGGGTGGGCGGTGGGGGCGGGAGATGGGCTGCAGGTGGTGGTGGTGGTGCTGGTTGCGGCGGTGGTGGGGGTGGTTGGGAAGATGAGGACGAGAGCGAGATGAGACAGTAGAGGATGAGGGAGGCTGCGAGCAGGACGACGAGCGACCTGCGTGGGGGCATCGCGCGCAGGAAGGCCGGGTGAGGGAGGCTGGTCAGGGAGACGAGCTCGTGGAAAGGGGCGACGAGAGCTCGATCGCTCTCACTCGATCGCTTCGATCGCTCCCCCGTCCTCGCTCCCTTTCCCCCCAGGCCTCCCTCCCTGCCACCGTCCACCTTGCCCGCCCCACGCAGGGCCAACCCAGCCCTCGTGCGACAGATGCGCATTCTCACTTGGAACGTCAACGGTCTCAAGCCGTTCATGAACTGTCAGTCCAGCCTTTACCTCGCTGCCTCCCTCGGCTCGATCGACCGTCGGCTCCCACCCCCCCCCCCGACGGCCGGTCCAGCTTGCCTCGCACGCGCTCTCGCACAGGGTTCCAGGCAGCTTGGGCGACAGCGCCAGTCGCGCCGGTCGGACTCGGGGTTGTGTGCACTCCTCGCGGTCACCCTGGTCAGCTGCAATATGGCCGCCGCTCGCTCTCGAGCTCGCCGGGCTCGCCCACCCAGCCGTTCGGCGCTACCCGTCCCCTGCCCAACTCATCGCGCGACGAACCACCACCCGCTCCCCGCCGGCGTCTCCATGCCCGACCCCAGTGCCCGCTGAGACGGTCAACGGTCGCTGACTCCCTGTGCTTTGATCTCCTTCGCTTCTCTCCTTCCACGCCTGTCCACCGGCCCTCGCCTCGATCATGCTTTCTCTCACACGCTCGCGCTGCGCACCTGCTCGTGCGCAGACGACCCGTCCGTCCCTGTCCTCCTTTCGTGTAACTCCCTGCGCCCTCGGCCATAGAGCATGTCAAGCTGACAGTCCGCGCTCCTCCTTGCTTCCTCTAACTGCTCTCCTACACCGCCCCGGCACGACGACGACGACGACGACCCGACCCACAAGGTTCTACGCATGCAAGGGCGCTTACGACCAAGCGTTTGACCTGCTCGAGGCCGACGTCGTCTGCTTCCAAGGTGATCGCGCTGCTCTCTCTTGCGCTCTCTCCCTTGCGTGCGCTCTTTGACACCCCTTCCCTTGCGGCCTGACCCCACGCACGCCGTTGCGCGCAAACGCAGAGCTCAAGACCCCCCGGTCGCAACTGCTCAAGTCGCAAGCCTGTCCACCCGGGTTCGACGCGTTCCTCTCGCTCCCGGCGTCCGGCAAGGGTTACTCGGGCGTAGGAACGTTCACCCGTCAGTCGAGCGTCGTTCCGAGCCGAGCCGAGGAGGGACTGCTGGGCGGGCTGGAGACGCGAGGCGTGGTCGGAGGTGGGCGCAAGGAGGAGGAAGGCAGGATCGGCGGCTACCCTAGGTGGTCCGACGTTGTGCCCGACGCCGACGACTTTCCCGCCTCCGACCTCTCGTCGTCGACGGCCGCACTGGACCCAACGACGCTCGACGCCGAGGGCCGGACGACGATCCTCGACCTGTCGCTCTTTGTCCTGATCAACGTCTACTGCCCGGCGACCTCGCCCAACCCGGCGCGCGAGCCGTTCAAGCTCGCGTTCCTGCGCGCGCTCGGGCGCAGGGTCGAGGGGCTCAGGAAGGAGGGAAGGGAGGTCATGGTCGTCGGCGATCTGAACGTTGTCGCGAGGGTCGAGGATCATGGGGAGGGGTCGTTGGCGAGCAAGCAGGAGGGGTTCTGGAAGCACCCGGTACGTCTGCGTCTCCAGCTGTTTGTTCTTTCTCGTCTCTGCTCTCTTCGTCTTGCACGCGTCTAGGCTGAGGAAGCTGACGGTGCTTCAAGCGTCCTTCTCGTTCACAACCCAGGCCCGGCAGTGGTTTGACCGCCTACTCGCGCCGAAGGGCCCACTGCATGACGTCGTGCGCGAGGCGCACCCAGCGAGGGAAGGGATGTTTACATGTCCGTCCCTCCTCTCCTTCTCTCGCTTGGGCTCTCGTCGGAAGCGGGGCTGACGATCTCGTATCTCTGTTGCCGTCGTGCTCACATCGCTGCTGCTTCCTCTCGGTCAACGACTGACAGGCTGGGAGACGCGCATCGACGCCCGGGCGTCCAACTACGGCACCCGGCTCGACTACAGTGCGTCATCCATCTCCTCATTGGTTCATTTCATCATAACAACTCCCTTCTGACTTTGCACCGCCCTCCTCACCAGTCCTCGTCACACCAGGACTCCTCCCCTGGGTCAAGCACGCCGACATCCAGCCGTCGATTCGCGGGTCGGACCACTGTCCCGTCTTTGTCGACCTGCACGAGTCGTTGCCTGCCTCGGCCCTCCACCCTGGCCCCAGCAGCGGGGTGCGACCGTCGGTGGTCTCAACGGCAGCTTCTTCAGGCGCAGACGACGACGAGAGGGTGTACCTCAAAGACCTGCTCAACAACACCTCGTCGCCCGACCCTCGTCAACGCAAGCTCGCCCTCCCGCCGGATCCGACGACGGGCACGCGCAGAGCGAGCCGGCCGCCGGCTTCATGCGCGGCCAACTGGGAGGAGTTTGGGGAGCGGAGCTTGATGGGGTGGGTTGTGGCGGGAGGGGGCGGAGGGTTGAAGGACAAGGGCAAGGGCAAGTCGTCGGTGGGCAAGGGGCTGGCCCAGGAGCAGGAGAAGAGAGAGGGAGGGGAGGTGGTCGACCTGACGGCGAGCTCGCCCGAGCCAGAGCCGTCGCCGTCTTCGACCGCCAGCGCTTGGCCATCCGCACCGCCCCTACCACCAGCCACATTGTCGTCGTCGTCGGCCTCGGCGCCCGCACGCAAGCAGCCAAAGACGTCTTCGTCGTCGGCCGCCGCCCCACCGGCCAAGTCCGGGCAGATGACGCTGTCTGCGTTCTTCGCCCCACCACCACCACCGCCGACCAAAGGCAAGGGGAAGGTGACGGCCAAGCGTGCGTCGTCCTCCTCAGCAGCGCCAGACTCAGCGCCGGCCAACAAGCGCGTCAAGCGGGAGGCGACGGCGCCTGCGGTCGGATCCTCCTCCACCGGCGCGCCCGAGGACAACGACTCGGCCGACCTAGCGTTTGCTCATTCGCTCGCTGCTGATGACGACGACGTGCACCTCGAGGGTCCGTCGTCGTCGGTATCGGCGAGCGCAGCGAAGGAGGTCTGGGAAAAGCTGCTGAAGCCGCCGCCGGTGCCGAGGTGCACGGTCCACGGGGTCGAGTGCATCGAGCGAACCGTCACCAAGCCCGGACCAAAGTCCGTTCATTCGCCTTGCCGCTGTCTCCCATCCCACCCTCTCGCAACGCTGACCCACCACTCGCGCTGGCTCCTCGCAATCACGCAGCAAAGGCAAAGCATTCTACCTCTGCTCCCTCCCGCTCGGGCCAGGGCACGACTCGAACGCCAGGTCGACGGGTCGGCTGCGGGCCGAGGTCGACCGGCGTTTCAAATGCGACTTTTTCGCCTGGCGGGCCGACGTCAAGAGCCAGGCTGCAGACGCTAGGTGGCTCGCAGGCGGCGGCGGGCCGGGGGGGAGGATCAGGGGCGGGTAGGTGAGGGCTGTATCGAGGCGGTATGGTCGAGGAGCGACAGAGGGAGAGAGGGGTGCGAGAGCTCGACGAACCCTTGTTGTACAGGCCTTTTCATCGGCCACTCTCATGTACGAACGACCTGCAGATCTCGCTGAACGACTCGAGCGAGAGAGTGCGACAACTGCTCTCTTGCCTTCGGTGTTCGGTCCTGGCCAATCTCTCGAATGTTCGCAGGCTCGCGCCCCGCGCACGCTGCGACTGTCTTGCTTAGAGCCACGCGCTCGTCCCTCGTCAACAGTACAACAGATTTGCCTCGCTCGCGATCGGGCATATCCGTCGCTCACTTCTGCCCGCGCTTGTCTCTCTGGCCTGTCGCTCCCGCTGTCAAGGCACCCCGGGACGTGGATCGAAGGTCTGAAAAGACATCGTTTTGGAGAAACGCCCGAAGGGGCGAGGGGGAGAGTAGCGTAGCGACGAGAACGAGAGGCGAGGGAGCGAAAGCAAGGAGAAGGAGAGGGGGTGGTGTCAACAGCGAGAGTGGTGGTACATCGTGAGCGAGGAGAGGGATTGATACACTGGGGTTGGGATTTTTAGGGAAGAGGCAGGCAGCCTTCACGCAAAGACAGGTGTCTAGGTGCGTTAAAAGGGCCAAGGGGAGGAGATTGCGATGGAGAATCAAAAGGGGTCGTGAAGTGAAGAGGTGTGGGATGAGCGACGAAGGTTTGAGGCGAGCGGCCGAATAGATCTAGCGTTTGTGTTGTGGGAGGGACGAATAAAGGGTGTTGCTGGTTCCGTTCCGATGATTAGACCAGGTAAGGGCGAAGGGGCGCTACGGTAGATCGGATGGGTCGGTCCTCAGACGACGTGGACGACGCTGTCGGACCAGCCGTCGTGCGAGCCGGCGACCGCCTTCGCACCGGCGTGGTGGGTCGCGCCGTTCGGCGGCGTCTTGCACTCGTGCGGGCTCGCGTTGGACGAGGCCGGAGTGCTCGCGGCCGACGCGCCAAAGTCTAGTGAGGCGCAGGGCGAGTAGGGCGGGGAGGGGTAGTGGCCGTCGACGGCGGCGCTGGCGTGGGGCTGGTGCTGCTGGGGGTGATGCGGATGCGGGGGGGCCTGAAATGCAGGTGACTGGGCCGCGCTAGACGGGCCAGAGGACGAGAGCGACATCGGCGACGAGGTCGTCGACGACGCGGGCGTCGGGAGCTGCGTCTGCTGCAGCCGGGGGGCAGCGACCGGGTGCGAGGCCGCGCGCGACGACGACTCGGCGACCGGGGGGAGGCGGAAGGCGTTGTACGTCGTGTCGAGCGTGTACTGGAGCTCCTGCATCTGCTCGAGCCCGACGTCGACGTTCCATTCGAGGTAGCCGAGCATCTCGCGCTCCATCTGGTTGATCTCCTTGAGCGGGAACATGTTTTGCGCGACGATGGCCCACGACTTGTTCGAGTAGGTGTCGTCGCAGTTCTGCAGCGGAAGATGAGGGGAGCAGGTCAGCTCCAGCTCAACTGAGACAAGCGATGCAAGCAAAAGCGAGCACACACGCACCATCTTGGACGACATCATAAAGGCCGACTGCGAAAAGCAAGCAAAGGTGAAGAGCAGGGCGTGTGAGCACAAGGGCCGGGAAGTTCCGGGCCAGGCCAGGCCGGAGCTGTTTATAGCAAAGGTGGGGGACACGCACGATGAACAGGCGGTGGCCAGACGACCCGCGGGCTGACGGGTAGCGAGCCTTGAGCCGCGACAGCAGCAGCAAGGCGCACGTCGTGACGGAAGGAGGAAGTTGCGTCCTGGTTGGTTGGGATAGGCGAGCCGGGGCACACATCGGATCGAGGCGAGGAGCAAGGACGTCAGCGAGGGGTTTGGAGCGCGCGCGCGCTTTTGACCAACTACTCCGCCGATCGGCGAAAAAGCAGCTCTGATGGGAACGCACCTGTACAGGGCGTAGGCGACGAAGTTGGCGAGTGGCGGTCGGGCACACGACGTCGACGAGGCTGCTGGGATGTTGGGGCAGTGGAAGAGGTGCATGATCTGTTGTTGCGAGTCGTCGAGGTCGAGGTCGAGGTCAGCGCCTGGGCGGTGGTGCGAGACAGTGCGGTGGGCCCGCCGGAGGCGCGAGCTCCAGCCGAGGCTCGCGCGTCCGGGCGCACGCGCCCCTCGACCCTGCTCCCAGCCTTCGCAAGCCCAGGACAGGAGGATGAAGAAGGAACGCACGTAGCTGGCGGCCGTCGTGGCCGTCTCCTCGTGGCCGTACCACTTGAGAGCGGCGTCGGAGGACGAGGACGAGGCGCAGGACGAGCTGCTGGAGGAGGCGGTCGGTGACATCGGCGGTAGGAGATTGGCCCGGAAGCGCGCGGCGAAAGAGAGGCTGGCTTGGCGGGTCGAGGGTGAGCGAGAGAGGCGAGGTGGTGGTTGACCGTTCAGGCGAGAGGCGAACGGGAGGGAAGGATTGGGCGTCGTCGACTGCGAGAGTCAGAGACGGCTTTTGCTGGCGCGAGAGGGGGGGGTTGGTTGGCCGTTCGAGGGTGGGGAGGGGCGAAGCGGGGCTCAAGACTTCTTTGTCGCCGGTGCGAAAGTGCGTAAGCCGGGGCAACGGGGCGGGCGGACCGGGCGGGCGGGCGGCTGCGGTCGTTGGCGATGAGGTGTGGTAGGCCAGGCGTGCGAAGAAGACGAGGTAAGGTGGTGGTTGGCTGGGTTAAGTCGATGGCGAGAGTGTGTGTCTGTGAGAGAGAAAGAGTGGGGAGGTGTGTGCTTGGGGTTGATGAAGCTGTCGACGTCTCTTGTTCTCCTGTCCGTTGTTGAGGGGATTGGGGGGTCCGCGCGGCGCGAGTCGACGAGACGGCGCGACGGCGCGGAGTGGGCGGCCGAGCCCCCAAAGAGGCGCCTCGGGTTGCTCGTTCGTGGCCTCCGCGTGTCTCCAACAGTGATCGAGACGGAAGAAAAACCTCGCAAACTGGCGCCCGGGCGGCAAGAGCGCGGGCCAAGGCCCCGTCACGCTCAACAATTCGCCAGCTCCAATCCGACCGTCGGACTGACCCAGCACGCGTCAGACAGTGCCAGTCACAAAGTCTCCCTTGTCGTGCCTCCAGCAAGGAGGCCCTCCATCAGGAAGCAAACCAGGCCTCGTCTTCCGCCAAGCGCCCTGCTTGAGCCCGGGCTGCGACATCCCCGCTCGCTTTGCATCATGAAAGCGTCAAAGAGCCGTCCTGCGAGCGCTTGCGCACAGCCAGATCTTAGAGAGTCGGTCGCGTAGGGCCTGGAACGGATCCGTCGCTCATTCATTTCCTATGCTTGTCCGCTGAGCCCGGCGTTGGCGTGTCGGCGATTCGTTCCTGCATCAAACGCGCGACGCTGATGCCAATTCCGTCGCGCGACGGGAGGAGAGGGGCCTGGGTCCAGAGTTCTTGACATCCCTTGGTCCAGCCGAGTCCAGCAGCGTCGACTACTACCGCCCGCCAAGGTGAAGGGGGGGGGGGGTCAGGGAGGGGACCCAACGATTTCGAGGTTGGCAGGGCTGCCGCCGGGGAGGCCGCGCACCTTCCTCGTCGGACGACGTCGCCCGCTTTGGTGGACACTGTCCAGCTGCGCAACGTCGCTCCCCAACAGAGCAGCGCCTGAGCTTTTGCGATGCCCGCTGCCCAGCTCCCGCTTACGCCTGACGGGGTCCCGTAGTCCCTGTCAGCAACAGCCGCACCAGCGCCCTTGACCTGTCACGCCAGCTGAGCTGCAGCAGCTCACCTACTTTTGCAAAGCACGCGCGCGCGCTGCGAGTCCCTATGCGGTTCCCCGTACCTCCACCAATCACCTTTGCTGGCGACAGACAGCCGTCTCAACACAGCAGCCAGGTGCGGACAGCACCAGTACAAGTCTCGACCGCATGCTAGCGCAGCCCTGACCTCCCCCCCGAAGCAGCGCAAGGTGAATGAGGGGGCTGCGCCCTGCGGCAGCCGTTACTGCCCATCCACAGCCGCTCGCAGCCGCTCCTAGGCGTCAAGCGCAGGTCGGTTAAAATTTCGGCCGGTTTGCCCGACCCGCAACCCCGGTTGTCGGGGCGCGCGCTCCGGGCGGGAAGTTGCTTCGCCCAGCCTTGAGCACGACTGCTAGAGATGCCTCCGTCTCTTAACGCCCGCACCTCGGCCGTCGTATCAGCCGGGCTCAGCTGCTTTCGCCAGGTCTGCCACCAGCGCGAGAGTGAATGGTGCGCCTCTATCCCTTGCGCCACGAAAGCGAGCTGCGAGCGAGCAGGAAGCATGCAAGAAGTGAGGATGGCTCAGCTAGGGAAGAACGGACGGCCGTCCGCGCCGATCCACCGGTTCGGGCGGCAGGTTTGCGCCAGCAGGCGCGACGATAGACGGGTGCAGATTGCTTCCACCCTCTTTCCCGTTCCCATTCGACGAGCAGCACGGCGCGAGCTGTCAACTCTATTGAACCAGAAGGAGGCGAGCACACATGGGCATCAAGTGGGGAAGTGAGGATGTGACGTGAGGGAGGGGCGAAGGGACCGCCGCCGCCGGGCTAGAACAAAGAGCAAAGGGTCGGTCTGGTCGGGCGGCACAGGAGAATATGGGCTTCGAGGGGCCGGATTAGGGAGGGAGGCTGGGGACGGAAGGGGGCGTGGGCGGGTCGTGCAATATACGGGCGGCAAGGCGGGTTCAGTGGGTGAGAGACAGGATGGGGGGCGGGGTGGGTTGGGCGCGGCGAGATGGAGCTGCGATTGCGGGATCGCCTCGGTCTGTGTGCATGTTAAGCGAGCCAAGAGTGGCCAACGGCAAATGATCGGGTGAGAGAGAGATGAGCCAACAACGGCGATTCAGGTGCTGCCTTGCAATCAGCGCAGGAGGAAAGACGAGCAGAGCGCCACCGCGCAAGCTCTGCGCACACATCGCCCGTACGCCGCGGTCAGCGTTCTCGTCCTTATCGTGCAGGGGAGGGAGCAAGCAACGAGTGACGCAATGCAAGGGGGCATGGCTGGGGAGAAGAGTTGGTCGAGATAGAGCGCGCGAAGGGGTGGGGGGAGGGAGGGAACGCACCCGGCGACGATGGTGAAACCAAGCGACGTGTCGCCCTCAGCCTCGGAGAACGACCACAGCAGACCTCCAGCGATGGGGCCGAGCACCCGCGCGGCCGAGACGGACGACTGTGCGAGGCCGTTGGCGAGGTTAACGACCTCGGGCGCGCTGAAGGCGGCGTGAGTCGAGAGCGGGGAGGGAGAGGTTGCGATGATGTCGGCCGAAAGCGAGCAGGTAAGGAGGAAGACGGTCAGCATCGATCGTTCCTCCGATCTAACAAGAAAGGGAAGAATGGGGGGAGACGAGCGCCGCACCTCATTGCGTTGACCAAGATCATGATCGAGGTGTAGCATGCGGTTCCGCCGGCGTAGCGGCAGGCCATGTTGAGCGTGAGCGCGAACATGAGCAGCGGGCTGCCATCATCGCCGGCGCTGGCAAAAGCGCGCAGGAGCGGCGTCGACAGGTAGGCCGGGATGTAGAGCGCCGACCCAAGCCGGAACATCTGGACGTGGCTGAGCGGGCCGAGAGGAGGGCCCAGCTTTGGATAGAGAACAAACTGGTAGCCGATCTGCGCGATGCACATCAAGGCGACCAAGGTGCTGAAATGCGACGGCGACAGGCCGAGACCACCGATATCGACGCTCGAGTTGAGGATACTGAGGAACAGCTGGCCGTTGACCGTGTCGTGCAGCGCGAGCGCAAAATACTGGAAGATGAGGAACAGAGGCAGCTTGCGCAGCGCGCTCGGCTCCCCGCCGGTCGGGGCGGCCTCGGTCGCACCGAAGCGCGCAGGCGAGTCTTCGGTGATGGGCGCGAGGCCCTCGGCTGCGATGGTCGCTGCGAACGGGTCCTGTTCTTCGCCAGGCCGACCGCCGGCGGCGACGGGCGACGTGATGGCCCTGTGGGGCGACTGGAGGCCCGTGTGCTGAAAAAGCGACGGTGGGCGAGCCGAGACGGTTGAGAAACGACGGCTGCCGTACGAGGTCGAGAGACGGTGACCGGACGATTGTTGCGAGGCCTCGGTGCCGACCTGCGAACGCGATCCAGGCCGGCGCGTGCGAGGCGACAGCGGGGACAGATCAGGGGTCGAGGGTCCGCCAGGCGACAGCGTTTCACCGCGAGCGACCCGCGAGGTCGATGGGCTGGGCGCGGCCGACGCCGACGCCGACGACAAGACATCCTCGTCCGAGATGTCATCCAGGTCGCGCCCCTCTTCTGCGTCGTCCTCGTCCTCCTCAGACTCGAAGACCGACACCTGGTCCTGCGCGAGCGCCTGACTGAGCCACAAGTCACCTAGCGTGTTGCCGGAAGCAGCCTCGTTGGCGAGCAGCAGACGCTCCGTCAGCGAACCGAGCAGGCCGTGGCCGAGGTGCTCCTCCTGGACGACATCGTCGCCGATTCCATCGCCGCCGCGCTCCATGCGGACCGTCGCGTCGCTGCTGAAGCTGGGTCGGTAGCGGCCGCCGACGCTCCCACGGCCCGTGCCGTAGCCGTAGGCCGACGAGACGGCGCGTCGCTTGGGCACGGCCGTGTCTGCCAGGGGCACGCTGCCGGCGCCCGCGGCGAAGGATGAGCGAGTGGGGGTGCCCTGAATGCCCTGGACGCGACGAGCAAAGTAGCCCGACAATCGTTTAGCGAGCTGCTTGGGGACCGCTGCCGGCCCACCCTCTGGCTCAAGCAGCGGTGAACTCTCTGGCTGCAAAGGGCCCGAGGTCGTGGGACTGTCGGCCGACGTATCCTTCTCGATCGGAAGCGCGATGCCGCCGAAGCGGGAGCCGCCGTCGCGGTTGAGGAACAGGGAGAGGAAGGCGCCGGCGAAGAGGATCTGCGCGAGAGTCAAGATGATTAGGCTTCGGTGACATGCAGCCGCTCCCTGTAGCAGGCGGAACTCACAGTTGACGCCAGAAGACAGGGAAAGAGGTAAGGGTATGTCGTGAAAAGAGGCAGCCGGCCAATGGACGAGTCAGGGTAGTTTTTAGCGGGCGACTCTGCCAACCCACCGAGCACGGGTCCCACGACTAGGTATGACGCAAGGAGATGAGAACGTGTTAGATGTGCCGCTGCGTTCATTCGGCGAAGTTTGATAGCGCAAGAGACTCACCTCCGCCGAAGCCCCAGACGAAGCCAAGGATGGCGTCTGCGAGGGCACATGGAGCGGTCGTCAACGCGTGCGCGTGTTGCGGAGAAGGGGACTCGTAGAAGCAAAGAAACAGCACTTACAGGCCTTTGCTTCGTTGGACGGGTCGGTAACGTCTTTGATGCCGCTACGAACGACGCCGATGCCACCCGAGAAGATGCCCTGCGCCAGCCTGACGGCGACGGCCTCGGGCAGCGTCTTGGATGTGCCGAAGACGATGACAGCTGCAGGAAGGGGAGCAAGGCGCGCGCCAGAGCGATGGTCAGCCCTCTGGCGCAGGTATTTTGATCGAACACAGAGGTAGACTGACTAATAGCGCTGCCCAGGAGGGTCGTGAAGAGGACGACGCGTCGCCCGTACTGGTCGGCGATCGTGGCCCACAGGAGTGACGTGAAGAATTGGGTGACGAAGAAGGCGGCGACGGTGTTGCCGGTCCAGACGCCGACACCGATGGGGTCCAGCCCGAATGATTTGACCATGGCCAGGATGAAGGGGGACGAGACGTTGGCTGAGAGCATGCAGGGCAGGGTGAGCACGCGAGCTGGCGCGCAGTCAAAAGGGAGCGAGCGGCCCAAACGCACCGGACAGCATCTCGCCCATCATGGCGATACCGAGGACTATCATAGGCAGCCTAAGAGAAGGGTAGTATGCAAATGTCAGCCAGCATCGCACAGAGAGCCTAGCAACAAGGGGCGAGAGAGGGGGAGGCGCAGAGGTTGACGCACAGGGGCAGAGGGGTTGCATCGGGCTCTTTGCGGATGAGGCCTGTGTGGAAGAGGCTCGGCACGACCGGCTTGAGTTCCTCCTCGGTCAGCCCGCCCTCCTCTCCATCGATGAGACTCCTGGCTCGACTGGCAGCGCTGGCGCGTCGTGCACCGGTGAAGCGTCGACTGCTGCTCGCGCCGGACGGTCGGTGGCCCCTCTGGCCCGTCAGCGCCGCGTGCGAGAAGCTGATGCGGTGTGGGCCGGGCGCAGCTTGGCCGCCGTACGACGTCGAAGGCTGACCAGTTCTGCCAGGCAGCGGACTCGTACCAGGCGTCGACTCGGGGGTGTCAAGGGCCGAATCAAAACCGGCGGGCGGGAGCGTGATGGACGAGGGGGCAGGCCCTCGGGACGAGGAGTTCGCCATTGTTTGAGAAAGGGCGACGAGGGTCACTGCTGGCGACGGGAGAGATGGAAGCAACGATTCTTGCGGGAAACCTGGACAACAAGAGACGTGCCTGATCTCGACCGTGCTGCAAGAGGTTGCCGACGGCGATGCTCGACGTCCGCGAGGGAAGGGAGGAGAGAGGAAGGGGTTGAGGTTGGGCGAGAGGACCAGCCCGCGCCAGTCGGAACGACCGGCCGGCCAAGCGGCCGCCCCTCAAAGGCAATGCAGCTTGTCGCAGCTCCATCTTCTCATCATGAGCGCTCTGCTGCTATCGTAAAGCTCCAGGCCAGGACCATCCAGCAGCAGCGTGCGTAGCTGGACTTCGCTGTACCTGCGCGCGAGGAGTGCACCAGCATCTGATGATCTCGTCGACGGGGGAGCTGGGCCAGCTGCGCGCCCGCCGGCTTGCGCGACCCCCCGGCGTCGTTTGACGCCTCTGTCCACTGATCTTGCGGCCAGCGCGTGCCTTCGGCCCCTGTTGATGACCGCTTGCGAGTGACGCAGGCTGCCAGCAGCCGATCGTCTCTTTTTTCGCTGCCCCGAACCTCCCCGAGGGCGAAACTCTTCTCTGCCTCGCAGACATCGGCTGGCTATCGCGTGCATACGTCACACTTTGCGGCAACGGGCACGGCTTTGGCAAACATGATGGCATCACCTTCCTCGTACCACGACAGCCGCTCGGCCGGCGACCTCCATCGCCTTGCGAGAGCAGAAATTCCACACGGCTGGTTAATCCCTCTCGGGGCGTCAGTCCGCTGCGTTTCACCGGGTGGAGCGGACGAAAGGGGAGCACAGGACGTACGTCCGACGTGTGGTCACCCGTATCGCGCACAAGGATCGACCCGGAGAATGCTTGAAGCGAGCGGCGAGGTGGTGCTGGGTGGTCCGTGGAGTCCTGGTGCACGGCGAGTCGGCGAAAGAGTCGAGAGCGCGTCCACCCTACTCGTCACCAGCAGCGGTTCGTCGGGTGCTCCGCCGCGTTGGCGCTGCCGTCGTCGAAACCTCCTTGAGCTTGCTGCCACCTGCCCGCGTCCGAGTCGTCGCCGCTGCCTTGCCGCTCGGGGTCGCGTTGGACCTGCGGACGGCCTCAGGACTGACCGTGACGCTGCTACGAAGCGTGCGCTTGCGCATCGACGGCGGCGGTGTCTTGCCCTGCGACTCGAGCTCGTCCTCCTCGCCAGAGTCCGAGGCGACGCTCATCGAGCGCGTGCGGACGTGGCCCTTGCGCAGACCGTAGCCGGACGACGAAGCCGGCGGGGGAGCAGCCCGCGTCTTGCGGCGCGAGGCTGTCGGTGGCGGCGCCAGGTCCTCGAGCGTCAGCTCGTCGCCGTCCGACTCGTCCGATGTTGCACCCGTCGTAAAGGATCCCGGGACGCTGGGCGCGCGTTTGCCCCTGGCCGAGGAGACCTTGCGCGAAGGTGTCTTTGAGGCGACGGCGGCGGCGGCATGGCGCGGGGCAGCCTTCCTGCGTGTCGAGGGCGCCTTGACTGTCGACTCGTCCGCGCCGGGAAAGGCGCCCGGAAGCGCGTCGGCGGCGTCGTCGGCCTGGCTGCTCTCCTCCTGGATCTCAACCTGCCCTTCGTAATCGGCCTGACGGCGGCTCGAGCGCGTGCCCTTGGCTGTCGGCTGCGGCTTCTCCTTGGTGCGACGGCTAGCCGACGCGCGCTTTTTGGCCGCAGGAGGCGGCGGGCTCTCGACGACGAGCATCTCGTCCTCTTGGCCCTCCGTCTCAGCCGATGCCTTCTCGACATACGAGGACGCCCGGCTGTAGGTCGGTTGGGACCTGGGGGACTCCTGCCGCGCTCGCTGGTCTCTGCCGATCAGGCTCGACCGGTACGCGGCCTGCGATGCCTGCTTGGCGGCCTGCGCAAAGGGGCTGGCGGCGGCCGCCATGGGTGCCTGCGCCCTCGCTGGAGACGCCATCGCGGCCGAAGCGGTCTGCTGGCGTTGCGACGCGTAGTGCGAGGGCTGGGCGGCGGTCGAAGTGGACGCGTACGGGCCCTGTCCGTTGCGGTGGCCAAAGGGCGAATCGGCGGCGTTCGCCGTCGCAAAGGTCGACCTAGCCGGGGACGACAGGACCGGCGGGGCGGGGAACGAAAACGGGCGCTTGGCGGGGGCCGACGGGTCGCGAGCCGGGGAGGGAGGAGGGGCGGCGGCTGGCGACAGGATCGCGCGGTGGACCGACAGCTGGGGCGACGACGTGCGCAGCACCTGCGAGGCCGACAGCGGCAGGTTCTGCTGGTGCTGGAAGGCTGCCGGGATCGGGGTCGGCGCGACGAGCGTGGCGGCCGTCGTCGGTGCGGGCGGGTAGTCGAGCGGCGCCGCCCCGTTGGCCTTTGAGCGGTCCTTGTCCTTGTCACCGCCGCCCATCTCGACCTCAAGAATGCGACGCTGGACCTCGGGCATGATCCGGACGAGCCGCTCGATCGTCTCGCGCCGCTTCTCGCCCTCCCTGCCGCTGCCAATCGACCGGTCGAGCCGGATGGCGTCGAGCAAGCGGCCCTGCGCGATCAGCCGCGTGTGCGCGAGATCGTGCAGTACTTTGATGGAGGCGCGTGCCAGGGACGATGGCGGGTGTAGACACAGGGCATGGAGCGTTTGCTCCGAGCCCGATGAGAAGGGGAACGCGAGCAGCAGTTGCAGATGCGCCGGGACCGGTTTGGCTGCGAGGGTGCCCGATGAAAACGCGTCAGCAAGGACAGGTCTCGGCGATGATCACAAAGAAGGCTTCGACAGACGTACGGGACAGCGTCGCTACGACGACCCGCCTCACGAGCTCCTGCTTGCGGTCGCCCTCGTGCAGACCCTCGATAAACTCCCACGCCTCGCGAAAGTTGACGCGGGCGAGCGCGTCGACCTTGATGTCGACCTCGTCGTCCGTCGTCAGGTCCGGCGTCGCAAAGCGGATGAACTTGAGCACGAGCTGGGCTGCCGTCGTCGGCATCGGGTAAAGCGACAGCGTCTTGAGAATCTTAGGCACGAAGTCGGGCGTCAAGGACGGCAGGGTGAGGCACTTGACGGCGTTCTGCAGCAAGGGTGGGGGCAGCGGTGAGCGGCGTCAGCCTCGTAACCGCCAAAGATCAACCGCATACAGCTGGAGGCCTGGCGCACCTCGAGCTGCTTGTTGTCGAGGAACCAGTAGCCCTCGGAAAGCCGAGCGAAGCGCGCCGGGATGGCCCGCTCCAACCTGAACATCTCGGCGGGCTGCGGGCTCGCGTAGTCGAGCAGCAGGTAGTAGACAAGGCAGTCCTTCTTGAGTCGGTCGAATTCGGACGTGAGGGTCGAGTTGATCAGATGGCGAAGGCCGAGCGTGTCCTGCGGTGGGTACAGGCTCGCGTCTAGCGAGGACAGCAGGGCAGCATGGGCGTCAGCCAACAGGCCTGTCGCGGCGAGGACAAGAGCCGTTCGACGCAAGGGGAGCCACGCACCGACCGCCGCCATGCCGAGGAGCTCGTCGAAGAAGAGGCTGCCGGTCAAGCCACGCGCCTCACCGACGGCCGCAATCTTGGCCTGCGTCCACGGGAAGGCGGCCGGCGAGAGGTCAAAGAAGGGCAGGTAGGGGTCATACTCGTCCTGTTGGGGGAGTGCCCGGTGATCGTCAGTCGAGCGCCCACCATCGCGATAGCGCGACCGCAAGGCACACACGAGTCAAAAGAGGGGCGTACGGCATCGTTCATCGTGCGCTGCTTGGGTCCGGTCACGGCTCGGGAGAGATCAGGTTAAGGAAGAGCAGGTCGTCGTTGCGCCTCTCCAGCAGGGAGGGCGTCGTCGCGTTTTCGACCGCTGCCGAAAACGCCAGCCAGGAGCGTGAGCTTGCTTTGGGCCCCTTGCGCCTTGCTCCTCCCTTCCTTCCCACCATCATCTCTCGCCCCCCATTGCCACCGCTCGGCTCTCATCAAGATGTTTGCGGCCGTCCTCGTCTTCTTCCTCAATGTGCTGCCGCTCATGATCTCGTCGATCCTCATGATGCCCGGCCCCAACCCCAACCCCTTCCCGCCGGGCAACACGCTCGTCGTGACGGCCCACCCGGACGACGAGGTCATGTTCTTCAGCACGGCCGTCCAGGCGCTCACGCGCGAGAAGAGGGGCGAGGTCTGGGCGCTCTGTCTCAGCAACGGTTGGTTCCCCTGTAGTCCGGCTTGGCTCTGTCTGGCGCTCGGTTCAAAGCTGACGGTTCAACCTGCCCGCACCCCTCCCTCGTGCCTGCCGCGTCGACTGGACTTGGCTTTGCCATCGCACCCATCGCAGGCAACGCCGACGGCCTGGGATCGCAGCGCGAGGAGGAGCTTGTCAAGGCCTACAATGTCCTCGGCGTCCCCCAGGACCACATCATCCTCTCCGACCACTCGTGCGTGCCTCCTCGCCTCAGGTCTGCTCGATCAAACCCGCGCGTCGCTTGCGCTGAGACATCGTCCCTGCCTTGGTCGGCGCTTACCCTCTCCCCTTCGCTCCTTAGTGAGCTGCAGGACTCGATGACGGCCGAGTGGAACCCCGACGTCGTCGCCGCCACGATCAAGCAGACCATCAGCGCGCACGACATCCAGAACGTGCGATCCCGCTTTCGTCGCTGCGGCGCCCGCTCGCGCACAGACCAGCTCCCGAACCTGACGCACCCGTCCTTCGTTCCTCACGGCAGATTCTCACCTTTGACGAGGCTGGCGTGTCGCTCCACCCCAACCACGCCGCCATTGCTAAGGCCATGCCCTCGCTCGCCGACACGGGGTTGTCAGTCTTTGCGCTCCAGTCGCACGCGCCGCTCACCAAATTCACCTCATTCCTGTCCGTCATGCCGCCCTTCACGATGCTGCCCCAGCTTCACCCCGAGGGCAAGCACATCAAGGTCCGCACCAACTACCGCGGCTGGTGGAACGCTGTCAAGGCGATGCGCAAGCATGAGAGCCAGATGGAGTGGTACCGCTGGCTGTACCTCGCCGCCAGCCGCTACCTCTGGGTTGGCGAGTACGTCCAGGTCCAGTAGAGCCCGGCCCCTCGTCGGTCACCCTCCGGGCACTTTTGAAACGCTCCTCTCTTGGTACCTCCCTCAACCGCAGCGTGCTGGCCGAGCAGGCGGCCCACGGTCCCTTTGTCTCCCTGCCCGCTGCGGACTCGATCCCATCATATCTGGTCAGGATGCCCCATGTCTGTGTGTCATGGCGGTCTCTGCCTGGCGATGGCGCCACGGATCTTGCGGACGGTCCGGGCAAAGGTCATGCGAATCGTAAGAAAAGGAACACAGGGGTGGTACGGGACCAGGACCGCGCGCGCGCGTCTCGAAGGAAGGTGGTTCTGCAAGTCTAAGTCTGGTGCGTCGAGGCCAGGGAAGACATCGAGGCCGTTTGCCAGGCCCCTCTAGTACGAGGTGAGCTTGAAGACCTGCAGTAGGCGAGCGAGCGTCAGCATGGCCCGAAGACGCCCGAGCGGCGAAGCAAGACGCAATGGCAGACGACAGACCTTGGTGGCGCTCGAGCAGAGCACGTACAGGCTCGCCCCGAGGCCGCTGAAGAAGGCGCCGGAGCGAACCCAAGCCTGAGCCTCGGTCTGCGCAAAGAAGTAGGCGGCGCTGAAGACGACTCGCGACGCAAGGAAGACGCCGGCGACGATGTTGAGCGTCTTGGCGGGCATGCGGGCAAAGTTGCCGACGATCTGACAGGAAGAGGGCCGATGGGCAGTGCGTCAGGGTGTGGGTTTCAAGACTTGCGAGTGGATAAAGCCGAGCAGACTCACGACGGCCGTGGCAAAGACGGGGAAGACTGCAACAGCAGGTCAGCATCTCAGTCGCAGTCTGCGGAAGAGAAGCAGAAGGACCGACTCTCGAGGCCGTTGGTGTGAGTGGCGCTGAGGCGCTCAGCCTTCTTGGCGATCTGTTCGCGACGCGCCAGGAGTTCAGTCTGACCGCCCAGGCTGCAGCTCGGGCCAGATGAAGAAAGAGGAGCAAGGATCAAGGCACGCACGGCAGCCTTCTGGGCATCCTGGTCCTCGGTCGAGATCGAGGGCTTGCGGGGGTTCAGGTTCGAGAACTTGACGCCGTTAACGGCGAGGCTAGCAGCGAGAGATGCAGCTATCAGCAAGAATGTTCGGCGACGGCGATGCGACAAAGAACCTTTTACTCACTAGCCGAGCTTGACAGCGCTGGTGAAGGGAGAGGGTCGTCGGGAAAGATCGGGAGGTGGACGTTCAGCCCGTAGGATCCGAGAACGACAGCTGCCAGGCAAGCGAGAGCACACGCACTGGGGCAGGAAAGCAAGCACGTAGGCCGTGGGGATGGCGAACAGCGAGAGGTTGGAGTGGACGGTGATGGGCATCGTGAGAAGCTAGTCCTGGTCGGCCCGGATCGGGAGAGCAGGAGAGGAAGATGGTGGACGACGACCGGTCAGCGACCTGCAGTGGAAGCGAGAGCGCAAGGAGACCGCGTCCACTCAGACAGCAGAGGGTCTGCCAGCTCGAGACGACTGTCAGCGAGCCTCATGCCCACTACAAGGGGGATTGGCAGCAGACATCGTTGGCGACGACGCCCTTGGGCAGCCCTCCCGAGCGAGATCGAAGTAACGCCGAGCCGCCTGTCTCTGATCCCCGCCCTTCTTCTCTTCGGCGCTGGTGTGACTGCCAGAAGGCTGCGCAAATGACCGGTCCCCTGAGCAGCAGGAAGGCGAGACTTACAAGTGGGGTGTGTGTGGAGAAGGATGGGAGTGCGAGGGCCAGGGTGGTGTGGATGGTCAGGTAACATCTCGGGAGCCTCACGCACCAAAGCCGCCAGCGTCAGCAGCTGCCCAGACTCGCACCTGCAATTCCCGACCTCACGCAAGGCAGGACTGAAACCCTTTCGCCACGGCAGTGCGGCAGGGGCCCCTTTTCTCGCCCTCGACGCCCTCCACGACAAAGCCCGTCGACCGGCGCTCCCTTCCGTTTCCCTTTGATCTCGGCATTCGCCGCCCGGGAACGAGCTCTCCTCCACTCCATTCCAGAGGGTCGGTCGAACAACGAAGCGTGGTGGGGGGGGGGGGGGGCGTGCGCGCTGGGATGCCCCGCTCCAAGTCGCAGCTCACGGTCTTTGTTCGCGAACGGCGTCGTCGACACAAAGGGACCACAATGACCAAGGCACCGACGGACCAGCCGAACGCGATCTCCTGCATAAGAGCAGCCAAACGCGCCTTCCTTCGACTCCCTACCCTCCCCCTCCTCCCGTTCCTTCCGTTCCTCACCCGGCGCCGGCCGCCAGAACTTCATTCGCTTCTTCCCTCTGCGCCGCCGGTCGACCCTTCCTACGCTCCCCTTTCGCTACCTATTTAATCGGACCGGTCGCTATCTTCTCAACACGATGCGTCCTCTCTGCCAGCCACGTATCATCCGCTCGGAAGGCGACAGCGACGACGACATGGCAATAGAGGAGCAGTTTGCCGAGCTTTCACTCAAGCTGCCCGGCGTACGCGACGTCCTCTATTCGCCCACTCATGCAATCGGGTCCATCGTGCGTCTTTTGAGCTACAGTTCCCTGATGCAGGATACCTATGCTGACCATCACTGCCCGCTCTGACTCGCTCGGCTTTCTCAGCGCAACGGCAGCCTCTGTCTCCCGCTTCTGCGACAGAGTTGCGCTCCTTCTGCGCGGTCCACGTCGCCCTCGTTCTCCGATTCGTCCCGGTTCTCGTCGGCCTCATCCAGCTCTTCGGTCGCTTCCTCCTCCTCCGCTCACGAGGCCGCTACGTGCAAGAGGTTCCCCAGGTGCGACTGCGCTTTGCTCTGCATCCCGAGCGCCTTGCATGCCCGACCTGCGACTAACCGGCCCAGATATCTTCGCCGTGGTAGGACCCTCACGATCCGCATCCCGCCGTCGGTCCTCTTCCTCGAGTCGCGCACCCGGCCCCAGTCGCCGCTCCAGCTCGTCCTCGTCTCGCGTCCGCACCCGTCCCCGCGTCGTGCCCACATGCGCCAGCGAGGTGCGATCCTCGTTGCAGGCTCGGTCGCTCGGGCCTGGCGCGCCCAGAATGCGCAGAAGGTCCGGGTCGAGGTGGGCAAGAGGCTGACGATCCGGGCGTTCTGAAACGACGCGGCGGCGAGCCGGTGTGAGTGCTCGAGCGGTGATATATATGTTTCGCCAAGTCGCTTGCCGGATTGCGCCTGTCTCTCGCGCTAAAGAGCAGTCTGCGATGCTGCAGCGTCGAGCGAGTGAGATATACCGCCATGCTAGTGCTTTCCGACTCCGAAGGTCAGGGCGTAGCCCTTGGGCAGCTCGACCCCGTCACCGAGACGCTCAAGAACGGGCCAACTGCCGCCGCTCTCCTTGACGAGCGTCAGGTCCACCTTGGTGCCCATGATGCGGAACGACGACTGGGCAGGGTCGATCGGCGCGTACAGCTCAACCGTCCGCTGGACCTTGGCCGCCGGCAGGTTGAGGTCAAGGATGATCTGAGTGGTGTGTATGTGTGCAGGGGAGTCAGTGCACGCGAACAGGCAGTCTTCGTCAGCGTCCCGAAGAGGCGAAGCAGGTCATGAGAGAGGCGAGAGACTGACATTCTCGCGCGTGAATGTGATGGACGACGACGCGGCGTCGACCTTCTTGGCAAAGATCGACATGTGGATGAGCGCCGGCGTCTGGTAATGGTCGATGCGAGCCGAGACGAGCTCCTTCTCAGACGTCTGACCAGGAAACACAAAGTATCAGGTGTCAGCCCCACGTCGTGCGACTCGCGCGCCGTCAGAACGAGGGCCCACACGGACCTCCTTCTTCTGACCGACAAACAGGTGGCCAGACCCGGCCTCGCGGCATCCCTCCATCTTGAGAAAGTCGTCAAAGTCGAGCACCCGGCGCTTGCAGCACGTGTAGCCCTTGGAGCCCTCGCGAAAGATGGGCGCGCCAGGGTGGTAGAGACACGGCGGCTGGTCGGCGCGCGCCGCAGGCGCTTCGTCTAGACGGTACTTGCAGCTCGTGCGCTTGCACGAGGCAGACGGCGGAAGCGCAACCGCAGCGTCGTCGACCTCCTCGACGACCGTAGGGGGCGGCGGCGGAGTCGAGGTCGAGGCGACGGCAGTGTTGGGCGCGGGGGCGGCAGCCGGCGTAGAGGCCGGTGCGGGCGCAGGCGCGCCGTACGTCTCGACGCCCGACTTGGACACGGACGACGGCGCGGCAGCAGTAGCAGCAGGAGCGGCGGGCTTGAGAGAGGCTTTGGGCTTGTCCTCCTTCGCGAGATGGGTCGACTTGGTGCAGCCCTGTGCGCGCCGGCCGGGGGCAGCGTCGTGCGCGGAGCTCGTCAGCGCTCCGTGGCCCAAAGGGTGAGAGGTGCCCACAGGGGTCACGTACGGGGATCTTCATAAACTGGTCAAACTCCATGACAGGCTTGTTGAGGTCCTTGCAGCAGCTCCAACCCTTGAGGCCCTCGTGAAAGTCCTGAGCCGAATGAGGGCCAAGTCCCTGATCAGCCCTGGGAGCACGACCGACCCCAGGCAGGCGAGCAGGCCCGAGCGAAGGAAGGACAGGACATACGGGCGCGCCCGGGTGGTAAGAGCACGACGCCTCGGCGTTCGACTCTGGTGCAAAGGTGGAGCCGCAGCCCTGGCGAGCACAGGCGACAGACATCGAGGGAGACTGAGCGTCGAAAGCAGGGGAAGGAGGAAGGCAAAGGTCGATGATGAGCGTCGAGGGCCATGAGGGGCAGCCTCCTCGTCTCCTCTTCGCCCTCGACCACATCCCCCCTTGCCCGTTCCCTCGACCTTCCTTGCTCCCAGCAACCCGCCCCTGCGCCTCTCGTCCTCTCCAATCTCTCCCCAGACTGCTCTTACAATGGCCGACAAGATCTCGCGGACCGTGTACCCCAACTTGCGCTTCCCGCGCCAGGCGATGCCGCCCCACCCGCCCGCGTTCGACCTCCCGCTCGAGATGATCCCCGACTTCCGCCCCGAGCAGGTGCGTCAACTCGCCCTGCTGCTTCTTACCGTTGCCACGGGGCATCCTGACGCCGTCTCCTTCGCTTGTCCGCCAGGCTTTCCTCAAGAGCATACGGCCGCACCTCAACCCGCGGTCGGCCTCAGAGCCCAGCGCGGAAGACGACCCCAGCACGTCGGCTGTCAAGGCTTTCGATTGGGGGGATGAGACGCTCGACATTGATTGGCGGGGCATCTTCCGGCTGGCGCTCAAGGCCCAGGTGCGTCCTTGCGCTCATGAGATCGCTTCGGTCGGCCACGCTTCACTGCGGGTCGCGGGTCTGACCTTTCGCCGACTCGCCCTCCTCTCCCTCCAGGTCACCCAGCCGTTCGTCGTCGCCCTTGTCACTTTCTTTGGCTCGCTTGCGCTCAAGACGATGTCCGCCTACATCAAGACGGGCGTGCGCAACGCCATGCGTTGATAGACTGATGCGCATGGACCGCTTTGTTGTAACTCCCTGCTTCTGCTCGCTCGTGGCTGATGACGAGCGCCGCCAGCGGCCAGCGGGGTTGGAGGACACGGGTCATGAGAGAGACGCGGCGTACGGAAGGGATTACAAGAAAGTGAGTGGGTATGGATGGGTAGGAGGAAGGCAAGAGGAGGCCGCTGGGACGGGTTTTGCGAATCAAGGGGCGGTGGGAGCCCGCTCAGCCCGACGAGTTGACCTTGTCGCGCAGGGACGAGATGAATTGGCTGTAGCTCGGCGTGCGGTCGAAGCGGTCCTCGACCAGGCCCGACAGCGCCCACTGGCGAAGCGCGGGCTCACCGTCCTCCTTAACGATGTACAGATGGGGCCAGTAAGCGCCGCGGCGCATCTCGCGCGTCTTGGCGACGATGGCGTTGATGCGCTGCGAGAACGAGTTGTCGAGCAGCGGCAGCGTCGTCTAAGGGGCGCGGTTGCCAGGGAAAAGAGGGTCAGGGGGGGAGAGCGTTAGGAAAGTCAGCGCCTGGGCTCCATGAAGGTATGTAGACGGCACGCGGATGACGCACCTTGCCGCCGGGGAGCTCGGCGTAGGACGGGAGATCGAAGACGTCCATGACGAGCTGGGGGACGGCGTCGCGGCCGATCCAAAGGAACATGTTCTGGCCGTCCTCGATCAGGAACAGGCCGTGGCGCTCGAGCCGTTCGCTCGTAAGGTTCATCGGCTCGGGCAGGATGACACCGTGCTCGCCGATGGTGCCGGCCTCGTCCGGCATGGTGTGGAGCGCGTAGAAGCGCGGGTGGAGGTACGGGACGAGCAGCTGCGACGGCATCGTCGTCAGCAGCGCCTGCGCGTAGCTGCGCATGTCGGGCAGGATCTGGGCGCTCTCGCGTATGCCGACCTGACGAAGCCAGGGAGGGGGGGGGGACGCAAGGGTCAGCGCGGATCCTGGCAAAGATATTGGGCTGAGGAGAAGGTAGCCTTACGTTCTTGAGCAGGCCGAGGACAAGCAAGGGCAGGAAACGCAGGTTGTGCGGGACGGCGAGCGCCGTGCTCGCGCCGCTGCCGCCGGCCTGGGTGGCCGCCTTGTACGCGGCGAGCATGTCGACGAGCTGCTTGTTGACAAAATCGCGAGCGTCCTCGAGCTTCGACGACATCGTCTTCTCGACCGCCTTGCACGCGAGCAGGGTCGCGATCGCAGTCTGGTCGGCCGAAGCAAACAAGTTTGAGACGTTGTCGGTCGTCGGGAGCGCGAGCGTGATGACGCGGATGCGGCGCTCGCCGTAGCATGTCGTGTGGAGGACGGCGCACTGCATGTAGGCCATAGGCGTCGCGATGTTGTCCTCGAGCTCGACCTCGATCGAGTACGACTGGTCGACAGGCACAGCCGGGAGGGACAGCAGGTCGGTCGAGCGGATGAAGAAGTTGCCGTGGAAAGCCTTCATGCGCAGGCCGCGCGACGCGCGCACGCGGATGACAGCCTCGAGCCCGATCTCGGACGCGAGCACCTCGCCGAATTCGTGCGCAAACTTGATAGCGTCCTCGGACCGCGACGCGTTGAAGCTCGGGTAAAAGTAGGTCTGGCCGCCAGTGTAGCGGGGAAGGCAGCCTGGGAGGGAAAAAAAAGATGAAGGCCAAAGGGTCAGCGGGCTACTGCGACGTTGAGGCGTGATGAAGACCGAGCACGCACTGAGCGACGAGACATCCGTGTAAGCCGAGCTGAAGAGGAACATGTCGACCGAGACCTGGGCGCGCGAGCAGTCGATCGCAAACGTCTTGTAGAAAGAGCTCGCCGGCTGGAGCAAAGTCGACTCCTTGGCCGTGCCGAGCAGCTTGCGGTCGTCGCGGTTCTTTAGCGCGCCGGGGCCGACCGACGGCAGCGAGGCCGAGAGCGTGATGATCTTGCCGCCAATGTTGCTGACGAGCTTGAAAGCGGCCTGCAAGCCGGCGCCCATGGCGCTGCCGGTCGTGAAGGTCTCGGAGAACATGTCGCTGAGCCGGCCGAGCAGGTTCTCGAGCGCCGGCTTGGCCTCGCGCGCGTTGACGAGCAGGTCCTGCGGCTTGGGCAGGAACACATCGTCGAGGTCGCTCACGACGAGCATCGTCGGGTCGGTTGACCCGGGCGGCAGGCAGAAGAAGTGGAGCGACGTGTCGACCGCAATCAGCGCCACCTTGGTGCGGCCGTCGGCGTTGGGCAGGCGGTCGAGCGACTCGAGGATCGTGCGCGCGGCCGTGGCGACCATACCGGTCTTGACGGCGGCCTCCGAGACGTCAATCAGGAACACGTAGCACGGTGGCTGAGGCGGTCGGACCTGCGAGAAAGAGCCCGGACAAGCAGCGGCGTTAGCTGTCAGGTCGAGGGCCAGGCAGCCGGAGCGCGCGGCGTGGCGACATACCATGTACTCGGTCGGCGCGATGAATTCGACGACGCTCTCGTTGAGCTCAGCGCGCTTCCACCGGTCAGCCGGCTGGTTCTTCTCCTGGTCCCAGTCGAACATCTGGGGCACCTCATTCGACAGGTTGCACATCGGGCACTTCCATCGGTTGCCGCCCTCGATGAAGGTGACGTAGGGGTTGATGTAAGTCCGGCAGCGGCGGCAGCGGGCGATCACCGTGTCCTTGACGACCGGCACCTCGTTGGCTGAGCCCTGCGTCGATGATAAGGAGACCGCGTCCAGGTCAGCATGTCGCGCGAGAGGTGGGACAGGAAAGGCGTGCGCGAGCGGACGCACGTCAGGGTTCTTGGCCGTGCGGTAGGGCGAGATGACGAGAGCAAACGGCAGCTTGGACTTGGACAGGACGCTGTTGGTCGTCGGAACGGCGTTGAGCGTCGACCGCATGTACGAGTGGTCGGGCACAGCGGCGGCCGACTCTGTCACGCTCGCGTTGGGAGGCAGGCGGATCGTCGGCGGCGCCTCGTCGAGGTTGGGCACGTCAGGCTGGAGGCCGACCAGGTTGGTCGGCACGAGCGGGTACTGGGTGAGGAGGACACACACCAGTCAGCTTCTAGGCACCAGACGAGCGGAGCGAAGCGCGACGCAAGAAAGGCTCACCCGGAGATCGACCCCGCCCGCGCCCATGCCCATCTGGCCGAATTGTCCGGCGAGCTGGGCCATCTGCCCAGGCTGCTGGGCGCCCGGCTGCGGCTGGCCGTAAGCAGGCTGACCGGCGGCAGGCGAGTAGTAGGGCGCGGGGGAAGCGGCATCCTGGCCAGTGTAGCCTGGGGTGAAGAGCTCGGCTGAGGCGCCGCCGGCGCCGAGCGAGGGCGACATCGTCGCGCTGCTCGCGTCGGGTCCGTTGACGTACGCCTGCGCCTGAGCGGCGGCATACTGCCGTCGCTTGGGGTTGGAAGCGCCACCGGCGAGCTGGCCCGAGAGCTGGTCCGAGGGCAGCGGGGGCGAGCCAGAGAGGGAAGGATCAAGCGAGGGGTGCTCCCACTGCGACTGACCCTGCGGGCCTGGAGCATCGTCGACCAAACGGAGCGGCAGGCGGCGTCAGCGAGAGAATGGGCGGTTGAGGCAGGAGGCACACGGCAAATCGGCAGCTACTGACTGATGTAGTAGGGCGTGCCGTCCTGGTCACTGTGCGGAGGGAGCAGGCAAAGTAGGGAGGGCTGGTCAGCGAGTAAGCAGGCGAGGCTGACCTGACGACGACCCTCTCCCCCGGACCCCCATGCCGCCGCACCCGTTGTCTCTTCCCTGTTTTGGTTGGCCCTCCGCCCCTAGCCGCCTTTGTCTCGACCCATGCTGGCTTTCCTTCCGCTGAGGGTACCCGAGCGAGCGAGCAAGCAAAGCCAGGTCGAACGAACGACCAGCCGGCGGCTTCATCTCGTCCCCCCCTCGGCCGCCGGTCGGCGGCCTCCATCTTTGCCCGCCGTCGGTCCACGAGGCATTGGCGACGTACACGAGGGACTGCCAGCCAGCAGGCAGCGGTGCTTGTGAGGCCATGATCGGTGTGCTTGTTTGCGTCGTCACGCCACTCGAAGGAAGAAGGTGGTGCCCAGAGACGACGAGGGGAGGGTAGGAAGGGGATGAGAGGGGGGACAGGAGGGGGGCAGGCGAGATCGCTCGCCTCGCGCGCTGGCGGCGGCGTTTACGCTCAGGGCTTGCGTAACACGACGTGACTGTCACTCGGAGTGCCAAACGAGGTCGATCTCTGTGCTGCCGGTGGCACGCATCACGACCACCGCTTCAGGATGAGCGGGCAAACTGCGCGGCAGTCAGTACTACTGCTCACTTTGAAGCTGAAGTCAAGCTCGCGAGACGTGGTGCGGAGCGTGCACAGAGGGGGCGGGAGCGGCTGCGCTCGACTTGGCTCGATCACAGGCGCGCCGCTGTGAATCTGCGCAATTACCGGCCGGCCGGCCTACTGGTATTGCTTCTCTTGATTCGCCCTCCTTTGCGGTGAGCGTCTGGCTGAGTGCTGCTGAGCGACTCGACAGAGTGCGTCAGCTGCTCAGTGAAAGGGGATGAACGAGTCTGACGTTGGACCGCCTGTGATTGGGCGAACGACCATGACACAAGAGTCCGACCAGACTCCTGCAGGTGCAGCGACTCGCAGACGCAAGAAAAAGTGAGGCGCTGCGGTCGACCTGGCCGCCGCCGGCTCTCTTGTCGTCCCCTCTTGTCCTCGCCCTTGCAGCCCAGCCCCCTCCCTCCTCCCCTCCCTCCCTCTCCAGAACAGCTGCAGCAGCAGGATACGCAGGCAGGATGTCCGACAAGCTCACGCGTATTGCGCTCGTGGCGCCCGACAAGTGCAAGCCCAAGAAGTGCGTCACCACCGCCTCGCAGCTTACGAGCAGCCCACGTCTCTCAGCCCTCGAGCACCGTCATTGACCCTCCGCTTGCGTTCCCTCCCCTACAGGTGCCGCCAGGTCTGTCCCTTGCCTGGCCTGCCCTTCGATCCTATGCGCCCCTCCTGACCACCTGCTCGACCCTGGCATGCTCGTTCACCCACCGCAGGAGTGCAAGAAGTGAGCCGGCTCTGCTACTCCCTACCCCTTCGGCCCTCTCGCCGGCTCGCGCTGACCCTACTCTCCTCTTGCGTAGGTCATGCCCCGTCGTCAAGATGGGCAAGCTCTGCATTGAGGTCAAGTCATCGGACAAGCTTGCCTTCATCTCAGAGGACCTCTGCATCGGTTGCGGTATCTGCTCGCGAAAGTGCCCCTTTGAGGCCATCACCATCATCAACCTGCCGACCAACCTCGAGACGCAGGTCACACACCGCTACACCGCCAACTCGTTCAAGCTCCACCGACTGCCGACGCCGAGACCAGGACAGGTTCTCGGTCTCGTCGGGACTAACGGTATCGGCAAGAGCACGGCGCTCAAGATCCTGGCCGGCAAGCTCAAGCCCAACCTCGGCCAGTACGACGTGCGTCTCTCCTGCCCCTCCCCCGCCCCGTGGCCTTTCGCGCGCACCAAGCGACCCAGTCATAAGCCTGCTCACGCCCGTTTGGTACGGCCCGCTCCTCTTTTGGCCGAAATCAGGACCCGCCCGACTGGACCGACATCCTCAAGTACTTCCGCGGTTCCGAGCTGCAGAACTACTTCACCAAGGTTCTCGAGGACAACCTCAAGGCGCTCATCAAGCCGCAGTACGTCGACCACATTCCGCGCGCGATCAAGGGCGAGCGGACCGTGAGCGAGATGCTCGACGCCAAGGCCGAGCTCTCCAACAAGGATTTCCTCGTCGCCAACCTCGACCTACAGGAGGTTCTCGATCGCGACATCAAGAAGCTGTCGGGTGGAGAGCTGCAGCGTTTCGCGATCGCGTTGACGGCGATCCAGGCTGCTGACGTGTACGTTCTTCCTCCCTTCGCCTGCTCCCTTGAGCTCCAGATCCGCTCCTTTGGAGTTGCTCTGATCTCCACATGGCTTGCGCCGCGACTTGTGTCGCTGACCCTCTCCCGTCTTCACTCCCCCACCGCCTGCAGGTACATGTTTGACGAGCCGTCGTCGTACCTCGATGTCAAGCAGCGACTGAACGCGGCGCGCGTGATCCGGTCCGTCATTACGCCGACGGCCTACATCATCGCCGTCGAGCACGATCTGTCGGTCCTTGACTACCTGTCCGACTACATCTGCGTCCTGTACGGCAAGCCTTCGGCGTACGGTGTCGTCACGATGCCGTTCTCCGTCCGCGAGGGTATCAACATCTTCCTCGACGGCATGATTCCGACCGAGAACCTGCGCTTCCGGGACGAGAGCCTGACGTTCAAGATTGCGGAGACGGCCGAGGACATGACGATCGAGCGCGGGCGCAAGCTGTCGTACCCGACGATGACCAAGACGATGGGCGGCTTCAAGCTGCACGTCACTGGCGGCAAGTTCACCGACTCGGAGATCATTGTCATGCTCGGCGAGAACGGAACGGGAAAGACGACGCTTGTCAAGCTGCTCAGCGGCAAGGACACGCCGGACGAGCCCGACCTCGCCAACCAGCTCGGCTTCAAGGTTTCGATGAAGCCCCAGATGCTGTCGCCGTGCGTCGCCTCCTGCTCCGTTTCGATCCGCGACTGGCCCTCCTCTCTCCCACGATAGGCGCTGACTGCCGAATCTTGCTCGCTCTCCTCCGTCCCTTTCGCCGCTCCTGCAGCAAGTTCGACGGCACCGTCCGTATGCTGCTCATCAAGCGCATCAAGGGTGCCTTCCTGCTGCCTCAGTTCCAGTCGGACGTCATCAAACCGATGCAGCTCGACAACATCATCGACCAGGACGTCAAGACGCTGTCCGGTGGAGAGCTGCAGCGTGTCGCCCTCTGCCTCTGCCTCGGCACCCCCGCCGACATCTACCTCATCGACGAGCCGTCAGGTACGTCCTCGTGTCCTTCGGGCCACTGCCTCTGGTGCTTAAGCTGACCTGACGCCTCCTCTCGCTCGCTCTTTCACGACCACCAGCGTATCTTGACTCTGAGCAGCGTATCATCGCTGCCCGCGTCATCAAGCGCTTCATCCTGCACGCCAAGAAGACGGCATTCATCGTCGAGCACGACTTCATCATGTCGACGTGTGCGTCCGGCGCATCTGCACATCTCTCGAGGCCGCCCCGATCCTGACCCCCTCTGCCTGCCTTCTCTTGCCGCTTCACCAGATCTCGCCGACCGCGTCATCGTCTACGAGGGCCAGCCGTCCGTTGAGGCGACCGCGGGCGAGCCGGAGCCGCTCTTGACGGGCATGAACCGCTTCCTCGCCTCGCTGGAGGTCACCTTCCGCCGGGACCCGACCAACTACCGTCCGCGTATCAACAAGCTCGACTCGCTCAAGGACAAGGAGCAGAAGGCCAAGAACCACTACTTGTGCGTAGCCCTCAGCTTTGTGGCCCCGTGACTCAGATCGGACGGGCGCTGACGCCCTCTTTTTCCGGCACGTCGCAGCTTCCTTGGCGACTAGGCGACGCCCACAGAGACGGAGGAGCCGCGCCTACTAACCTGCCACACGCACGCGAGTCTTGTCGTCTCCATGCCGCACGCAGGTCGTCGTTGCTTGTGAGACGAGGAAGGACGTGCAGTGGGAGGAGGGAGCAGGAGGCCACGCGGAGGGAGTCCGCCAGGCCCGCCCCCGGTATCTGGAGGTCGTGCGCACAGAGAGATATAATCATACTACTTCCAGCATTGCTTCATCGACTGCCTTTGCGAGCGAAGAGCGGTGGACCCATCCGAGAGCGCCTACAGCACGCCGGGTCGACATGTGCCTTGGCCGTTGACGAGGCGCCGTGCCCTGCGTACTGTAGCCCTGCCGCCCAAGCGAACTCGCTTTTGCGTCTGCGCTCCTCGACGGCTCCCCAGCCCCCCCCCCCCCCACACCACATCCAGAGCCCAGGGCAGCCCCTTCCCCGGTCTTCGCCCACGACGTTCTTCCTGCGCCGCTTCGCCCCCGCTACCTCTTCCGCCCAAGCAGAGCAAGAGTACGAGCTTGCGCCCCTCCACGACACCGACGACGGACTAGCGGACGACAGCCGACGACCCCAGCCGGACGCCCGCCCGTACGACCGTATCACACTCGAAGACCAACGCCGGTGCGCCCAGTGGACCATGAAATTCGGGTGCGTCGATGGCTTATCCCTCTCTACATCCTGTCTCGCCATCAACCGGGGCTGCATCTCTGCAGCGGACGAGAGCGCTCGCTGACCGGGCTCCTATCGCCTCGCTACTATCGAATACCGCCTGCCTCATCGGCTCCTCTGTTTCTCTCTCTCTCGCCGCCCGCCTTGCATCTTTTGTCGCCGCCCATCCAACTCGCAGAACTGCCCTTTTATTCAACGCTCGCGCCGACTGGCTCGACCACTACGTCGACTACGAAGCTTTGAAGAAGGCCATCCCCGAGCCCGCGCCAGCGGCCCAGCGGCCCGCTCGCCCTACGACGGGCTCCTACACTGATCTCGAGTCGGCTCCCTTGCTCAACCAGGGCGAGGCTGAAGTCTCGGTCGAGGGCGATGTCGCTAAGGGCCACCAGGCCTTTTTCAAGATGCTCGACAAAGAGCTGCGCAAGATCTCGAGCTTCTACGAGGACAAGGAGCGGGAGCTGCTGCAGCTCGGCGAGGAGCTCGAGCGCGACCTCATCGAGGAGGAGGAGCGCGACCTCGAGCGGGTCAAGGAGGAGACGTGGGACCCGGCCGACAGCGCGGCCGCGCTTGGCACGGTCGGCGACGTCGAGGAGAACGAGGGTGAGAGCCAGCTAGGCAGTCTCGGCGGCTTTGCGGCCAACCAGCGCAAGAGCCGCTCCAGGTCGCGCAACCGGATCTCGAGTGCGTTCCTGCCCTCCTTTCAATGCCTGCCCGGGTGGCCGACGGCTGACTGCTAGCACCCCCCCCTACACATTTACCTTCTCTTTGCTGTGACAGACATCTTCAACGCTTCAGAGGGCACGTCTTCCAGCGCGCCTCCATCTGACCGAGACACGACCGACCTGTTCGAGGCTCAGCAGTCGTACCACGCCGCCCGTCTACGCAACACCAACCCTTACTCGCGCACCGACGAACACGACGACGATTCGTCACCTGAGAATTCGCCCCGCGCCAGCACGGCCCAGCTCAACCCCTCGACTGAGTACTTTGACGGCAAGCACGCGGCCGCGCCGCCTTCGCACAAGCGCACGAGCTCGGACCGGAGCACCGTTCCGCGGTCGCCTGTCGCGGCCAAGCGCCGCCTGCGCCGCTCCTCGCTCGTCTCGTCGTCGACCGGCGGTGGCCAGGGCGGTTCTGCTGCGCCTGGCGAGCTCGGCCTTGTCCCCGTTGACCCGATCACGCTCGCGCCCGCTGCGCCGGGGACCATGAGCACGATGCACGCCTCGGCCTCGTCCGAAGGCTTCCACAGCTCGGCCAACGGCGTGCCGATCGTCTACGTTTGGACGTCGCCCGGGCAGCACGCGAGCATGCTGAAGATTCTGTACAAGCGTCGCATTGCTCAGCTCTGGTTTGACTGGACCGCGCTGGCCAGCTATCGCGAGCTCAACCAGGAGGGCGTCAAGAAGGCCGTCAAGAAGTGCGTCTAGCGTTCCCATGATCTGCACCTGCGCCCGGTCACTGAAGACTGTGTCCCTTCGCTCCATCCGCCAGGTTCGACAAGATTACGGGCTCCAAGACCAAGGATCACTACCTGTCGCACACCCTGACGACCTACTACCCCTATCTGCCGGCGACCAAGCAGCTCCTTGCGTCGCAGGACCAGCTGTTGCTGGCGACGTACGCCCGCGTCGTCGTTGGCGGCGACCGCGAGCTCGCCTCGCGCCAGCTCGGCTCGCAGCTGCGCGAGAAAGTCGTCATCGAGCGCGACACGGTCTGGCGGCAGATGGTGCACGCGTCGCGCACCAACGACACCGCCGGCGGCTTCTTGACGGCCGTGCCCGACCCGCGTTCGCGCGGCTCGGACGAGAGCAAGGAGGGCTGGCGGCAGGTCGTCAAGACGCCGCTCGGCACGCTCTACCGTCCCGCTTGGTTCACCCGCGGCGCGGCGCTGTTCGCACTCGGCCTAGTCGTGCTCACGCTGCTCGCCACCGGCGCAATTCCGACCTTTGAGCGCGCCGAGGAACGAAACTGCTGCGCGATGCTCGTCTTCTGCACGATCCTGTGGGCCACCGAGGTGCGTCCTCGCCTTTGTGCTGCACCGCTCCGGAGTGGTTCGCTGACCCTTCCCTGACCTTATCTTTACCACCCCCTCCCCCTTGCCCCTCTTTTCAACCCCAGGCCATCCCGCTCTTTGTTACTTCGCTTGCTGTCCCCTTCCTGGTCGTCGTCCTTCGCGTCCTTCGCTCGACCGACGGCGAAGACTCGCGGCTGTCGGCCAACGACGCGACTAAGTGCGTGGCGGCTCTCGCCCTTGGCCCTGTCTGTTCGTCGCCGCCGCCACTGACTCGTTCCTCGTTGCTTGCGTTGCTTCTGCTCGCAGGTTCATCTTCTCGCAGATGTTCAGCCCGACCATCATGCTGCTCATCGGCGGCTTCACCATTGCCGCCGCCCTCAGCAAGACGCGCATGGACGCGATCATGGCCAAGCGGATCCTCAACCTGGCCGGCACGAACCCGAGCATGGTCCTGCTCAGCCAGATGGGAGTCGCCACGTTTGCGAGCATGTGGATCAGCAACGTCGCCGCGCCGACCCTCTGCTTTGCCCTGATCAAGGTCCGTCCTGTCCAGCAAGGATGCCCCTCGCGTTGGTCCTCGGACTGACTTGAGCCTTTTGGTGCACTCCAGCCCATCACCGAGAAGCTGCCGCCCAACTCGCAATTTACGCGCTGCCTCATCATCGCCATCGCGCTCGCGTCCAACATCGGCGGCCAGGCCTCGCCCATCTCGTCGCCGCAAAATTTGATCGCGCTCCAGGCGATGTCGCCCGAGCTCGACTGGCTTCAGTGGTTCGCCATCTCGCTCCCAGTCGCGTCCCTTTCGGTCCTCCTCATCTGGGCTGCGCTGCACCTTGGCTATCGCTGGGACAAGGACCTGCAGATCCCGCCCATCAAGCCGCACGGCGACAAGTTCACCGGCGTGCACTGGTTCGTGCTCTCCGTCACGCTCGGCACGATCGGCCTGTGGTGTGTCGAGAAGAGCCTCGAGGCCTATATCGGCGACATGGGTATCATTGCCATCGTGCCCCTCATCGCCTTCTTTGGCACCGGCGTGCTCTCCAAGGACGACTTCCACCACTTCCAGTGGTCGATCGTCTACCTGGCCATGGGCGGCATCGCGTTAGTGTTTCGACTTGCTTCTTCCCTTCCTTGCGGGCGCACTACGAGCGAAGTTGCTGACCCCCCCCCCCCTTCCTTTGCCTTCGATCGCTCCGTGGACAGCCTCGGCAAGGCGGTCCTCTCGTCGGGCCTACTCGACGACCTCGACGCCTTCCTCGAGGGCATGGTCGGTGGCCTCTCTCTCTGGCAAATCCTTGCTGTCTTCTCGCTCGTCGTCATGGTCATCGCGACCTTCATCTCGCACACGATCGCCGCGGTCCTTCTCGTGCCTATCGCCTCCCGCATCGGAGAGAGCCTCGACGACCCACACCCGCGCCTGCTCATCATGGTGCGCTCACCTCTTCTTGACCCTGCCCGCTACCCCTTCCCGTGTCAAACTCACCCATTGCATCGTGCTCCCTTGCCCAGGCAACCGCGCTCATCTGCTCCGCCGGCATGGGTCTCCCCGTCTCGGGCTTCCCCAATATGAGCGCGATCGCGCAGGAGGACTCGCTCGGCAACCGCTACCTCGACGCGTCCGACTTCCTGAAGAATGGCATCCCGGCCACGGTCCTCGCCACGCTCGTCATTGTCGGACCCGGTTACTTCATCATGCGGGTCCTGGGGTGCGTGTTGGAGATTCTGCGTCCGCGTCCGCGCAATGAAGCAACGAAGCTGACCCGTGGTTCCTCTGATTGACCTATTTGCAGACTCTGATCGCAGGCAGCCCTTCCGCTTCTCACTAAGACCTCTATCGCCCCAGCACAGAGGGGACCAGGACTCTTAACTAGACTGAGCACCTATCCCATGACCGATCCCCCTCTCTGCGCATACCTCATCCAATCGTTCAAATTCGTTCGCGTGTACGACAATACTCGCGCAGCTCGAGCCTCTACTTCCTGCTACCCCGGACGTGCGAGTCAGTAGGAGCAGTGGAGAGTTCGCAGGCCTCACTATTGATGCGCAAGTCCGCGCGGCCGGACGAGCACCGCCGGCCGGGTCGCCCGAGGCGGCGGAGGAAGGCCTCAGCCGCAGCGGCATGCCACTGCCGCCGCGCCCTCGTGGCCGCAACGACAGGCAGCTCGCAGCCCTGCCCTCCGACCATCACCAGCCTCCTCTGTCCCCTCCCTTCCATGCTCGCTCCTCCTGCGCCGCCTGGGCCTCTGGTCGGTTCGCCGGCCCACCTGCTCAAGTCGCAGCCGGCCGTCGTCCGACGCCGTGACGGCACTGTCCTCACCAAGAACTCGATCCTCAAGACGGGTGAGCTCGCTCCCTGGCCCGACCCCGACCCCGACGGCCCTTCAGCGGGCAACGACTGACTCTCCCTCCTCCCTTGCTGGCGACTATGGACAGATCACTACCCTACCGGTCGGGCACTCGACCTCGACCTCCTGCTTGTCGGCGCGCCCAACTTTCGCGCTGTCAAGGGCGAGGCTGAGCGACTGGGCGTCTACGGCGTGAGCTCATGCATCACCTCTTGGTCCAGGCGATTCCGCCTAGACAGCGAACGTTGGCTGATCTGGATCGTGTTCCTGTGCGGCGGTGCCCTGCCAGACTGCTCAACCGACCGTGCCGGCTGTCAAGACGCTCCTCTCGATCTTGCAGTCGTCGCCCCAGTCGACGTCGCACAAGACTGTCTGCCTGTCGACCCGTGAAGAGGTGAGCTACAGCAGCCAACAGGCCGGAGCTCCCATTGTGCGCACGGGTCGGCTGACACCCCTGCCCCCTTCTTCGCAGCCGCTGCTCTACATCTCCGGTCGGCCGTATGTTCTCCGCGATGCCTCAACGCCGCTGCGGACGCTGCCCTGGGCCGGTTCGGCTGAGTCGCTTGAGGCCGTCGAGGAGCGACTGAAGCGCGACGTGCTCAAGGAGGCGGCCGCATACGGCGGGGTCATGCTCGCGCACGAGGAGGTCGCGCCGTCAAACGCGTCGACGGAGCACGAGGCTGGAGGACTCGTCGGTGTCTGGCTGCAGGTTGATGGCGACAGCGTCAAGACGGTCAGGGAGGTCTACGAGGACTTCGCGCGCCAAGGCTGGAAGGTCGAGTACCACCGGTGCGTTTCGACGCCTGCCTTGTCGCTCGCCACACTTTCGTCTGACGCGCGGTTGATCGTCGTCGCAGCATCCCCATCTCACCCGACCGCCCGATCGAAGACAATTACCTCGATGCCTACTTGTCGGTTCTGAAGGGCCTCGACCCGCTCACGACCTCGGTCGTCATCAACTGTGGCATGGGTGTCGTTCGCACTACGTTTGCCATGACGGCAGCCTGCATCGTCCGTCGACACCAGTTTCTTCGCCTCGGCCTGGCTGACCCATTGGCGCAGGCCGGACCCTCAACTGGGATCTCGAGGACCAACACGCCCTCAGGCATCACCTCCCCCGGGCCAGTCGGCCTGACGTCGCCCACACCTGTGCGCCCTTCCTCGTGACTGCTCAGTCCCGCATTGCACGCTCGAATTGCGCTGACCTTCATCTCTGCTTGTCATCCTGCAGGGCTCGCCGCCAGTCGGCAACCAGCCGTCACGCTTGCTTCAAAATTATACGCAACAGCATGCGCTCAATCAGTCGCTGCTGGCACTGACGCATCTCCTAGACAACGCCCTCGCTTCGCGCCCAAACGTCGGCCGCACGACAGCATCGTCGCTCCTGTCTCCCAGGCCGGCGCTGCTCGACTCGCTTCGGTCGGCACACATGGGCAACTACCAGGTCATCCTCAGCCTGCTCGGCTGCGTTGAAGGCGGCAAGGGTGTCAAGACGCTGGTCGACGGCGTCATTGAGGCCTGCGACCAGGTCGTCAACTTGCGGGAAGAGATCATCTCGTACCGGTGCGCGTTTGCCGCCTCGCGCTTGGCCCCCTCAGCAGGATCCTGATCTGACCCTGTCTCCGCCCCTCTTGCTCGATATCCCGCTGAGACAGAATCAAGGCGTCGCTCGAGCTGGACGACGCCGCACGTCAGGTGCGGTCTCCACGACACTTGTCACCAGCTGACCGGCTTGTCGGCTGACCCTTTCACTTCTCCCTGGTAAACCACAGGCCGCGCTGGACAAGGCCGCGCAGGCGCTCGAGAAGTACTTCTTCTTGATCGCGTTCGCCGCCTTTGTCGAGGACTCGGATGGCCTGAACGGCCGCTTTTCGGGCTGGCTCAAGGCGCGCTCGGAAATCTGGAAGTACGTCTGATGATCAATATGTTATCTGCTGCCGCTATTGGCTGTGACTGGCACTGACCTGCCTCTCCCCACTTCCCACCACAGCCAGATCATGTTCCTGCGCAAAGGCCACCGCATGGGGTCGCGCCTGTTCATCTTTGCCCCCATTTCTGACCTTTCGAGCCTCTCGCGCGCAGCCGGCCGTCAGGTCGAGCCGAGCGGCGGCCAAGTTGTCGAGTTTGAGTGGGTCGACGCCGTCGTTGCCCAGCGGACGGGTCTTATCCTGCGCGCCAACACGCTGCTCAAGTCGGATCAGTGGCTCACGCAGACAGCGTCGTCGACGGACGGCCTCCGCGGCGCGGTCGGCTTCCGCCAGATACCCAAATCGGCCATCTTCGCGTGCGGCCAGCCGACCGACACGGCCATCGGCGAGGTGCTGGAAAAGATCAAGGAGCGCACGCCCAAGGCTACCAGCATTCTCTGGATCAACCTGCGGGAGGAGCCGCTGACGTATGTCAACGGCAAGCCCTATTGTCTGCGCAAGGAGGGCCTGTCGCTGCGCAACATGAAGGTGTGCTTGCTCTTCCGTCTGCGTCCTGCCGCGCCTGTTCGTCAATCGACCCTTTGACCTGAATTTGCCGACTTGTAACACCTCGCAGGACTACAGTGGCGTCACGGCTCAGCGTTTGGAGGCGCTTGAGGATCGGCTGAAGGGCGATGTTGTCGCCGAGCTCGTGTCGTTCGAGGGCTCGTGCGTCATCGAGCTTACCCCTGTCCACACCTCCTTCGTGTCTGACCTCTCCGCGCTTCTCCTTCTTGTTCAGCCTGCTCCTGCACGCCGAGACTGCATCTGGGTCCGTCGTTCCAGTTTGGGAGGACGCCGAAGAGTCGTCGGTGGCCTCGGTCCGCGAGGTCATGGAGGACGCCGGCGAGGCGGCGACGGATCTCGACCTGGTCTTCAAGCGGTTGCCGATGACGAGCGAGCGTCCGCCCGACTCGAATGACCTGCGCGAGCTCATGCGCCTCGTCATCAACACGGACTGGGACACGACGGTCGTCGTACTGAACGACCAGCTCGGTCGTGGCCGAGTGCGTCTATCAATCTTCCACTGAATACCCTGCCTGCGTTCAGACACTGACTTGTTTCCTCTAATTCTCCGCCTCTCTCGCTCAGAGCACCGTCGCCTCTGTCATCCTGCTGCTGACCCAGGCCTGGCTCCGCAAGCAGCGCTCGCGGTCGACGACGGATACTCATTTGACACCCGTGCCAACGCACGAGGAGGAGGACGCCGTCATAAGTGGGGAGAGCATCGTACAGCGCACCCGCCCTACCCGCCAACATTCGATCGGCAGGAGTCGAGCACCGTCCAAGCACACGTCTCGCTCGAGCGCGATGAGCTGGCAGGTCATCAACAACCTCTTGCGCGTCATCCGCAATGGGCTCGAGGTCAAGCAGGCGGTCGACACCGCCATCGACCAGGCTGGGCAGGGTATCAATCTACGCGACTGTATCGAGGAGTCCCGCGGTAAGCGTCCCCCTCATGCGGTTATCTCATTCCGCAGCGGAACCCTGACGAGTCGCTCGCTCCTCCCTCTCGCTTCCTCAGCGCGTGCGGCTGAGGAGACGGACCCGGAGGCCAAAGAGCGGTTCACGCAGGAGGGCATCCACCACCTCCGACGCTACTTTGAGCTCGTCCTGTACCAGGCATACCTCGAGGAGCTGCAGCTCGACACGTTCGAGGACCTCGAGCCCTTTGCTACTTTTGTTGAGAAACGGCCGGGTGCGTCTCCACCTTGCCTTTCACCACCTTTGCTCCGCCGTGTGTGTGCGCTGACGAGCAGTCCGTGCCGCCAGTATTCAACACCTTCCGCAAGGAGCTCAAGGAGGGCGGGCTCGAGGTCTTGGCGCCCGTCTCGCGCATGGCTCCTGCGGACGGCGTCGCTTTGACCGATGAGGTCGTTGCCGTTGTCTCGCAGCGGCGCGGACAGGTGCGTCTCGCCCTTTGCTTTGCATCGACCTGCCGAGATCTCGCATTCTCATCAGCTACCTCTTGCGATGACAGATCCTCTCGGCTTCAACGATCCTCAAGTCCGACTTTTTCAGCAACCTGCAGAAGCAGTCTCTGCCCGAGTGAGTGCCCGGTGCAGCAGCCCTCGCCCCGTCCTATGTTCGCCCTGCGGCTTGCTGACCGAGCCATGCCTTCTGCAGGCGCGTCGACGGCGCGGCCAACTTCCGCAAGGTCGGCGCTGCAGTCACCGCTGGCAAGGGCGCCCTTTCGTCGCGCAGGGTGTACGGTACGGGCATGCCGTCAACCATCGGGCTGCGGCGCGCGCTCGACAAGATGGGAGCCGGCCCAAACGGCGGCAAGGTCGTGTTCTGGACGTCCTTGCGCGAGTAAGTCCTTGTCCTTCCTGCTATAGCGCCCATTCGCACCGCAGACGCTGACCTCATTTCGAACATACGCAGGGAGCCGGTCATCTACATCTCTGGCCGCCCACATGTCCTTCGGCTCGAGAGTCGGCCGCTCGTCAACGTCGAGGCGACGGGCATTGCGACCGAGGTCGTCGAGGCGATGGAGGTGCAGCTCAAGCAGGACGTGCTGAGCGAGGTACGCAAGATGGAGGGCGGCCGCATGCTCCTACACGACGAGGTCGAGGACGAGCACGGTAATTTCGAAATCGTCCCTGTGCGTCGTCCCATTGTTGCTCCTATCTCGGCTTGTTTCACGCCGCGCTGACCCCCGCCCGCTCACGCGATTGCAGATCTGGGAGACCATCACCGAGGCCGACGTCCTCACACCCCGCGAGGTCTACGATCAGGTCGCCTCGGAAGGTTACCAGGTCAATTATGCCCGAGTAGCTATCGTGAGCCCACCTGCCTCTTGTCCAGGCTTCAGGAGAGGTGCTGACAACACATCGTCCACAATTTGGACATCCCCCGCAGACTGACGAGCAGGCGCCGCTGCCGCTCGCGCTTGATGCTCTCGTTCACCGCGTCCTCTCGGCTTTGCGATCCAACGCCGACATGAGCTTCAACTGCCAGATGTGCGCTCTCTTTCCTTGCTTCCTAGACCGTCAATTCGCCTTCCATGGTGCTTCGGCTGATCATGTCCGCGCCCTGGATTGTTTTCATCGCAGGGGTCGCGGTCGAACCACCACTGGCATGATCATCTCGTCGCTCATCGCATCCATTGTGGCGCTGCCTGCGACGCCGTCCGATGTCTTTGCGCTGCCGTCCGGTGCCGAGGAGGAGAGTAACCCGTACCTGAACGGCGAGTACCGAACGATTCTAACGCTCGTCTCGGTCCTGCCGCTCGGCAAGGCAGCCAAGCGACTCGCCGACCGCGTCATCGACCACCTCGACGGTGTCCAGAACCTGCGCAAGGCCGTCTACGACTATAAGGTGCGCGAAGGCGAATGCGTGCCGGAGCATGAGCTTCGCTGACGCGCTTCCGTCGCCCGACTCTACCTCCAGCTCAAAGCCGACGCCGCACCCGACAATTCGACCAAGCAGAACAAGCTGCGCGAGCTCGGCTGCAACTACCTGTACCGCTACGGCATGCTCATTGTCAGTCTTGGTCGTGCCCCAGCATCTTTTGCCCGCACCCTCGCTCACTGTTCTGTCGTCTTCTCATCCGCTGCAGGTCATGTGCGACTATCTGCTTGAATCCAAGGAGATTCTGCAGCGGGCCGCGACGGCGGCCGAGGAGACGACCGAGGAGCGCGGGCTTGACTTTCCCAAATGGCTCGGCAGCCACCGCGAGATCACCAGCGTCCTTTCTCGCCGCAGCCTCGACTAAATGGACCTGGACGGTCCTCGGAGAGATGAAATCATTCATGACCTTTCACGACGACCCGCTGCGACACGCGTCGGCGCTGCTGAACGAGCGGAAGGAAGATCGGCATCACAGTGCATAGACAACCAAAGGACGCGCATGCCCCGGGCCTCACAGCTCGTCACGCTTGCCCCACCGGCCCTCGTTGAGCTTGGCCTCCTTCTGGCGCCCGCGCCTCTTCTCGGCCCCGCCAAAGAATCCGAGCTTCTGCGCCTTCAGCGGGGACGGCTCGGCAGCGGCGTCCCGCTCCACTTCGGCCGACGCAGTCGGGTTGGACAACAGCGTGATCGGTCTCGGCGAGGGCCGGTAAATTGGGTCCCACGTCTGGCTCGCGACGCGCTTGCCGCGGTTGATCGGCGCGCGGGACGCGAGCGACGGGTGGTAGAAGACGTTCTCGTCGGGGCAGGTCGATAGGGAAGTCGAGTCGACCGAGAGCGGGGCAAAGCGCGGTGTCGACGCGCTGGACCCGAGGCTCAGCGGGTACGAGATGGACTGAATCGAGTGTGTATTGTCGCAGAGTATCTGGGCAGAAGCGGTCTGTCAGCGCTGGCGTCGACTGTCGGACGAGTGCATGCGATGGGCAAGTACCCACAACGGGCGAGGGGTGCGCCGGCGCGAGCGCGGCCTTGATCTCGGCAAGGGAGTAGGTGACCTCTTCGGAAGGGTTAATCTGAATCACCATGATGCGGACGGGCAGAGAGGTGTCAGATGGCGTTGCCTGCAGGGGTCTGGCTCGACTCGAGAGGGCGACACGCACGTCGGCCGCGTCCAGCAGGGCGAGCGTGTCGAAGGTCCGGTACATCTCGTGCGCGAGGAGGAAGTAAGGCACAGCCTGTGGACAGGAGATGAGAGCGCGCTTCAGGTCAGTCGCGGATCGTTTGTTGCGATGTGAGAGCCTGCGAGATTTGAGGGTACGCACGTCGGCCCCGAAGGGCACAGAGGACGGGAAGAGCGCAGACAGCTGCGCGGGATCGCAGGACGGATCGAGGGCCGAGATGCAGGTCCCGCCTCTACGCCACTGAGGCGCACAATGTCGAGAGAGATGGTCAGATTCGCCTTCACTGCGGCAAGAGAGGCCGGCGGGCTCGCGCCAGCCAGGCATGGCAAGAAAGGACGACTCACAGCGCGCTCGAGCGTCTCCTCGAGGCCCTCGCCGACCTCGCGCTCCTTCCACTCGCCCTCGAGGCTCTCGATCCCGGCTTTGCCAAGCGCTTTCGAGCTCGTCAAAACGCTGATGATGAGCTCGCCATCATGCTCGCGCGCTCGGTCGCAGCGTGCTGGTGCGGCGCCGGCGTCCAGCTGGAGTGGCGTGAGCGAGTGAATGTGCCAGCTCGCCTGCAGGTCCGCCTCCCAGGCCAACGTCAGGTTGAGGTGCTGGGGGAACGCGCACGGCGACTCTTTTGCCAGGACAAGCGACGACATGGTAGCGAGAGCACCGCCACCAAGAAGCGACAATGACCGAACCATACTGCTGCGAGAGAAGGAGCAAGGGCGCGGGATGATCGTCGAGGTGAACGTTGGGAGGCGACGGATCATCTCCCCCCGCGCCGCCCTTCCTCGAGCCGTCCCTTGACATCCATCCCGCCCAACCTCCCTTTCCTTGCCTCAGCAGTAGCCCAACTTCGCCCTTCGTCCTCGCCAGAGCTCCATTCATCAGACAGGTCAGGCCCTCCCTGAAAGCCGGACCAGCGCGAAATCAGCTCGATTTCAGACCCCTTCCCGGCCGCCGCGTCGTCCGCCCACACCTTCACCCCCTTGGCCGTCTCTCGCCGCCCTCCTTTCGCTCGCTCTCTTCCCTTACATGGTGCGAGCCCTTCTTCTTGACCTGTGCTACCTCTCAAGCTTCACCCTGACCATTGCTCATCCTTGCCCTGCTACGACGCGGCCCTCAGTCCGTCACGCTGCACACGTCGCACGGCGACCTCAAGATCGAGGTCTTCTGCGAGGCCGTCCCCAAGGCGGCCGAGAACTTCCTCGCGCTGTGCGCATCCGGCTCGTATGACGGCTGCCTGTGGCACCGGTGCGTCTGACTGTTCATCTGCTGGCTCGTGCGGGAGCTGGCCGGTCATCCTCTCGAACTGAGACCGCCCCCTCTTAATCGGCTCCTTGGCCGCTCGTAGCAACATCAAGACGTTCATGGTCCAGACGGGCGACCCGACAGGGACGGGAAAGGGTGGCCAATCGATCTGGAACCGACCCTTTGCGGATGAGATCCGCTCAACGTTGAAGGTGCGCCTTCTGCTCCCTCATGCTGTGGCAAGCTTTCCGCCCGGGCCGGTCACTGACTCGACATCTGCCGACTCTGGCGACCTGCGCGGGCAGTTCAACTCCCGGGGCGTCGTCGCGATGGCCAACTCTGGCATGGACTCGAACAAGTCACAGGTGTGTCGAGTTTGAGCCAATTCACCCCCACCGTGCGCTATCGGTGCACTGCTGACGCTACGCTGCCCCCCTCCCCCTCCCGGGCGCGCGCTCGCCAGTTCTTCATCACGTATGCGAAGCAACCGTCGCTCGACGGCAAGTACACGATATTTGGGCGGGTGATTGACGGCTCAGACTCGACGCTTGACGCAATGGAGCGCGAGCCCGTCAACGCAAAGAGCCGGCCGCTGCACGAGATCAAGCTCGACAGCGTGACGGTCCATGCCAACCCCGTCAGTCGCTCATGTCGCAGCCCTCCCCCCCCCCCCCGCCGCTGCCAGCCCGACGAGGGAACCTCAATGCTGACCGACTGCTCCCCTCTCCTTTGCACCCACCGACGGGTCGCAGATCGCCTCGCAATCACTGTACAAATGAGCCATGCGCCGTATGCTGTCTGACCGACTTTGTGCGAGGCGCGTTCCAGCGTGCGAGGCCCGACGCGAACCCTTTCCGCAGGATCGCCCAGCCTAGGCAACTAGTGTGATATGCTACAGTGGTCCTCATGCATTAGGAGGAGCTTGGTCTATTGGGCGAAGTTGAGGTTATACGGTGAGTGACCGCGAGGCAGGAGTGTAGTAGAAGCGACACGATGTTGCTGGGCCTGCGGAATCACCACGAATGCTGCAAGGGGGCGGCCGGACAGATTGCGTGAACGTCAGCGCGAGCCAGAGAGGATTAAGAGAGACGCGATGCCAGCTGGGGCGTCCAGATCAACGACGAGGCGCACCTTCCAGTAGTTGATGGTGAAGCTGTTTGGGTAAAGCAGCTTGCACATGGGCGCGGAGAACGTCGCTGACTTGGCCCAGCAGACGCACTCCTGGATCTCGGAGCGGGCGTCCCAGCTGATGCGCGAGGAAGAGATCGGCAGGTTCAACATCCGCCTCCGCGGGGCATCAAGCGACGAGCGTGAGCAGCGCGACCCAGGGAGGAGGGACGTACGAATAGGGGTAGATGACACTGTCGTCGAGCAACTTGACGTCGCCCTCCTTTTCTGCCCGCCCGCTCTCCTCCCAGCCCTGCCAGCTCTCCTTGAGTGCGACCGGACCTGTCAGGTGCTCCGGATCGGCCTTGGTCCCATGCTCAAACGCGAGCTTTGCGCGCTCGACCGGCCCTGCGAGCCAGAACGGGTGGCCCGGGGCAGAGGCCATGAAGGCGTTGGGGACCGAGTGCGAGGTGTACGTCGCCGTGTGCATCGAGCCGAGGAAGGCGAGTGGGCGATACGAGAAGAAGGGCGTGAGCGAGGTGAAGAGTGACGATAGCGGCTGGAGCGCTTCCGAGTCGAGGTCGCTGCGAAGGAGCCGTGGGAGGGCGGTCAGCGCGACGGGCGAGGAACGAAGACAGAGGGGCGCGAGAGACTGGACTCACCCGTAGATGCCGCCAAACGCGTGCCTGCAAATCGATGAGGGTCAGGAAAACGAGCCTGGTCAGGGTGTGGCCCAATGCGCAACTGGGGGGCGATAAGCGCAGGCGCGTACGCACATGTACAGGTTGCGGATGAAGTCGGCCTTGTAGATCTCTGCGCCGAACCCGGCGTAGACCTCCTTGAGGTCCGGGTAAAGCTCGTCGACGAGCATCTGGTTCTCCGTGTCGTTCCAGAGGACGTAAACCGCGCTCGGATACGTCGCCCGCCACGACCGGATGAGGGCGTCGTAAATGGGCGGTGGCGAGTGATCCTTCCACGATTGGTGGATGATCATCGGGATCTCGGCCGGGCCGAGCGTCGGGAGCCGGTGTGAGCGCGAGATGAGCGACGCGGCGGGGATCATCCGAGCGAGAGGAAGGGACGTCGGAACGGCCTCGGACGCAGCCTGCAAGGACGAGGGTCGCGCCGCAGGCGTGGAGGAAGGGAGAACAAACATGGGCGCCAAGTCAGCTCTCTGCACGCTCTTCCAGGGAGCTAGAAAACACAGCGACCAGCTCGCAGAGGGCGCCTGGGTCAAGCCACCCAAGGGACAACCTTTGCCCGCCCTTCGTCCCTCGCATTCGAAGGAGGCACCACGCACCTTTGCGGCGAGCGCGTCGACAAAGTCCGCCCGGTCGCTCAGCCCGCGGCAGAACGACTTGTGGTCGGCGCTATTGGGGTCAAAGTCCCAGCGCGAGTCGTCGACGACCAGAGGCTGCGACGGCAAGGCCGGGGCCGTGTAGAAGAGGCCGGCGCCGGCAGACAGGCCAGGCCCCTGGAAGCTGAGCAGCGACAGGAACGCCAGCGACGCCAGCAGCAGGCCGAGCAACGGCAACCGGCGGGACGTTATCGTCGGGCGAAACTGAGGGCCGACGAAAGTGCGCAGGGCCACATGTGAACGTCAGCTCACAGGAACTGATATCTGGCAGCTGCTTACGAGTTCCGCTGCCTTTCCCAGCGAGGGCGACCACGGGCGTTGTGGACGACGACGGAGGTATCGGCGGCGCTCTCAAAGAGGAGCAAGAGACGCACGCTGAGGAGCGCGCTGGCCGAGGGAAGGCGGGAGGCCATCCGGGGCCGACAAGAGACGAGAGGCTTTGAGCTGCCGAGGAGGGCGTGAGGACTGTTCTGTGTGGATGGGGGCAAGCAGCGAGAGGGAGGGTGTGCAGCGAGTGGGCTGAAGACGGTCGTGTGCAGAGGGCGACGACGTTCACAAGCTGGACGAGGCGCCCCCAACGGGAGCCGCCGGCCGGACAGGAGCGATCGACGGTTGATGCATCTTTGAAGGCTCATTCCATGCATTGCGACAGTGTTGCTCAGCACGCCTCGCCTCACCGAGACCCACTGCCGCCTTCGACCTCGCTCCTAACCAACCCCTCACTCCCTTTTCTCTCTCACCCAGTCATGTCTTCCCGTCCTCGCGCCTGGGACGACGCTGCCCCGCCCTCGGCCTCGGCTCCCGTTCAGCCGCCTGCGTCCGGATCGCCCTCGACCGCCGCCGCTCCCAACTCTGCACTCGAGGCCGCCGAGCGAGCCGGTCCGTCCTTCCTCCCGCTCTCGCCTCCACCGACGCCCTTGCTGACGTCCTCCTTACCTGCATTCCCTCTCTCCATCCACCCTCGCGCGCGCTGTCCTCGACAGCTGCTATCGCCGCCAAGCTCGGCCAGTCGTTCCGCTCGCCTTCAGCCCCGTCCGGCGCGAGCCCAAACAGCGGCGCCGCCCCGCGCCCGCCTCGCGCCGACATGGACGGCGAGTTCACGCATGACATCGAGGTCAACGACTTGCGCAATCGGTGCGTTCATCGCTGGGTTGGTCAGCTGGTGTCAAGTGCTGTGATGCGTTCTGACCTTGTCTTACTCTGTGGTTTTGGTTCGGAACGGCAGATACCTCCTCACCAAGGGCTCGACCCAGGCCCAGGTGCGTCGACCTTCCCTCCTGTGGCACTGCTTGCTCTCCTTTGCTCCTCTTGGCTGACCTCTCCTTCATCTTCCTCTGGCCGTCTCACTCAGCTTCTCGCCGAAACTGGCGCGTCGGTCGTCACTAAGGGCACGTGGCTGCCCGACAAGTCGAAGGCGACTGCAGCCGACCCGCCGCTGTACCTTCACGTCGTCGCCCAGACCAAGGAGATCCTCGATACCGCACTCGCCGCCGTACGTATCTCGCTGTGGCTGCTGCACAGATCTGAAGTTTGCCTTTGCTGCTTTCAGACCCTTCAGAGCTGACCTTTCTTCTCGCTCGCCTTCCGCTGCCTTTGGCCTCCTGCAGATCCAAAAGCTCATTGACCAAGACCTCGGCCAGCTTACCGAGGACCGTTCGCAGTGGGCGCGCAACCGCGAGCGCTTCGGCCAGGGCCCGCCAGGCACGGGTGCCAACGCGCTCGGCCCCGGCCAGCCCGGCGGCCCGGTTGACAACGGCTTTGGCCAGCGAGGCGAGCGCCGCAAGTGGCCCGAGGTGAAGCTCCCGATCGAGCTCGAGTCGATCCGCAACTTCAACGTGCGCGCAAAGGTTGTCGGCCCAGGCGGCCTGTTCGTCAAGCACATCCAGAGCGAGACGGGTACGCGCGTTCAGATCAAGGGCCACGGCAGCGGCTTTTACGAGACGGATACGGGCCGCGAGGCCGACGAGCCGATGCACATCTCAATCTCGTGCGTCTCACTGCCTCCCATCCGTCCTTAGGTCGCCGCCCAAGAACAAAGGCTGACCTCTTGTGATCCTTCATCGCCTTTTGTTGACTTCTACAGCGGTCCGGACGAGGCCATGGTCGACAAGGCCAAGCTGCTCGGCGAGGACCTCCTGCTCGTCGTCCGATCCGAGTTCGCAAAGGCTTCGGCGGCGCACAACGCCGGCCACGGGGCGTCGTACGGCATGCCGATGGGTCAAGGCGGGCCGGGCGGCTTTGGAGGCGGAGGTTACGGCGGTGGGCCGCCGCAGGGCCAGCAGGGCTACTACGGCTACGCTCAGCAGCACCCGCAGCCGCCCCAGCCGCAGGGCGAGGCTCCTCCGCCGCCGCCCGGAGAGGAGGCGCCCCCTCCCCCGCCGGACGACGGTGCGCCCCCTCCCCCGGATGCGCCCGCTGGGGGGGGTGCGGCACCCGGGGGCGCTCCGGCTGGTGCGCCTGGAGGACCGACCGGGCCTGAGACGCCCGAGCAGAAGGCGTACCGCGAGTACTGGGCTGCGTGCGTCCTGTTCCCTTCGCCCCTTACAGCATCATCTTTCCTCTTCCTTCCTGGGAGATGTTGGGCTGACCACCGCGCGTGCTTCCGCCCGTCCTCCCTCTTGCAGGTATGGCTACGACATCAACGACCCGGCCTTCCAGGCCTGGCAAGCGCAGACCTACTACGCCCAGCAGGCCGCTGCCGCGACCGGCGGTGCGACGCCCGGCGCTTCTGCCGCTGCTGCTGCCCCGGGGATGGCCGGTGCGGCGACGCCCGTCGCTGGCGGGGCACAGGGCCAGTCTTCGCCTGCGCCGCAGGGTGGCGCGCAGGGCGGACCGGGCATCTACGGCGCCGTGTGAGTCGCTTTGTCGTCACCTTAGATTTTTGCCAACCCCCGCCTGATGCATTGCTGACCCCCTTCGCGCTCTTGATCTTCGCAGTCCCCCTCCGGCCGGTTTGTAAAAGGCCACTCGGCTCGACGTGTCGCAGCTGACGCCCCAACACAACCAAGGAAAGGGCGCTCCGGCGCGCACTCGTAGGCTTGGAGGACTGTGGTTTCATGCTCTGCTTATGCTCCTCCTCTTTCCCCCTCACAAGTTGGCCCGCACGTCGCAGGTAGGGCTGTGCATGTGCCCGTTTTAATCGCTGCCTTTCAGCGCTGATCACTCGGACGGGGCGCATACACACTTGTTTTGTCTGCGCGCTTGCGCCGGAAGGCAGGCGCGCGCGCCGTCGCTGACGCCGCCTTGCGCCGACCGCCCAGTGAGGTCTCGGTGCAGGATGATGAGCAGTCGCATCTATCGCGCCTCATCCACCGTCTAGGAGAACTTTCGTCTAGCCGCCTCATGACCTCTCCCTCTTCCTTCCGCGTGTGCCCTGACTGCTGTCGGCTCCATTGCGAGGGCCCTGCGCGCTCAAGCCGCCGCCGCCGCCGCCGCCTCTCCTGCCGGGGCCGGGTCGAGCCAGATCTCCATGCCCTGGTGCAGCATCTTCTCCGGGTCGTCGTTTGTCGCGCCCTCCTGCAAGCGAGTCATGCAGCCGTGTGTCGGCCGATCGAGGGAGGCAACGGCGGTTCGGTGGGGGAGGTCAGTGGAGAGCGCAGAGCGACGCGCTGGAGCGAAAGACGAACTTGGACAAAGACCTCGCCAAACGGCGTCCAGCCGAGTCGTTCGTAAAAGGCGACAGCCGACAGCTGTTGGAAAAACAGGCGGAGAGAAAGGATGCGGGAAGGGTCAGCCTGCTGGTGCTGTCTTGATCATGATGGAGGAATGATGCGTCGACGCACGACAGCTGGGCACGAGAGACGTGTGCGGGCGCGGACTACCGAGCGGATGTGCGCCTGGCCGGTCTCGACGAGCATCTGCATCCAGCCGAGGATACAGGGAGAGTCGTCGATCAGTGTCTCGACGACGAGCGAGCAGAGGAGGAGAGGTGCACCGCACCCGGCCGAGGCCGTACTTGCGGTAGGGCTGGAGCACGGCCAGCCGCGACAACTATCGTGGGGGCGAGTGTCAGTCAGCGGCCACTTGTAGCACGAGAAGCGTGGCCAAGAGAGCAGCGATCCGATGGACCTTCCAGCAGCCGTCGTCACCCTCGATGAAGCGGACCGTCCCGCACACGTCGCTATCGACGACGTCGACGTCGTCGGCTCCGGCCGCTGCTGCCTGACGGCTCGCCGGCCGTAGGTCTTTGGCGACGAGCAAGAAGGCGCCGATGTCGGCCTGCTCGCACTCTGCCTCGGGAGTGCGAGGCCCCACCGTCGGCGTGAGGTAGGCTGGTGGGGGCCTTGGTGATTCGGTCGTTGGGTTCGTCAGCGGCGGGTCGAGGTCGGAGGAGAGCGACGCGATGAGCCGAGAAGGGGCGACAAAGGTTGCAGGGTTGAACGCACAGCGTCTGGCCAGGGCTGAGCTTGTACCCTCCCTCGTGAACAAAGACTGTCGACAGCGGTCGATCACGGCAGTCAGCATGCGAGCAGTCGATGCGAGGGGTCATCGGAAGCTTGAACACAGGTGTTGTCAGGGCGGTACGCCGACGCCGGAGAGACGGCGGACGGACCTCCGATGCGCGTGCGTTGGACGGCAGCCAGGTCTGCGTAAGATCTCGGGACTATGACAGCGAAGCCGGCAGAGGCGATGGTCATCGGTGAAGAGCTGGGGTGGGGTGAGGTGGATGTCAGCGGCTGAGAAAGCGCGTGCACGGCTGAGTTGAGGGTGGGCTGTTGGCCGAGTCAGGTCGAGCGAGTGAAGCGTGCGGGGGTCGGCCAGTCCCTGTGTGACCGCCCTCCGAGGTATTCTCCCTCACTCGCTGAAGCGGCAACGAGCGAGGGGAATCTCCGGTCAACTAGTTGCCTGCCCTGCTCAGGCTCTGCTGTCGTGGTCGTTACGGCGAAGGAATCAATGGCCTGCAGCTGCGGTCGGTGAGCAGCACTGCGGGAGCGATGATCGTCCCTGCTGCGCGCCGCCCGCCGTCTCATCGGCCAGCCTTGCTTGTCGCCACCTCGCAGCCGGCTCACAGCTCTCCCTCTCTCCACCCAACCACACCCCCCACCCACCAAGGCCATGTCGCAATTCAAGATCACATCACCCGACCAAAAGGTGCGCTGCAGACAGTCGTCTACCTTCAGCCCGTCCGTCGTTTCTCTCGGGATTGCTCAGAACTGACCCGCAACAACCTCGCTCTCTCCGTTTGCCACCCATCTCTGCCCCTTCCACTCACGTCCTCGCTTGTCCCATCCCGCCCTTCATGCAGCTTGCTCGCCGCCTGCGCTTTCCTACCACCCGACCATCGTATGCCACCCTGACTGCCAAGATTCTCTCGCTCTGGGGCTCGTCGACGCTCACGGCCTCGACCCTCGGGCTCTCGTACGTCGACCGCGACGGCGACCGCTGCGTCCTGTCGTCGGACGAGGAGCTCGACGGTCTCTATGACGAGCTGAGCGAGGAAGGCAAGGCGGACGAGGTAGTCAAGCTTCGCGTAGTTGTGCTCGGTGAGGGCGAGGGCGGAGAGCGCGGACTCGGCGGCGAGGGCGACCTTCTCGGTGAGCGGGAGGCCGAGGAGGCGCCGGTCACCTTCAGCGAGGCTGCGCAGGAGGAGCGACCGAGCGGACCGGGCGAGATGGCGGCCGAGACTTCCGTCGCCACTGAGGCCACTGCTGAGCAGGTGCGTCTCGCCAGATACTTACGAGTCGGCTTGCGCATGAGGCGCCTTCGCTGAGCCTTCTCCCTTCTCCCGCCTGTGCGCTTCCCCAGGCTGCCTCAGCCGAGTCGTCTGTCGAGACCGCAGCTGGCGAGCAGGCCCCTGCGACTCCGTCCTCGGACGCTCCGGACCCTCCAGACGAGTTCCCCACCAGCTCATCGGCGGGTCCGAGCCCTGCATCTTCAGCTCAGCCGTCGCTGCTCGACGACCTCTCGTCGCTCTTCTCGTCGGTCGCCGGCTCGCCTGCGCTCTCGGCCCTCCTCGCACGAGCCGCTTCGGGCGCGTACACGCCATCGCTCGCTTCGGCTGTCCATTCGCGTGCGACCTCTGCCGCGACGCAGGCTGCGGTGGCACAGGCCGAGATCGAGCGCGTGCTCGGCCAGGTGCACGTGCAGCTGCGCGAGAGCGGGCTCGACGGCGTCGACGAGAAGCTTAGGGAGGTTGAGGCGCTCACGGCAGGATGGACGGCCCAGCTGAAGGACGGCCTGCGTGAGGTCCAGATCCTGGCCGAGCGCAGGAGGGCCGCTGCCGACCCTGGCGAGAGCCGACCCGCGGCATCGGACAAGGAGACGCAGGCCGACGTCAACATGGACGCCAGCAACGACGCGACCTTCGCCCCGTCCGCCGACGCCACCGCTGCCCCTGCCCCTCACATGCCGGGTGCGTTCACCCCGCCCATCACCAGCCTGTTTGACGGCTTCGAGCAAGCCCAGGCGACCTCCACGGTGCCGCCGGCTCCGAGCGCATTTGCTCCGCTGTTCGACGCCTTTGCGCCCCGAACTTTCCACGCCACGTCCTCTCTGCCGTCCATCGGTGGGCAGGCGAACCGTTTCTCCCCTCCTCCTGGTCCCCCTCCCCACCACCACGCCCCATTTTATCCTCCCTTCGACGGACCCCCTTCGGGACCCGCCGGCGGCCTGCCAGACGTGTGCCTCGCACCGGGCTCTTTTCCGCCGCCTCTGTCGACCAGCGCGACCGATCGAGGGCAGAGTAATTCTGGCATGGGCGGTGGACTTTTCGGACGGCAATTGAGATTCGGCCAACGGCGCGGTTCGGACGAGCTTAATCATCAGCAGCGCAGGCTCGGACTCGTCCCGGGGTCTGGCCCAGGCGACAACGGGGCCCAGTTTCGATGGCGACGACATGGCCAGGGTCCGCCGCATGGTATCCATGCGCCGAAGTCGAACCCGGTGCGGACGCCCAAGCCGCAGCGAGAGGGTGTGTGGGTCGACGGCGAAGAGGTCGAGGCGTACAAAAGCGAGCAGGCCGCTTCTGAGGCTGGCATGACAACGTTCGAGCGTGCGCTGGCCAAGCTCACAGAGGTCAGTTCTCTACTTTTCGTCTCGAGTCCTTCATGTCTGCTCCCGACGACTGACCCGCAATCCCTTCTCCAACGCGCTGCAGATGAGCCTAATGGATGAGTCCTTGCCGGCTTTCCTTCAGGGCGTGCTCGCGACGTCGCCCCACGCGGCCATGAGCGAGCTTGTCCTTGCGGGCCTCAAGTACCACGCCCACGGATTCGCGACCGACTTCTTCGAGCTCGGCCCGGCGGCGGCGCAGCAGACGCGCTCGGACGGACGGACGTTCGTCGGCGCGCGAGACGACGCGCTCGGACGACTGGCTGAGGTAAGCCTTGCATCGTCTTACTTCGCTCTCTCGGTCGCTCTTTCATTCACGCGTTCTGACGTTTGACTGTCCTCTGCGTGATGTGGACGACGACAGATGGGCCTCGACCAAGACCGCATCCGACACCTCGTCAACGGCCAGCTGGCCGTCGACCCGTCGCTCGCCGTCGAGCACGTCGTCACCTCGACCGTTCGCCTAGCCTTCCAGCAGGTCTAAAATACCTGCTACTGTCCTCGCGCCTACTCTCGCTCCTGCCGCTCCTCCTCACGACCTTCCTCTTGTCTCTCGCCTTTCCCCCTTGCCCCATCCCCGCTCGATGCGTTTGGCTCGTTGTTTCCGGTACTCATCGCTCGTCACGTAGCCATGCACCTCCTCTTTCTCTTGCTTGCCCGACCGTTGATCTCATATGACCGCCTCACGACTTGCTTACCCATGACAGCGCTGCGTCCGAATAACGTTCACCTGACGGGGGGTCGCAGGCACGTGGCGTTGGCGGAAGACGCCATCTGCGCCCGGATCACGAGCCAAGCGCGCCGACGCCGCTCTTGAGGCTCTCGCTGCAACGCGCTTGCTTCCTCACAGTCGACACTCATCTTCCCTCCTCCCACGACGACAAAGAAGCTCTATTTACCATGACCCTCCGACTCGGCTCCATCGCACCCGACTTCGAGGTGCGTGCCTTTGCCTTCTGTCCACCATCAGCTCGCGGCCCTCAACTTGCAGCAGCTGCCTCTCCGAGGCCGAGACCACCGCCCATCGCGCAACTGACTGACCTCGCCCATCCTCCTGCTTCCTCTAACAGGCCGAGACGTAAGCTGCAATCCCTTTTCCCTTTGAGCTTGGGGCGACGCTGACGTTGACGGATTGGTCTGCTCTCGCAGCACCGCCGGCCCGATCAAGTTCTCCGAGTGGTCCAAGGGCAGCTGTGAGCTTTGGTCCCCTTTGGTCCGGACCCTTTCGCTCGCAGCGATCACAGCTGACTTGTCTCACTCTACTCATCTCACGCTCAGGGACCATTCTCTTTTCTCACCCTGGTACGTCGTGCCTCCCTGCGTCGCTCCGGCTCAGGGCTGACGGTCGGGGGCTCCGCGCTTGACTGCGCCCTTTTCGGTCGTGTCCGTCGCCGCTTGCGCCTTCTCAGACGACTTCACGCCCGTACGTCGCTCTCCCGGACTGGCTGATCGTTAAGCCTGGCGTCGCTGGCACCTCTGCTGACGAGCACCACTCCCTGTCGGCGACCTGTCTACAGGTCTGCACGACAGAGCTCGGCGAGGTTGCCAAGCTCATGCCCGAGTTCGAGAAGCGATCCGTCAAGGGTGCGTTCCTCGCCCCTTTACTCGTCATTCTCTCGCGGCTGGCTTCTTCTAGCATCTAGTGCTGCTCGTCCTTTTGTGTCTTCCTCTCACGCCGCGTTACTCTCATCTCTCCCCCCGCAGTCATTGGCCTGTCGGCCAACGACGTCTCGTCGCACGAGCGCTGGGTTAAGGACATCGAGGAGCTCTCGCAGGCGCCCGTCGCCTTCCCCGTCATTGGGGATGCTGACCGGACGGTAGCCACGCTCTACGACATGCTGGACGCCCTCGACAAGACGAACGTCGACGCCAAGGGCATGCCCTTCACGTGAGTCGTCTGACATTCAAAGCTCCGTCCTGCAACGACGATGGCAGTCGAATGCTGACCTGGGTGCTTCACTCGTCCGCAGCGTCCGATCCGTCTTTGTGATCGACCCCCAGCGCGTCATTCGCCTGATGCTCACCTATCCGGCCTCGACCGGACGCCACTTTGGCGAGATCCTGCGCGTGATCGACTCACTTCAGCTTGGTGACAAGTATCGAGTGACGACGCCGGTCAATTGGACGCCTGGCCAGGTGCGCATCTTGACCCCTTGCTCGGCTCGATACGAGACGCCGCGGCAGCTGACCTGTCTGATGACTGTCTTTCTCTGTCACTTGCAGCCCGCCATTGTCCACCCCTCGGTCCAGGGTGAGGATGTCGAGAAGCTCTTCCCAGGCCACAAGGTGCGCCGTCGCCCTCCAGATCTCCCCTTCGCTCTGTGGTCAATGCTGACCCCGCACGCAATTGCCCTCTCTTTCCGCATCAGGTTGTCAAGCCCTACCTGCGATTCACTTCGGAGGAGCAGGCCAAGACCTTTGTGGGCCAGAACTTCACCGGCCAGCAGTGATCAGACGTCGCACGCGCGTCCCGCACCATGCCATTGCGGCCACCCTTGTTAGTTGACCTCAAATACTTCCCTGTTGTACATGAAGACGACCAGCGATGGCGATGTCCTTGTGAGCCTGTTTGGGAAGCGTCGACAGCAGTCGCAGTTGCGAGGGCCACGGACGCGCGCGCGCGCGCGCGCGCGCGACGAGCGTGAGGTCAGACCTCTCGTCGCCCGCCAGGCACCGACGTGCACGTCCCTCCGCCGGCCCCTGTTCGCCGGCGGAGCAAAGCTGACCCCGGGCCCTTCCTCGCTCTGCTTCGCTGACGACGACCCAGACGGCATCCTGAGCGACAAGTCACCTCGATCAAGATGGCCTCCGGCGGTGAGTCCTCCCTGCATCTGCCGGCCGCCCCTCGCCCCTCTGTCCGCCTTGGCGCCTTCCTCCCCCTGGCCCCTGGCCGAGCTGATTCTTCCTGCTGCGGGCTCGGCTCTCTTGCCATTGCAACGTCCAGCTCGACCCCCCTACCTCATTCGTGAGCAGCTTGCGACTCAGCTCTGTCCGGTCCGCCGTTGACTGACGACACGCGACTCCTCCTTTGCCGGCCGGTCAGAATACTCGCCGGCTCAGCTCCTCTCCCTCAGGCCGTTTGCATCCTTTCCCTTCGCCCCATACCTCCTCCCGTCCGACATCTATGCCCCCGGATGGGCGGACAGGCCTCCGCCGGTGCGATCTCGAGACGTGACCGAATCAGCGTCCCCTACGTCTGACGCTCGGCCCGTCGTCGAGCAGGTGCTTCCCGACGACGCGACCACGGCCTCCAGTGCCGGCAGGAAGAGGGTTCCTGGCACACAGTCTGCCAGGCTCGGCAGCCTCTCGCCTGTGGTCAACGTTCGCGTCGGCGTGGACGTCAAGCCCCGCGACCGCTCAGTCGACCAGCCGGCTGTGACCGAGACGGCGTTTGCCCCTCCGCGCGAGGCTCGTTCGAAATCAACCCTTGTTGGCCAGCCGACGGATCAGGACAGAGGTGTGGACCCAGAAGACTCTCTGGAGTTGCACGCTGCCAGCGCAGATGATTTGCTCGTCCGAGCGACGCAGGAGCTGCACATCAGCCCTGCGGGGAGAAAGCTCGAGCCCACCCTTGTCGGCCTGCCTACTCCGGCAGCGGCTGAGCAGTCGGGCAAACGGACGATCGGGGCGCCATCTCGGATGCGCGATGCAGCGGAAGCTGGCGTGCTGCCTGCAGCCTTGGCGGCGGATGTCGCCGCAAGTGAGTCTCGCTCACTTCCCGCGTTCTTGTCCCTTCTCACGGCTATCCATTGACGACGTGATGCATCTCCCTCCCAAGCAGAGCCGAACGATGCGCAGGTAGGTCTTTCGCCGACCAAGCGTCTGATTCACGGTGCACTCGGTCTTCCTACCCCGCGCAGATCGCCCCGTCACTCGACCGTGGACATCGCTGCCGATCTAGCGATGACCGGCCCGGCAACCCCAGACGGCAAGCTGTCAACAGACGCGGTCGGGCTTCCAACACCCGATGCCTCGCCTGATACCGATCTGAAAACGAGTCGCCGTCGCTTGAGTTCGGCCAAATTCGTTCGCGAGGTGCCCAAGGTTGAGGTACATCTTCGATTCGACTGCCCGTTCTCTGTCGAACCAGCAGCTGACGACTGGGTGCCTCCTGCCGCACAGCGAATCTTCTCCGAGGCGGACCTGGATGCCAAGATCGTCCGCATCCGGGAGGAGAATCGCAGGCTCGAGGAGCAACAGTCTGTGAGTTGTGGTCGGCCCTTTGCTACAAACCCTGCGCGCGTCCTACATCCGCTCACTTCCCTCACTTTCGCCCCCTGCCTTCCAAATCACCATCTCCGCAGAAGGTCGACCGGGATGTCATCAATCACTCGCCGACCAAGACGGGCTTCAGCACGGACGATCGGGTGCGTTCTGGTCGCTCGTCCTCTCCACATTGACGCTCTCCCGTTACAAGGCGCTCTCTGACCTGCAGGACTTTCCAGGAGAAGCTGGAGCAAGAGAGGGAGCGCAACCGTCTACGAAAGCTTCAGGCCCAGAGCGTGCGCGAGTGGGACCAAGAGAAGAGGTGCGCCTTCACTTCGCAATCTTGACCTCGAAACCGAGCTAAACTTGGGTCATTCCCGCGGTGTCCACCCGACCAACACTAGCCCTCCCAGCTCGCCAACCGCGCGCCCTACCGTGGCCGGCGCCCGTCGGTCCTCTGCGTCTTTCAAGCAGGGTCGGGAAGTGAAGCAGGCAGACCCAGCAGTCGGACCTACCAATCGGCGCAAGGACGGCCAACCCGCGCAACAAGGTCGGCCTGTGTCGGCGTCGGCCACAAAGCGCGCTCCGGGCGGGACGGGGCTCACGCGAGCGGGTGAGGGAGACTAGGCGGAGCGCGCCAGGGGATGAGATTTCTGACGATTGTGGCACGGCTCGCGGATAGCAAGGCCTCTGAGTGGTCAAGACTGGAACTGGATACAGTAGGTGAAGCAAAAGGAGAGGCGAACGAAGCACGGTACGAGGGTTGCGAGCGGAGCAGTACGAGGATGTCAAGCAAAGGTTCGAGAGAGGCAGAGGAAGGCTCCGGGCCGACTTGGGGGAGGCAAAGGAAGGACAGAGAACAGAAGAACGTGTACGAGATGAAACAGCGGGAATGACCAGGTTCAAGCACAAAACGAAAGCAGCGGAACGTGAAGAGAGGCGTAAGCAAAGAGGGGCGAGGGAGCGACTACTGGATGAACGACCAGGTGCTGACGGGACCCTTGTCGGTCAGGCAGATGGTGGCAAACGGAGTCGTCCAGGAGTCCTCGGTCGAGACTCGGATGGCCGGGGCAGATTGCGTGTCGTCGGCGGTCGACGTCTGGAAGCGCTCATCCCGAGGCATGTCCGGCGCAAATCCGGCAGGAAAGTGGAAGCCCAGGCCAGGGTTGGCGACAGGCGCCTGAGGCTCTGGCGGCGCCTGGTAGGCGACCGAAGGCCGCTTCTCGACTGAGGGGAAGCCTTGGTACGCCCTCATGTCGCACGAGGAGGGCGCGGCCGCAAAGGGCGAGTACGAAAACGTCGGATGCCTCGAGTCGTACGTGTCCATGTGCTGATCCGATCCATCAAATTCGAACGCGGGCGAGCTGTTGCCGACCGACAAGGACACCCGCGGCGCCCTGTAGGCGGCCGAGTGCATGATGGTCGGAGTGCTGAGCGGCGACGGGAAAGGCGTGGGGGAGACCGACCCCGACGATGAGGGCGAAGAGGGAGAGTCACTGGCGTTGGGGTTGACCGACGAGAAGCCCTCGAGCTCGGGCGTCCACGACGGCCCAGGGGTGAGGACTGAAGGGAACTGGGATGTAACAGCCGGGCGCGGTGGCGTGCTGAAGCCTGACGGAGGAGCCTGTAGATATGAAAGGGAAGACGTCATTGTCAGCATGCTGGGCAGAAGGTGAGCGACGAGGACAGCGCAACGCACCAGAGACCTAGGGGCCCAGCCCTGTACAGCGGCGACCGGCGCAGGAGAGGTGGTGGTGCAGGTCTTGACCTCCTTGGCGGCCCGCGATTTGGTCGGGAATCCTTGCGCCTTGAGCGCCTTGAACTGGGCCTTACGCTGCTTGGTGCGGCGATTGACCTCGTCGGGAACCTCCTCAAACACACAGCAGCGCTTGGTGCGGACGCAGTTGGGGCAGGGCGATTGGCCCGTGCAGCGGATCTTGCGCGTGCGGCCTGGGGCGAAGAAGCAGCGAGGCACGGGGTGAGCCGTCTGTGCGAGCTGCCGGTGGATGACAATTGGGAGAAACGAACAGTAGGTGCATGCCATGTTGATCCTGTGTCGAGCCGAGCCCGAGCTGGACGTCGAGGCCGCAGGGCTGGGGGCCGACATGTGCGAAATGGGTTGCAGGGGGTAAAGAGAGCTGGGCGAGTAGTCGGCCTGCTGCTGCGGTAAGCGGTAGTAGGCGCCGTGGGCGAAGGGCTGGCCGAAGGCCGACATGGAGGATTGCGAAAGCGAAAGCGAAGCGGGAGACGAAGCACAGAGGAGCCGAGCTGGAAGGGAAGGATGGCAAGAGGGCGAGCTGGAGGGAGGGAGGGAGGGAGGAAACGGGTGTGGGGGGGGGGGGAGGAGCAGAGGGAAAGAGGCCACCCGGTCGACTGGTTTGCCTTCTCCCCTTTGAAGGCCGGGACCAGACTGGCTAACGTCAATGCTCCGAGGCGGATGTACCGGTGCTTGTGGGGAGAGAGACAAGGGAAGAGGCGTCAGCGAGCGAGGGAGCAGTCGAAATATGCGAGACATGGTCGAGGGCGGGTTTCAGCAAGAGATCGAGGGAGAGATTCCGCGCCCTCTTCGGCGCCTCGGCTCGGTCGGCAGCGCTGCTCATCACTCATGAGCCGACCTGCTCGCCGGAAAAGCAGCGCCCCACTGACTTGTGGTCTGCTTTGGCGTGCCCCCTTGATGTGAAAAGGGTAGTTTGTCGCGCGACAGCGCCCTGCAGCGCCTGCGACGCATGTGCTGCCCACCGCGGCAAGTCAGCTTCGCAGACCTCTCGACCAGTAATCATCCTCTGCGCGAGGAAGCGATCTCGCCGTTTGTGGCCTCATCAGCTGCCGTGACCGTTTGTGAAGCCCCACCTCTTGATCGCCTGGCAAGCAGTGCTAGCTTGCCGGCCCATATCTGCACACCATTCGGCGCAACGCCTCCGTCGGCGCGGTGCCATAGCAAACGTCCGAAAAAGGCGTGCGCTAGCGCCCTGTGAGGAGCGCCCTGCTGACCTCGCCTACTCGACGCAGGCTCCTACTGCCTGCCGAAGCCCGGCACGACTTGTCGCTCCAGCCCGCGGATGCGCGCTAGCTAGTAGGCTGGACGTCTTTTGGAGCTGCTGCACGAGCAGCCGGGCAGCGCGGAGGCAGCAAACATCAGCGGTAGTAGTGTCGCGCTGGTCGGTCTCGTACCGAAACGACGGCTGCTGCCCGCCAGCTCGCGGGCGCCGCGGCCATGGGTGCGGAAAGTTTCCGAGACGACTTGATCGCATGCTACGTCGTCGTGAAGAGTTGACGTGAAGCATGCGAAAGCCTGAGGGCACGTCACGCCTGCGCGACATGGCGGAACGCCGTTGCCGCCGCGGCCCAGCCAAGGTCAGCTCAGAACTGCCGTACGGCGACTGGAGTGAGCACGCAGGCAGAGCTGCTGACAACCCAGGGGGTTGGGACCGTTTCGGAGAAAAAGAAAGACGCTGCCGATGAGACACGCGTGAGCGATCACCGATCGATCACTTATCGCCTTCGGTGCAGCCTGGCGCACGACCTACCAGCCTGGCGCAGCCGGGATGCTGCCTATGGATGAGCTAAGCTCACCAGCAGCTTCTGACACGACGGTCCTACACGTTGGCGCCGCCTGAGCGAGACCTGCTCTAGGCCATCCGTCACCGCCGCGAGGGTATGAGCCGCCCCGCGGAAGCCTTTGTAGCCAGCGCCAGCCGGCCGAGCGCCAGGAGAATCTGACGCCGTCGATGCGACTCCTGCTGGGTGGCGGCGTCCGTGTCTTCAGCTGGCGCCTTTGAAACAACCAGCGGGGTGAGCTCACGTTCGCCTGCGAGGCACCAGATCAGCGGAGTCGTCTAGACAGACCGGCCAGGCAGGCAGAGGACGACGGCGAGCTGCAGGGACGGCGGCGACGACGCCTCGCGCATGTCGGCTTAGTGGCCGACGTCGGGCGTGTGCTGCCACCGCGGGCGGTGTCCAGCCGGCTGTCGTGGGATGGCCAGCCTCAGCCAGCAGCCAGCAGGAGCAGGCTCGATGCTCTCACACCTCCTCCTCCAGAAAGGTCAGCTTGTGAGCGAGGTGCTCGTCCGGTGCACGAGGTGCCAGCAGAGAGGAGCCTGACCGACCGACCGACGTCTTCGCGCGGCTGCTGCGCGCCCCCCAGCGGGCCGGACAAGCAAGCAAGCAACGTCCCCATCTCTCTCTCGCGCACCATCTCGCCCTCTTCCCATCCTCGCGCCTCCTCTCCTTTCCCTGACTCCATCAGTCGCCAGTGATGATGGCCGACTTCAAGCCCGCGCTCGGGACGACCCATGCCTGCGCCCTTCCGCCATCGACTAGGCCGACAGAGGAGCAGCTCGCCGGCAGCGACGATGTGCTCGTGATGACCTTCACCGCACGGCCTGCTGTCGCGACCGCGACCTACCAGCTATGGACGAACTTGCCGACGGACGACCCCCAGTCGTGGTCGGGCGAGAGCTGGCACGAGGTCACATTCGTCGACAAGGCGGCCGAGGCGACGTTCCCGCCGACCGAGGCGCAGGACTGGCCCCTGCTCGCCCTGTCTGGCGACGAGAGCCCGCCCCTAGTCGCGCCCGCCCGCGTACTCCAGACCGTGCTCCGCATTCCGCTCAAGGACGTGCACAGCAGCTGCAACTTTGAGTACACGTACCGCTGCGTCCACCCGGACGGCGGGATTGAGTGGCTCGGCGACGGTGGCTGCAACGGCAAGCTCGAAATCACGGCATCGCCGCCGGCGCCCGAGGGAGGGGTCAAGGGCGGGTGGAAGGCGCTCGCGTCCAAGGCATTTGCCAACGGTGCGTCGTCGGCCACGAGTCAGGCGGCAAGGGAGTGGACAGGCGGTCCCGGCCGGCTGGACATTGCGGTTGGTCCAGGCGCAGAGTGGGCGGGCTTTGGCCTCTCATGGGTCGGGTGCGTCCTCCCTTTAATGCCACAGGTGCTTTGCCATGAAGACTGAGTCCTTCGTCGACCTTTGCCTACTATCAGAGGTGTACCCGTTGCTCAGCTGCTTCCGACGTCGCGCGGCGCGATCTTGCCCGTCGTCGTCGTCCACACTGTCGAGGTCGACCCGCCCATCTTTCAGGTCACGACCTCGCTCGTCGAGCCCGGCGCCCCTCACGCCATCTCGGCCTCAGACGGCGGTGTAACTTGCGAGGACGATCCGACGGCCGAGCCGTCCTTCTTCGATTTTGGCGAGCTCACTAAGAGGGACCTCGTGTTGCGGGCGCCTGGGGCATCGATGGTCCCCTTGGCAGCATCATGCGAAAGACAGATCACCCAAGGGATCGTTCCGCTACGGACGACCGGCTCGGTCACCGCGCTATACCACCCGTCCTCGCTCATCGTTTACGCGCCCCAGGCCAACTTTTCCTTCCCTGCAGCGGTGCATGCGCCTGCGGCGTTCGCCGGGACGGCGGCCGTCTACTCGGCGCGCACGGATGATGTCGCCCTGCTCGAGGCCGGCAAGGGAGTGCTCCTCGACCTGCCCAGACAAGGGGGCGCGGTGCTCGAATCGCTCAAGATTGCCCAGCTGCGCACGGTTGTCGGCGCTCGCGGGGAGGTGCGTCCGCTGTCCCTGGCTCCTCTGCTTCCTCGCTCCACACCCCGGCTGACGTCCTCTCGACCTGCGCGGGCATTCTCTCCGCGACAGCCGACGGATGTTCTCTTCGGACCACTCAAGGCCGCCAGCACGATCCTTGAACCCGAGGACGTAGTCGGCCGCGAGGACGTACCGGTCGACCTGCCGATTTCACACAGCCGCTCGATCTCAGACGCGACGGACCTCGGTTCGACCGACGTCGAGGATTCAGTCCGCGGCGATGAGGACGAAGAGGACGATCTCGTCCGTGACGCAACGGACGGCACCGACGACACGATGGTCGCGCCTTCCGTGCCAACTACCGCGCTCAAGGCGCATGCCGCCGCCTTTGCGCCGCAGCGGGCCGAGTCGTTTCTAGAGCGGCTCGTCGCGCTCGTGTGGCGCTTCTGGCAGTGGACCGGCGTGTTGGGCCTCTTTGGCTACGGCGCTCAGGCGACGAGCAACGCCGACGAAATCGAGGAACCTGATGCTCAGGTGAGTTTCGCCCTTCCGCCGACCAGGCCCACCTGTTTGACAATGGCGACTGACTCTATTTTCCTGGTTGCAGACTGAGAGGACGCCGCTTCTCGCGCCGTCGTCGACCAACGGCGCTGGTGCCTCGTCTGGGCCTTCTGTGGCTACCGCCCCGCCGGTGCTACCTGCTGCGAACCCCATGGCCACGCGCTCGTTCACGCGCATTCACCTGCCGTCGCTCCCGGCTCGGGCGATTCTTTCGGTTCCGGCGTCGTCGCCGTTCCCTACCCGGCTGCGACTCGCCGGCCGGCCGCTCGGCTCGAATCAGCCGACGACGCCGCTCGTGTACAAGGAGGCCCGCGTCGAGGAGATCGCGAAAGACAAGGACGGCCGACAGCGGCGGTTCTGGACAGTGGAGCTGGGCGGCTTGGGCGAGGGCGTCGACGGCGTCGAGTGGGAGGCGCAGGCCTGGGTGGCCGACACCTGAGTCGCGCGCGTCATGCGCAAGTCCATCACCGACGACGGCACGCTCCTTCCCCCTTCTCTCCTCTAATCTCTCTGTCGACGAGGACACGCACATACGACACGTACATACGACGGCAGGCGATCTCGCCTTCATGAACAATCTTTTCCCTACTCCCATCTTTCTTGTCTAGCTGGAGTCTTTTTGTAGCCCTTCTCCCTGCCTCGCTCCTGCTCTGACGACCTAGTGCCCTGTGCTCCCGGCTCCCTTTCTGATCTTCTCTCCGCCTTCTGACGCACGTACATAGCTCTGACCGTTGATACGACGCTACCTCCTTTTGCCCGTGTTGTGTTGTCGCCAGCACGCGCTCGTCGCCGCCCAGCGATCTTGGACGCGCGCGCAGCAGCCCGGCGCCGAGATGGCCGAGGGAAGGCCTTCCGCGGCCGCTCGGTGTCTGAACCTCTCCTCCTCTCCAGCGCCCTTCCTGCCCCTGTTCTCCTCTCTCGTCTCCATTTTTCTGACGCTCGCTCGAGCCGCTTGAGGGCTGCTCATGTTCTGCGTTCAAGTCGGGCTAAGCGGCGGTTGTGCCCAGAGGTGAGAGCTTGGGCGACCGATTTGTGAGTGTGCGCTTTTTCCGGCGCGGTCCGGGTTGGCTTAGGCCTTGGCATTCCTCCTTCCTGCCCTCCCGCAAGCTGCCTTCAGCGTTGGCGTTCTTGGGCTCGGCGTGGAAGGGAGACAAGGGAAGAACCAGGGAAACGACTCTCCCTCCTGACCTTCACCTGCCCTCGACGCTACCTGCCTTGCCCATCCTTCTTGCCTGCTCGTCAACCCTCGACACGTCGCCCTCGCCGCCCGCCATGTTCGCTGCGCCCGCCTCCCACCACCCTCACCAGCAGCGTCCGCATCACGCCAACGCCCAGCCCTCGCATGCGGCACCACCCCAGCAGCAGCCCCAGCCCCAGCAGTCGCTCCCGCCTCCGTCGCTCCGCGAGATCCTCGATGCCTTTGGCAAGGACGGCAACGGCGACCGCGATATGCTCATGAGCATCCTCGCCTCGAAGCGCGCCGAGGAGGAGGTGCGTTCTTCCCTCCTCCCCTCCACATCCAACCAAGCCCTGTCTTGGCCTCCGGGTCCACGACGACCCAACAAAACTCTGCTACCCTTCCTCGTCCCAGCCGCTCTGCCCTCCCTTCTTCAAGGAATTTTTGGGCTGACAATTTGTTCACGCTTTTTTGCGACGGCAGAGGATCGCCTCGCAGCTCAACTATCAGACGCAGCTATTTCTGCTCGCCCAGCAATACCAGGCCCTCCAGGCGCACGCGCTTGTCGCCCAGCAGCAGGCCGCCGCCGTTCGGCAGCGCATCGCGCTCGGCGAGTCGGCCCCGTCTCCAACCTCGGACCAGCCCCTGCCATCACCCTCGCTGTCACAGTATTCCGAGGGCTCGTCGTCGTCATCGTCGCACCGCTACTCGCCCTACGCGCGCTCCTCCGGCGGGTCCGACTCGCTCGCGGTCGACGGGCAGCAGTTTCGTTCCGAGAAGCAGGCGCGCGTCAATTCGACGCTGAAGGCCCGGCGCGCACGCGGCTCGTCGTCGGCGTCGTCCTCGTCTTCGGTGGCGAACGGCAACAATGCCAACGGCACCGTCCTCGGCCCGCTGGCGTCCCCGGCCAAGTCGACCGCGTCGGTCCGCGACACGTCCATGTCGCCCCCGCCTGCGCCGTCGCCGTCGTCAAGCTCGGCAGCAAGCGTCACCAAGCGCGCGCCGCTGAGTGAGCTGCTCGGCGCAACGTCGGCCGCGTACGCCGTTCGCGATACCGCCGTCCAAGAGTCATTCCTCCGCGGCGGCGAGGACGTTGCCAACGAATAGCTGTCTCATCTCTCCATACGTGCTCGCCCTCCTCCAACTTTTTTTTCGGACACTCTGCTTTTAAACCTTTGCTCCTCCCTTTTCCTGTCCTGCACACGACGTCTGGTCCCCTCCTTGCTTTTTCTCCATCATTCCCGCTGCCCATGCCGCCCGTCCTCCCTCCTGGTGTTGTACACCACCACCACTACCACCACCACCACCACCACCCTTCCCCTCTCTTCGGGCGTCCTAGTCCCTGCACGCTTTCTGCCCTTCATCACAGGCCAGCTTGCCGTGTCATGTATCACAAGCCCTCCTCTCTTCGGTCCCCCGTCGCGGTCGTTCTCAGGGCTTCGCCATCATCGCTTCCCGCCCTTCTTCAGGCCAGCCTAGTCGCGAGCTCAGCTCACTGTCGTGGTCCGTCAAAAGCGCATCCCCATCAAAGATGATACAGCGGGCCAACACGTCGACGGGGAGCGGGATCGAAGACGCGCGGCTTTGTGTGGAGAAGAAGCGCCAGCGAAGACCGAGGCACAAGATTAGAAGGGAGTGACTGCCAGCGGCAGGGCCGTCTCCTCTTGCGCCCTCAATCGTCCACGCGCGCGCCATGAGCCTCTAAAGGGCGACGGACGGGCCTCATGCGAGGGCGGCGCCGGTCTGTGACAGCCGGGCTGCTTCCTGGCATCTGCTTAATTGAGACCTTCGTCTGGCCGAGGCCGAGCCGGCAGTGGTACCATTGACGGACGATGACGAGAGACAAGCTTCTCGCACGAAGATAGGAAACAAGCGGAAGCGGGTCAGCCAGGGAACGAGCGTTGAGTGATGGTACGGCGACGATAGACGGATGACTCACGTCTTGACAACGCCGCTTTAGCTAGTCGCCCTTGATAGCCTTGACGTCGGCGACCCTTGGTTGGTGTGAACGATCTCGGCGAAGTCGCAGCGGTCGGATGACATCGACAGAGGGACGCGAGGAGCCAGGTTGTGGCTAGGCTGATGTCCGCGGCACCTCGATCGGCGTCGGTCTGCGCTCCCGCTCTCGATCGCGGCACAGACGCTGTGAGGCCGCTGGCACTACCGCCCGCCCTTGATCACAGCAACGCCAGTGAGCTCGTCCTTGTCCGGGCTTTTCATCGCGGTCGATTCGAGGCCTTGAGTCGCCGACGCTGCAGGTTCAGGCCCACAGCCGCAGTCGTACGTTGCATCGAGCGTCGCGCAGTCAAATTGTGGCTTGAGCAGGCGGGTGTTGACCTGGTTGTGCAAGTGGCACAGCCAGAGGGAAGCCGACTTGCGCGACGACGTCTGAGCGATTGCGTCGAGCGTCAGGTGTTGAGAAGGACGATGCGAAGGGGTGAGAAACTGGGGAGGCGCACCTGGACGGGCCACTCTTCGAGCAGCTTCATGAAGTGCGCTGCACATTCGCCGCAGGGGTACAGGCGGGCGAACAGGTGGAAGTACGACTTGAGGGCCTCACGCTCAGAGAGGGTCGGGTTCTGGGAGCGGGGAATTGTCAACGTCGTCAAGGGAAGAGGGGGCAGTCCGCTGACGGGCTGCCGCAGAACGCACCTCAGGGAACCGGAGCGTGATGAGGTGCAGCAACTTCCAGCTCGCGCGGCCGAGCTCAGCCCTATTCGGCGAGAGACGAAAAGCACGAAAAGTCAGCGGCTGAGAGGAACAGAACCTGCATCATGTAGCCCAGCAGAGGGACGACGCGCTTTGCCGTCTCGTTGCCAAGGTGGCCCATGATGGCCCCGCCGCTGAGTACGTCCGCCGACACGCCGCCAAAGCCGTCCGGCGTCGCGACGTCGAGCGCGTCAAGCTGTACCGCCGGCAATAAGCTGTGTGAGCTAGTCCAGTCGGTCCTACCAACGTCTGCTGCGATGAAATCGCCGGGCGAGGGGGCTGGCGGCGGCACGAAGAAGAGGTACGAAGCCGGGATCTGTCGAGAGGAAAGGAGCCGTCGTCAGCGCCAAAGGCCAGCATCGGCGGTCGGAGCCAGCGAGCAGCGCCGACAGGACCGACGAGGAGGACCAGGGTGCAGCAGACGAAGGTTCGCAGGAAGCGCGAGTTGAGTGGAAAAGTCATCGTGAAGCGCGGTCGAGAGAGGCGAGGTTGCCGAAACGGGTGGAGGGAGGACGCGTGCTCGGATGGCAAGCTGGCGAGGGAATGCAGGCGACAGTTTCAGGGTAGGCTTGGGTGCTCAGACGCGGTCACGGAGCGGGCGAAATCAGACCGTCGAGGATGATGGGAGCGTGCAGCCCAGGGATGCGACGCCTTGCAGGTATACAGGACGAGACGGGTCGAGGACGAAGGAGGCAGGTCGACGTTTCGGGGAGGCTCTGCCTCGCGCGACCAAACTGCAGGTCCTGCACTCGACGGGCTCGTCGACAGATCTCGCTTGCACAGATGGCCCGCCCACTCGCTGACCGTCGGAGCATGTGTGAAGATTAGACATCTCGGTCATGAGCGACATAACGCGTGCGTTCCTCTGCGCCCCCGCTCCCCCTCTGCTCCTCGAGACGACGCCGACGCCCGCACACATACCCCTTCTCGCTCTCCTTCCGTTCCAAGACAAAACAACAGATATCCCTCGGGGCGTGTGTCTCGTCGCTCTTGTCGTCCCTCCTCGCTCTCCCTCAACCCTCGTTACTTGGCGGAAGGAGCGCCGCCACGGCCGCCTCGAGCGCCACCGCGGCCGCCCTGCGCCCCGCCTCGTCCACCACGACCGGCCCCAGGCTGGCCCTGGTACGGCGAGCCGCCTCCGGGGGCAGCGCCGCCACCCGGCTGGAGGCTGCGGGGTCCACCGCGAGGCGGTCCACGCTCGTTCTTCTCCTTGCGCGTCTCGACGAGCACCCGGCCGTCCTCGACCTTGACGCCGCCCTCGCCGCCCTGGTTGACGGTGAGCGAGGCGAGGATCGCCCGGCGAGCACTGTCGATCGACGCAAACTCGAGGAAGGCGCACGCCTTGGACTTGACGATCTCGAGCTCCTTGACCTTGCCGAACCGGGCCTCGAGCGCCGCCTTGAGCTGTTCAGGGTCGATCGGCGCGTCGCGGTCGGCGTTGGTCGCCGCCCAGTTGGCGAGCTGGCAGCGAGCGCAAGGGAAGGGGGGAGTCAGCAACAGCATGCTGGGCATCGGGCGGCAAGGTGGCTCCAGAGGGGGGACGCACCTTGACGAAGCACTGCGCCGTCGTGACCGACATGGCGGCCTCGGCCTGAGGGCTCAGCTTCTTGCCCGGAGCCGACGACTGCTGGGCGGGCGCCGGGGCGGCGGCAGCCGCAGCAGCGGGGGCAGGGGCGGCCTCCTTGGGGGCGGCAGGCGCAGGGGCGGGAGCGGCAGCGGGGGCGGGGGCGGCCGGGGCAGGCTTGCCCCAGGCACCAGCCTTTGCGAGCGAGGCCCACGACTTGGGGGCAGCCGGCTTGGCCGGGGCGGCGGGGGGAGGGGGAGGCGAAGCCTTCTGGGCCGGGGCAGAGGTGGAAGGCGCCGAGGCTTCGGCAGCAGGGGCAGCAGCCTCAGCAGGAGCCGCAGCAGGCTCAACGGCCTTGTCGTCCTGGCCATTGACGGCGGTCGGCTCCGGCGTGGCGACGGTCTCGCTGCTGATCTCCTCGACGGCCGACTTGGCCGGCTCCTCGGACTTGAGGGGGGCGGGCGTCTCGGCCGCCTCCTTCTGCTCGGCCGCTTTCGGGACCTCCTCTGGCTGGGCAGGAGCAGCAGCCTCCTTCTCGGGAGCGGCCTCGGCCTTGGGCTCAGGGACAGCGACCGGGGCGGCCTCCTCAGCCTTGGCCGGCTCCTCGACAGCAGCAGCCGCAGGGGCAGCGGCCTCAGCAACCTCCTCCTCGTCGTCGTCGTCGTCGTCCGCGACCGTGTCCTCCTTCAGGAAGCGGAAGATGTCGTTCAAGACAAAGTAGCCGTTGGGCTGCTCGGCGAGGAAGAACGTCTGGGCAAACTTGCGCCACGGGCTCGACGCGTTCGACATCTCGCCAATGACCTGGATGATGATGCCGCCGCCGGCCGAGGGCTGGTCGACAGGGGGCGCGCGCGAGTCGACAACCTCAAGGTCAGCGACGTGCTGCGATGAAACGCCGCCCGGGTCGACGGAAGTGGAGGTCGCGAGACGAGACGCACCTGCGAGTCGACCGAGTGGATGTAGACCTTGCAGTCCTTGAAGCCGATGGCCTCGATGCGCTCGTTGATCGCCTGGATGCGCGAGGCGGGCAAGGTTGCGTCAGCTGCACCGCTTTCCTCGCAGACGCTCGACGAGGGAAAGAAGGAGGACGACGACGCACAGCCTGGCCGGTACAGGGGAGGCCGTCCTCGCCCTCAATGCCGTGAATGAAGGTCGAGTTCTTGGTGTAGAAGCAGTGGAGGCGCTGGGGGTGCTTGTTGACAAACGTACTGTGTCGAGGAGGCGTGAGAAGGCGGGAGTCAGCTTGCCGCCAATATCGCGCGCTCACTTAGGCAGAGTCGACCGAGCACAAATGCGCGCGAGCAAGGGAGATGACGGTGGTGCATGAGGGAACGACCGCCTGCTGTCGAATGAAAAAAAGGCGCCACACCAACCCCTCGAGAGAAGGAGGGCGTGCGAAATCTGGACGACCTGCGCTGCTATCGCTCGCAAGGTCCCAACGTCGGCGCTCGGCCTTGTGATCTGGCGCTCGGCAGCAGCTCCGATGGAGGGCAGCCGAGATCGAAGCCTTGAGAGCTCCGAGGTCTGCTGGCGCCGCCGCCCCACGCGCGCGCGCTGACCAGGCACCGCTCTGATGAGCTCGCCTACCGCCCTTCCCTGCAGCAGCAAGAGTCTCCCTCTGCTGGCCTCCCTACCTAGCTTCTACAACATCCTCGGAAGCGAGCAGAGGAAGGGAGACTCACTAGTACTGGGGCACGAACTGCCAGCCGACGTCGGCGCTGGTGATGGCCGACTTGGTCGAGACGGCGGGCGCGCCGGCCGACGACGGTGCCGGCGACGGTGCGGCGGACGAGCTGCCATTGGGTGCGGCGGTGGACGAGGCGGCAGACATGGTCGTCAGGTAGAAGTACTTTTTTTTTTTTGCTTGTTTGCGGAGCGGTGCGAGCTGGGGAGGAGAGGAGGGAGGGGTGGGGGCAGGAAGGAAGGAACGGAGGTCGAGGTCCGCGAACGAGACCCGGGGGAGGAGCGAGCTGGTGAGCGGTGCGGTCTCCTCAGCAGAGCGCAGACGAGACGGAGCTCGACGACGTACGTGCAGACGTGAGTGAGGACAGTCACTGAGGACCTTTTGAGAAAGGAGCGAGAGAAGAGGGAGCGAGAGAGCAAGGGGTATGGTGGGTGTCGAGGTCAGGGCAAGCTGCTGCAGGCGGCGGCGAGAAAAGCGACCTCAGCAGTCGTCGGTCTCTTTGGGCCTGCGCAGGGAGGCGCAGCCGGTCGACGACGACGACCTCCTTGCATCGCAACATCCCCCAATGAAGGCCGTCCTGACCCGCGTCCTCAGCGCATCGGTCAAGGGTACGTGATCCCTTCGGACATGCGAGCTTGGCCCCAGGTGGGCTGTCATTCTGGGCGCAACGACGACGACGGGCTGACCTCCCTCGCGAGGGTCCGTTCCTTTTGCGCGCACCTACCTGGCAGTCGACGGCGCCGTCGTCTCGTCGATCGACCACGGCCTGCTCGCTCTGATCGGGATCGGAACCGGTGCGCTTCCCTCCCTGAGCTCTCTTGCCCGTCTCGCCGCTTGCCCTTGCCCATGAAGCCGACCTGCGCTACCCCCCCCCCCCCTTGCTCGACGTCTCTGAGAAAAGACGACACGGCCGACGACGTCAAGGCGCTCGTCAACAAGCTCCTGACGCTCCGGCTCTGGCCAAGCCCGACGACGGATGAGCCGTGGCGGGCGTCCGTCAAGGACGTTGAAGGGTCAATCTTGTGCGGTGCGTAGGCCTGCAAGCAGCGCGCAGTCTCACGAGGCGGCTCTGCCGCTTTCCCGCTCATACACACCCTCTCCCTCCCTCCCTCGCTGCCTCTTTCTTGCCTCTGTGACACAGTCTCGCAGTTCACGCTCCAGGCCAAAGTCAAGAAGGGCTCCAAGCCCGACTTCCACGGAGCGATGGTGCGGGGCCCTCCCGCTCCTCACTCTTTTCCCCCTCTCGCCCGCGCTGACGGACCCCCCCCCCCCTTCCCTTGCCCGGTAACTTCTCCTCGCGCGAGCGCTGCAGAGTCCAGGCCCGGCAGAGCAGATGTACGACGAAGTCCGGGCGGCGCTGGGCAAGGCTTACGACCCGGCGCGGATCCGCGACGGCAGGTTCGGGGCGATGATGGAGGTGGGCTCGGTCAACGACGTGCGTCCCTCGCCTGCGCTGTGCCTTGCATCTTTCCCTCTCGCCCCTGCAGATTCCCAAGCTGACCACCTCACCCCCCCCCCCCTCCTGCATCCCTGCCCTGCCTACCAAAAGGGTCCAGTGACGATCCTCGTCGACACCAAGGAGCCCAAGCCGGCCCCCAAGCCCAAGCCAACGCCGACGCCGACGCCGTCCACGACCGGGGGCACGACGACGCCTTTGATGGACGCTGCTTACCCCGAGGTCGCTCCCTAGACGGGCGGTCGAGGGCCCACAGAAGAGGAAGGAAGAGCAAGAGTAGGAGGGACGACATCCCTTGCTCTCGCGCGCACGCGAACGAGCTCAACCCTCCCCCCTCATCCGGCTCTGAATCCCCTCTTTGGCTTGTCCAACGCTCGAGGCCGGTCGCCCGCTCACGCCGACCTCACATCACCTTCTGTCCTCCTCCCTTCCGTCGGCAGGTCGAGGACCGCACCCCCCCCCCTCCTCCCTTCTCCGCTTGCGCCCGGAAGCGTCATCCGGACCCTCTCTCTCTCTCTCTCTCTCTCTTTCTCTCTCCTCGCCTCGTCCGAGCCCCAACCCCTCTCCTCTCGCATCCCACCTCAAGAGAAAGCACAAGACAGCTGGATGGCCCACCCCGACGACGACTGTCCTGCACACGCCGTCCGACCAAAGCACCCCTGAACGAACGCGACCAAGAGAGAGAGAGAGAGAGAGAGAGAGACAGGGGGAGCGAGAGAGCAGCGAGGCGCATGCGAGAGCGACGCAGCTCGGGGATGAAGACCCGGGGAGGTTCCCAGGCTTGCGTCGGAACAACGTGAGAGGGGGGGGGGGGTTCATTCTTCTGGCTTGGTGCGTGTGGTGAGGAGAAGGGGGACGAGAGACAGGGCGAGGATCCAACCGTGCGGGCGGAGAGGCGAGGGGTGGATGATTGCGAGCAAGGAGAAAGGAGATGGGCGACAGAGTAGAGAGGTATTTGCCTTTTTTTTTTTTTAAGGTGTGAGAGGGTGGCGGGGCGAGGGGACGAGAGGACGAGGGAGAGGCAAAGGAGAGGTGCGAAGAAACGGAAGGGCAGAGAGGCACGAGGGTAGGAAAGGTCAAGGCGAGATTGGGGGAGGTTGGGTGTGGGAAGGGGAGGGGGGGGGGGTGTCACTGATCGACCCCGTCTAATAGCGCGAGAGGTACAGCGCGAGGACGATGTACCCCATCGTCAGGGGTGGGGTGAGCACCCCGTACGAGATCCAGATGGTCTTGGAGATGAGGCTCTCAAACGCGTCCCCGCTGCTGGCCTGGGTGATCTGGGCGAGCGTGATGGCCGGCGGGGACGAGATGACGAGGACGGCGGTGCAGATGAAGATGGGGTCCTCGGCGACCTCGAACGGGTCGTAGATGGCGAGGAGGGCGACGACGGGGATCAGGAGGAGCGGGGTCAGGACCATCCTGTAGATAAGAAGGAGGGGGGGAGGGAGGGAGAGAGGGAGGGAAGGGTCAGTCAGGCCGAACAAGACGACGTGGTGCAGGCACCCGCAAGGTCAGACGAAAGCAAAGAGAGGGGGGGGGGCAGAGAAACCCATCGCACCTAGCAAACACCGCGACAAAGATGGTGCGCTTCTCGCCCGGCGTCGTCGTCGGCTTGTTTGGCGCCAGCCGCCCGAGCGGCTCGTCCTCCTCGCCTTCGAGCCGGACGTGCCCCTCGCCCCGGGGGTGGTGCCGCCGTCCGGCCAGCCGGTGGAGCCACGACCGCTTCGGGGGCGGGGGCCGCGAGAGCACGCGCGGGGGCTCGTGGGCCGACGGCTTGTCGGGCCCGTAAAAGTAGGCGCCGAGGACGATGAGGGTGACGGGGACTGTTTGTGGGTTCGGGGAGGAGGAGACGGGAGGGGGATGGGGGGGGGGGGGGGCAGAGGGTCAGGCGTGCTGTTCGCTCGGCAAGAGGGACGAACAAGGAAGGAAGGAAAGAGGGCGCACTCGAGCAGGCGCCAGACGACTTGATGGCCGATCGGATCGGCCGCAGCTTGGCCAGCTCCGCCTGTACGGGCGGGACCATGGCGATCTGGCATCGTTGCACAACGACCAAAGGAGGAGAGGAGGGTGGGGGGGAAGGGATCGAGCAGCCAAAAGGTCAGTCGATGACAGGGAGAGAGCGAGAAGGGAAAAGGTTGTGAACGGACGGCGATGCTGATCAGGGCCGACCACATGCTGTCGAGCGAGTCGCGCCACGGGACGAAGCAGGCGGAGGAGGGAGTCAGCTTCTCTGCCAAGCCAGCCGGCCGACAAAGGCAGGAGAAGGGGGAGGGAAGGGAGGGAAGGAACGGGACGAAGGGAAAAAGGGCCAACGACGCACGGGACCGTCATGAACTCGCCTACGGTCCTCCCCCACCTCCTGACCGTCCTCCTCCACCCCTCCGACTTCTTCTTCTGCCCCCCCCTACCGCCCTCTCTCCCCCCTCCGTCCTCATCGCCCCCCTCATCCTCGTCGTCGTCGTCCCCGTCGACGACGGGCAGTCCGACCCGCATCGACTTTGGCGAGTTGGGGAACGAGTGAAAGTCGGAGGGCCGGCGCGAGGGCCGGCGAGGCGGGGGCGGGCGGGCGGTCAAAGGCGGAGGAGGGAGGGCGTCGCGCCAGGGGTCGCGGTCGTCGTCGCTTGAGGTCATGGAGGGGGGAAGGGGGAACTCTGGGGAGGTTGAAAGGACAGGGGGGGAAAAGGGTTGTGGGGTTGGGGTTGTGCTTGGAAGAAGAGGAGCCAAAGAGGGGAAGATGGAGAAGAGACGCACTGGCCCTCGGCCGTTCGACCTCGTCATCGTCGTCGTCGTCGTCCGACCCAACCGCGCTCCCTGCTCCTCCTCCTTCGGCTCCATCAACGACCGTCGTGCTCGTCCCGACGCTCGCCTCCCGGCCGTCCCCGCGCTCAATCGCCCCGGGCGACATCATCGGCGGCGGCGGCGGCGGGGGGAGGGTGGAGGGCTCGTCGTCGGCCATGGTCAGCAGTCGGACGCCAAACGACCAGCGGAGCTGTGCATGTGCGCGGGGAGGAGGGGGAGGGGGCGGCGGGTGCGATCCAGGAGGGTTGGGGGAAGGCGGGTCAGCTCGAAAGAGACGACGCGAGGTGGGAGTAGAAAGGATGGGTGGGCGGAGGAGGGAGGGAGGGGAGAGACCGCGAGGGCAAAGAAAAAGACCGGACCATCATCCCCAGCGTCGAGTACAGGACGAGGTACGTCAGCGCCCTGCCCAGCATCGCCTCCTTGGTGTCGTCCGCGTCCCACTGTGCGTGAGGGCGTGTGAGCGGGCGGACGGGCGAGGTGGGCAGGGTCGAGAGACGGAAGTGAGACACCAAAGGCAAGAACAGCGCATCAAGGTGGGTGGGTCGGGCGGGGGGAGGGGGAAGAGGGGCGGTGGATTGGTCAGTCGGCCAGTCGCCCACGTGGGCAGGCGCGGACCAGAGGAAAGGACAAGCGGCCCGGTTGGGGGTCGTTGCCGCACGCACGCACCTTGAGCCCGGGCACCTCGACCACGAGCGACTGCATCAGCGCGATCGGCAGCGAGTTTGAGTTCATGAAGCCCGCTGTGTGTGCGCGGTTCGGTCGTTTGCGGTTGGAGGAAGGGAGAGAGGTGGGGGGGGGGAGTGGGGGTGGGGGGGGGTGACGGTTGCAGAGGTTGGGGGGAGGGGAAGGAGTGAGTCGGATGGATGCGAGGTCAGCTGGGGGAAGGAGGGGCGGAGAGGGGGGGGGGAAAGGGGGAAAGGGACGAACAGGCAGCCATGGCGAACGCCCTGTCCATCGCAAGCGAAGCACGGGGGGGGGGATGAAAGGAGGATCGCGGGAACGAGTCAGCCTCCACGAGATCCAGCGAGCGAGCGAGCGAGCGGCCGAGAGGAATCTCGACGTCCGACGCCACCGACGTACTTCTGGCTCTTCTTGAGCCTGAGCAACCCGCCGAGCAGCCAGGCGACGGCCATGCTCGTCCCCGTCACGACGACAAAGCCGACGGGGACGATCCACATCTCCTTGATCTTCTGGGGGTTGAGGGAGAAGGCCACCTTGGAGAACACTGAGATGTCGGGAGGGATGGAGGAGGCGGGGAGGGGGTGAATCAGGGTAGAGGAGGAAGGAGAAGAGGTCAGGTGGGGAAACATAGAGAGGCAAGCGAGCGAAGGATAGCCAGGGGGGGGGGGGACGGACAGAGGCACGGGGTGAAGAGCGAGATGTTGAGCCGGTTGAGCTTCTGCATGTTTGGGCGGAGGAGGGGACGATGACGGTCCGTGAGTTGTGGCTGGCTGGCAACGAGAGCCAGCAAGAGGAGGAGCCGGACGGACCCGTTGGGTGGCTTTGTCGGTGATGCCTGCGCGGGCGAGGGCGAGGCCGGCGAGGCATCTGGGTGAGGCGGTGCGAGGGAAGGAGAGGTCAGCTCCATGGGCTGGCCCTCGTTTGCAAAGTCGGTCGGGGTGCGGGCAGAAGAAGGGGTTGGTGGGAGGACCGCACAGGACAAAGACCTCGAGGATCGACTGGTGAGGAGGTGGTGGTGGTCAGCGGGGGGGTGAAGGGAGGGTTAGGGAAGGATGGGAGGGCAGACAGACCTCGAAGACGGTCCTGAGGAGGTCCGACACTGTCGAGAAGGAGGGACAAGGTCAGTGGGGGTGAGGGTGGAGGGGCGAGTGTGTGTGAGTCAACTGACCTGGCACGGCGTCGTGCATGCGCGCGCGAGAGAGAGAGCGAGAGCGAGAGAGAGCGAGAGAGCGAGAGCGAGAGCGAGAGCTGCGCAAGGGGAGAGACAAGGGACCGTCAGAGCCACAGCTGGAGCCAACTTGCCCCTGCACTTCCCCCTGCCCCCTGGGAATTTCGACCCAGCGGTCCTGGCCGTCTCTCTCTCTCTCTGCCCAGACGACCCTGCCACCCACCCACCCACACCCACAACCATGGACTACGTCCCAGCCGTCGTGCCCCACTACGTCCTCTGCGCCGACTGTGGTTCGTCTCGCTCCTCTTGCCTGCTGCTCCACCTTCCTTGCTGACCGACCGGCTGATCCATCGACCTGCCCGCCCGCCTTGCCCCTCGCTCTCTTACCAACAGGAACGCCCATCGAGCCCAACTCTGGTGCGCGCGTCAGCTTGACTCGCCTCCCGTCTCCTCCCCACCCCCGCCAGTCAGACTCGACGCTGAAGAGCTTCTCGCACCCGTCCCTTGCTCGCTAGCCAACCTCTGCCTGGCCTGCCTGCGCAACACGTCAGGCCGCCTGCCCTCCTCACCTCGTCAGGAACCCACCCCGCTGACTCGCATGCCTCTCGTCCTCATCTTGCCTCGCCTTGGCTGGCTCTGGCGGGTTGCTGCAGCGTCGACATCACCGAAGGCATCCCCAAGCAGTCGTCCATCAACTTCTGCCGAAACTGCGACCGCTACCTCTCCCCCCCGGCCTCCTGGGTGGGCTGTCAGCTCGAGAGTCGCGAGCTCCTGAGCATCTGCCTGCGCAAGCTCAAGGTACGTTCTCGGCCTCGCCCGCGGTGCCTTTGCCTCGCTCGCTCGCCTCCTCGAGAGTCAGGGGGAGAGGTTGGCCCGCTGACCCCCCCCCCCCCTCTCCTTGGCGCCGTTGCCCGCTCGGACCCCTTTGTCTGCGCTCTCTCCCTGTCGGCGCTCTCTCCCTCCACATCGCAGGGCCTGTCCAAGGTGCGGCTGATCGACGCCTCGTTCGTCTGGACCGAGCCTCACTCGAAGCGCATCCGGGTCAAGCTCTCGATCCAGAAGGAGGTCCGTGCCCTTGCTTCCTCTCTCTGACCTCTTCGCTGGCCCCCCGTCCGCCCGCCAACTCTGCGTGCGAGCCTCTCCACGCCGCTCTTCCTCCCGCCGGCCGGTGAAACTGACGGTCCCTCGAGCTCCCTCGTCCGACTCGCGCCCGCCTCGCCCGCCTGCCAGGTCTTCACCTCGACGATCCTCCAGCAGGTCTTTGAGGTCGAGTACATTGTCTCGCACGGCCAGTGCCCAGACTGCACCCGGCTCGCGGCCAAGAACATGTGGAAGGCCTCGGTCCAGGTCCGCCAGAAGGTCAACCACAAGCGGACCTTCTTGTTCCTCGAGCAGCTCATCCTCAGGCACAACGCCCACAAGGACACGGTGCGTTGACCCTCTCTCCATCCGGGGCGGCGGCGTGCGCGCAAGCCCACCCCCCCCCCCCACCTCCCGCCTTCTTCCTTGACTTCCTTCTTGATCCCTCCCTTGACGGTGCGCTGATCTCCTTGCTTGTCCGACCCCCCCCCCTTCTTGCTTGTCGCTGCTGCCTCTTCTTCCATCGCGCAGATCAGCGTCAAGGAGGCCAAGGACGGCCTCGACTTCATGTACGCCCAGCGGAGCCACTCGATCAAGATGTGCGAGTTCCTCGCCGCCGTCGCGCCCGTCCGGACCAAGGGGTCCGAGCAGCTGCTCTCGACCGACACGCACTCGGGCACCTCGTCGTACAAGTTTACCTACTCGGTCGAGATTGCCCCTGTCTGCAAGGACGACCTCGTCTGCCTGCCCGTCAAGCTCGCCCGCTCCCTCGCCAACATCAAGTGCGTCTCGACGCGTCCAGCCTGGCCCCTCTTGCCCGTGCGCTGTCCCGCGCGCCCTGTTCTCTGACTCCCCCCTTCCCCGTTCTATTTCCACCCTCGTGTGCCTGCCTGCTCCTCCCTCTTGCGCCACCCCAGCCAACTCGTCGTCTGCACGCGCATCAGCGGCTCGATCCAGGTCGTCGACCCCGTCACGCTCCAGGTGGCCGACATCCCGTCCAACATCTACTGGCGCGACCCCTTCCCCGCCCTCGCCTCTGTCACCGACCTCGTCGAGTTCCTCGTGCTCGACATTGAGCCGGCCGGCCCCGTCCGGGGAAAGTACGTGCTCGCCGACGCGCAGATCACGTTTGCGAGCAGCAGCAGCAGCAAGGACCACTCGTCGTCGGACAACGACGGCATCTTCCACACCCGGACCCACCTCGGCAACATCCTCCAGCCGGGCGACACGGTCCTCGGCTTCTTCCTCGCCCGGGCCAACTTCAACGACGAGGCGTTCGAGTCGCTCGACGCCGACCGGATCCCCGACGTCATGCTCGTCAAGAAGACGTACCCCAACCGGCGGCGCAAGAACAAGGCGCGCAACTGGAAGCTCAAGTCGATCGCGGTCGAGGCCGAGGACGTCCCCGGCGAAGGGGCCGACAAGGTGCACGGCCGGGGGGCGATCGGTCGGCTCGGCGGACGCGATCAGCAGCGGGTCGAGCGCGACTACGAGCTGTTCCTGCGCGAGCTCGAGGAGGACCCCGAGCTCCGGTCGAGCATCAACCTCTACAAGGCAGAGGCGGCGGTCGCGCCGGCGAGGCTCGACGAGATGGATGGAGTGGCAGCGACGACGACGGCGGGTCCCAAGGCCACCGGTGCGGGCTCGGGCCTCGCGGGCGGCAAGCGCAGAGGCAAGAAGGCGAGGCCGGCGGCTCACGCGATGGACGCCGACGACGACGACGGGGTGCCCGTCAACCCGCCCGTCCCTGGGCCCAAGCCCGACGCGGCCCGCGTCCGGCCCGAGGACTTTTCGGACGGCGGCGGCGGCCCGAGCGACGAGGAGGACTTTCCCGACGTCGAGCTCGACGAGCTCCTGGCTGAGTTTGACGAGATGGCCGTCAGCGACGACGACGAGGTGGCTAGTGGGCCGGAGATCACCGAGGACGACGTCGTCGGCGTCGACCAGCAGCTGCCGCCGCCTCAACAGCAGCTGTAGCTGCCCCCCCCCCCCACCGCCGCCCGTTCTGGGCTTCCCGATGACGCATGACGAGCTTGACAGACTCGGCGGTGGCGCGTCCTCTTGCGCGAGGCAAGACTGCACCTGCTCCCCCTTTCCCTTGGTTGGAGCCTGTTCGATAGCCCAAACGGACAGTCGATTGGGCTGCTTCGATCGCTTCCCAAATCGCCCTGATCGACTTTTCCAGTCGGCGTTCGCTTTGTCCAAATGTCGCTCCACCGATCAGCTTTCGATCGCGTTCTCAAACGAGTCGATCAGGATCCCCTGCGAGAAGCGAGATCGACCTCGCAGGGTCGATCTCGCTGCTCGATTAGCCCGACGCGCGCGGCTGTTGTGCAAAATGCATTCTCTGTTCTCTCGATCGCTTGCTGCGCGCGTTCACCACGCGCGCGCCGCGTTGCGGGAGAGCTCGCCATCGTCAGGGCTGGGACAGCGGGGCACAGCCTGTCTAAAACCCCCGCGGCCCAAACAGGACGGCTGATTGAATTCTCAATTCAATCAGCTATCGAACAGGCTCTTGGTGATGTGCGCTGCGGGGCTGGTCGATGCGTGTCTGCGTGAAAAGAAAACAAAAGAAAGGCGTCCAGCGACAGCGCCCTCCCTCCCTTCCCGCGTTGGGCAACTGGGCGCGTCCGTCGGCCGCTGGGGCTCTTGTTGTTGAGCACGGAAATAGGCTCAAAGGGTCTCGCGCGAGCGGAGCCGGCGGGCGGGCACGCGGCGCCGTGCACGACGGCCGGCCGCACCCCACCACCAACCCACCGCACATCGCTTCCCCACGCCTCCTCGCCCTCCTGTCCCCTGTCTCTGTGTCGAATCGAGCCTCCCTTGCTGCTGACTACCATCGACGACCGCTCACCCACAGAGAGGTCGGCCCAACCCAACCCAACCCAACAGAACAAAGCCTCACCCTTTGTTCCACCCGCCCACCATGCCCTTCCTCACGCTCGACCAGGCCATCCTGCTCGGCGCGCTGCCCTACAGCTTCTGGGTAGCCTCGCTCGCCGGTGCTGCCAGGTACAAGGCGGCCCGGCAGACGGTTGGACCAGCCAGCACGGCCGAGGAGGCCAAGGACCAGCCAGCCGCCGCCGACAAGAAGCCCAGCAAGCTCAAGCGCGGACTCCTGTTCCTCCTCATGCTCGCGATCCAGCTCGTCATCTATGTCGGGACCCAAGCCGTCATCTACCGTCTCCCTGCAAAGTACACGGACCGCGGCGTCGGGGCCTTCATGGCGGCCTTCCTGGTCCGTTCGATGCCCTGAATCATCGGCCAGCTTTTGCAAAGCTCTCGCCGGGATGCTCGCGCTGACCTCTGTCGCTCGCCCTGCTCTGCTGCTCCGACAGACGAGCTTGGCGGGCCCTGTCCTGCTGGACCTTGTCGGCCAGCTCGACATCTCGCTCGCTCGGTTCGAGAATGGCCGTGAGTTGCGAGGCGATGCGCGATGTCTTCTCCCCCTCCTCCCCCCGCCCAGGCTCGTCTCAGCGCTCCCCTCTGACTCTCGCCTTGCTCCCGGCACAGCTCTCATCGCCCACTCCAAGCTGCGCTGGCCCCACTACCTCGCCCAGGCCGTCCTCTTTATCGCGCTCAACCACTTCCTCCCCGCCCAGGGCTCGGTTGGCCAGCTCGCCGCGTACGCGCTCGCGGCCTTCGCCATCCCCGTCGCGATCTCCAGTTGCTGCGTTCCGCAAAAGGTGATCGCCCTGCGGTGGATGGTCGCCTTCTTCCTCGGTACGTCCCTACGTCCCGCCCCGAGCCGAAGCGTCGTGCTGCACGAGGTCTCTTGGCGCTGCTGACGCCGCTGCGAGTGGTTTCACGCCCCTCAGGCTGCGACGTCGCCGCTATCGTCCTGGTCGCTCTGTGTGCCGTCGTCGAGGACTCTGGCCTCATCTCCAAGGACGCCCTCGACTCGGCCTCGGACGTCATCACCGGCGGTGACGCTCAGGTCCCGGCCGAGGACCACGACTTCAGGTTCTACACCAGCGCTTTCCTTCTGCAGCCTCTGTTCCTGGCCGGTCTGAACGGCTTCCTCATCGCGACCCTGTACCGGCTCGACCTGCACCTCGCCGCCAAGACCGAGGGCGCGCTCGCGCTCGAGCAGGACGACAGGGCACCGCTGGCGCTGCTCGAGCCCCTCCCCAAGCGTCTCGGCACCAAGGGACCGAGCGGAGCCCGCGTGTCGGTCCCCTCGACGCACGCGCTCGTCAGGACGCACTTTGTCGCGCACCACCGCGGCCTCTTCAACTCGGTCACGTACGCCAAGCTGGCGACCTTCCTCGCCGTCGCCACCGTCGCCGTCTGCTCCGTTCTCGCCAACCTCTTCGTCAAAGGCGATGAGCAGTCGCCTGAGGGGGTTGATGCGTCGCTGGAGGCTGGCGTAAGTCGCGATCTTCTGCGCCTCCGGTCCCGATTTCCCCTCGCGAGCTTGCGCCTGAATGACAGTTGCTCTTTCTCTCTCTCTCGCGCGCGCCCGCGTGCAGGTCCAGTCCTTCCTGGTCCAGCAGACGGCCATGATCCTCTTCCCCTGGATCGTCACCCTCGGCGTCGTCTGCCTCGCCCTCGTCCGCGGCGAGTTCAAGAAGGTCTACGGCTATCGCGAGGACTGGACCGCGCCCAAGGCCGAGCTTGCCGCCGCCATCTCGGCAGACGCCGTCGTTGACGAGAAGACCGCCCTCGTCGAGGAGGCCTAGACTTGGGGTTGCCTACCTCCGCCGCTGCTCCACCCTCCCCCTCAACCTACTCTTACCCCCTCCCTCACCTCCCCAACCCCAACCCCTACCTCCACCTCCGACCCCCACTTCTGTCTTCCCTCTCGCTTTTCCACCACGCTCGTTATCCCCCAGATACCTTTGACCCGCGTCTTGCCCACTCTCAACTACTGTAGCTACCCTTCGCATGCTCGCTTCGACTCGCACTTTGAGACGTCCACTGTCCTGCTCGCAGCCGACCTGATGAGCGACGATCGTGCCATGCTCATTCCTCCCACCAATTCCCCCCGCCGTCGCCATCGTCCTTCTCCTTGCCACCGCCGCCGCTTTTGCGATCCTTGGCCTTGCCGCTGACGATCGCGCCGAGGCCCGAGCTGACGCCCTTGCGCCCGCCGCCGGGGAACGCCTCGCGTTCGCCCGTCTTCTTGCGCGTGTTCTGCGCGTGGCGGATCATGGCCGGCCCAAATGTCGGCTCCCACGTGTCCTTGACAAAGCGGAACAGCGCCATGGTCGCGCGCGCGTCGATGACCTGGGCAGAGGGAGATGACAGGGCTGAGGATCAGCCAATGGTCCCCCGAAACACGAAGAGCGGACGGGGTGGACAAGACGCACCGACGAATGCGACGCGGCCTGGATGTCGAGCCCGAGCACCTGCTGCGTGAGGCGCTTGAGACCGGGGATCTTCGTCTTGGCCAGCGTCCTCAGTTGCGGACACCGCTGAGTGTCGCGCGTCAACGGTTGCGGGTGCGAGAGAAGAAGAGCCTAGGACGGGGCCGCGCGCGAACGAACACGAAGGGAGTGAGCAGCAGCTCGCACGCAGGTGCTGCCTAGGCAGAGGGCAAGGCAAAATATGCGCACAGAAAAGTCGTTCTTGATGGCGTGCCCGATCAGAATCTTGCCAGCAACGAGGTCGGCAACCTTCTTGATGACCTCCTCGAAGGTAGGCGCTGCACATGCACCAAGCAGGGGGATGGGATGTCGAGTCAGCCCCTCAGTGGTGAATGGACCTACACGCTGCGCGCCAGACGGCCAGCGAACGCACCATCCGCCAGGTCCTCGGCGCTAACACCCGAGACCCACGTCCGGTAGTCAACGACGCGCTCTTTCGGCTTCACAAAGGTGTCGAGCAGGACGGCACCGTGCCAGTTGACGATCGACACCCGGCCGAGCGTCGACTGGGCGCCCTGCGCGCCGACGCCGACCATCTCGCAGTCGATCGCCATGTACTTTCCGGGTCTAGCGCGTTGCACAAGTGGCACGATGGAAGGGGCGGATACGATCAGCTCAGGCGCATGTGGGGTCGAGAGCTGGAGGGCGGGCGGCGATACGCACTCGGTCTTGGTCTTGCTCGCGGCCGACGTGCCGAGGACCATGAGCCGGAGCTCTTGAATGACTGGCGACGAGAAGTCACCCTCGACCTCGGTCGCCTTGACTGTCGTCCCAGCCGTCTTGGCGACGACGGAACGACCTCTGATTTGCCGTACATCGTCGCAAGACGGCGGCATTGCGGGTCAGTCAGAGGTGTCGCTGCGTATGAGAAGGCAAGGGCGCGGCCGACAGCCCGCACGCTGCGAGCGCAGACGCACCTCTGGAACGTAGACCCCTCGCCTGCTTCCTCCTCGCCGTCTGCAAAGCTCAGGCGGGCGCCCTCGGGCGGCCGCTTGCGCTTCTTGCTGGCCGACGGGTCCGTCACCTTGGGCTTGAGCGCGGCCCAGTTGGATCCCGCCTTCGGCTTGAGCTTGGGCGCGGCCGCCTTGCCCTTGCCCTTGCTGCTGGCCGAGGACGAGCCGGCGGCGGCGAGGTTTGGGGCGACCGTGTGAGATGACGAGGACGAGGCAACCTGTGACATGCTGCTTGCAAGGAGGGGCAGGGGCTCGACTGAGAGGAGAGTTCCGGCTAGCTGTGGCAAGGGAGGGGGATGGACGTTGGGCTGCTGACCGGGTCGGTGAGGTCGGTCGAATTTGGGTCGCGCGCAGGCTCGAGCGCGCGTACTCGGCCATCCGACGCTCCACTTTGGACGTCTCTGCCTCCATTTGGCGAGGCTAGCAAGACAGCGATGCACGCGATAGGCAAGCAGAGTGGATCATGAGGATACAACAGTCGTCGAGAGAGGTGACCGGTGGCGGGGCGAGCGAACGAGAGGGCCTAGGAGGACGGCGCGGGTGCGCGCCTCCCGCGTCTCCCACTACCAGCCCCTCCCGGCCCCTCTTCGCACCCAAACCCTTCGCCCCCCTTCCCAAAGGGGGGCACTATGCTACAGGCAGCCTCACGCTGCTTGGAAGAAGCACACGAGACGGGCGCTCATGCCGGCGCCTCGCCGCCGTCGAACTGAGCCGCGCCGCCGCCAGCCTCGAAGCGGGCCTTGCTCGCGGCGAACAGCAGCTCCTGCTGAGCCAGCAACTCCTCCTCGGTCATGCCCGAGTTCTTCTTGGACGCTGACTGCGACTTGGTTTGGCGGACCTGTTGGTGCGTGTGCCGGTCAGTGGATCTGGACAGCCCGGCAAGGTACAGAAGCTGGAGGGCCAGGTGCGCGCACCTTCTGATGCTCCTTGTGCTCGTCCAGCACGCCCTCGCACTCGTCGACGTACGACTCGAAGCCGAGGCTCTTGAGCGCCGTCACGACGTGCTCAGGCGAGATCGTCTTTTTGGACGTGGCCTCGCAGGCCTCGTTGGCCTCGGACGAGATGAGGTGGATGAACTCTACGCGAGCGGGCGAGACAGGGCGCGGGTCAGCTCGGGGGCGAGCGAGCGAGCTTTAGGAGGGACGCGAAGACGACGCACCGACGCAGCACGACGTGATCACATCGCGCGTGTCCTTGGAGCAGACCATGTCCTTTGGCAGCAGGTCTGATCACGCGCGCGCAATGTGGTGTTCAAGGGAGGATGTCAGCTCCTCAGATGGGCAAGAAGCAAGGGCAGTGCCGAGACTCGCCTGCGATCAGCTTCTGGACCGTCGCCTTGGGCAGCGTCAGGTCATCGTCGCCCGCCGACGGCCCGCGGTGGTCGTTGTCCGACATGTTGGTCCTCCGCTGTCAGACAAAAGCAGCAGGCAAAGCAAGGGACAGGATGGGTCCCGGTCGGGGAAAGAGGAGAGTGGGTCGATGGAGGTCAGGGTCGCTGTCGTCGGTTCGCTACTGCTGCCTCAGTCGCTGCTGGACTCGCTGGCGCACCGGGGGGAGTTTTCGCCCCGCCAGAGCCCAAACGCGACAACCTCGAGCTTCCCTCGACACCCATCCCTCCCTCCAACCTCGTCTCTTCGCCATGTCGATCGTGCGTATCCCTCTGCTCGATGCTCTTGACAGGCCTGGAGCTCGATCTCTGAGGCTGACGGTCGTTCCTCCCTCGCTTTCGCAGGCTCCCGTCAACCCCAAGCCGTTCCTGCAGGAGCTTACCGGCAAGGTCGTCCACGTCAAGCTCAAGTGGGGTCTCGAGTACAAGGGCTACCTCGTCAGCACGGACGGCTACATGAACGTTCAGGTGCGTGCACTTGCTTGAGCTCCCCACCGCATCTACCGTTGTCGGTCGTCTTGAGAAGACGCAAGGATGTTGAGGCTGACGATGCGATCCGCTCCCACCCTTGCCTCTCGCGCCTCGGTCTGCCCCACGCTCGTCCGACCCGTCTCCCATCCTCTGTTGATCCATCTCGCTCTTTACGGAATGGCCTTGCTGGGCTGCAGCTGGCAAACACGGAGGAGATCGAGGACGGCAAGTCGAACGGCGCGCTGGGCGAGGTGTTCATCCGGTCCGTACCTGCCTCGCTCCTCGTCCCTTCGCTCGCTTCATGCTGACCGTCGACCTCGCGTATGTCCTGTCTGTCTGCCCTTTCAGGTGCAACAACGTGCTGTACATCCGCGAGTCGAAAGAGGCACCGAAAGTTGAGGCCGACAGCGGGGCGATGGAGGAGTAGGCGAGACTTCCGCAACGACCACGCTCGCTGGCCCGGGCAGCAGGGCCCAGCCAAGAGATGCGCGCGCTCACGATAGACCGGACGACACGGGGAGTCCAGCCGAGCGGCGCGCTTGTACGACCACGATCCCGGCACCCAAAACTCAGACCGACTCCCCTTCCTTTCTCATGCCCATGCTTTCTTCATCTTGCGTTTTAAGCCGGGGGCGGAAGGATGCTGTCGGCGCACGATCAAGCGGGGTGGAAGCAGTGCGCACTGATGGGCGGGGGACGCTGCCAGCCTACGCCTGCTGGTCCTCTCGTCCGTCCTAAGCAAGCCTGTGGACGTTGGCTGGTCGAGTCGAAAGAACCTCATTGCGACCACATCGCCGTCCTGCGCTGCCCTCTCTCGACAGCCTGCTGAACCGCATCTCCAACCACCGTCAACCATGTACGCTCCCCCTCCGCATACCTACGCCAGCCAAGTCACCAGCAGCAGCAGCTTTACTTGGAGTCAGGGTTCCAGCGGGCGACTGTGAGAGCGGCAGCCAGATAAGGAAGAGTGAGCATCAGCTGAAAGGCCCGTGTAGGACGGGCAGGTTCGATCCGCCGCTCAGCGGCCAGACGCTGAACGCACAGGTGATCCACGACGTGGGTCGCTCCCGGGGCGGGAGGTCCATCTTGGAGCGGACGAGGTTCATCTTGCGCTCCTCCTCGTTGGAGGCGATGAAGCAGCTGCCGACCCAGACTGGCGCAAGAGGGTAGCAAGACGAGGGAAAGACAGGGGGCCGTCAGTATCCTAAGGTCCGCGTCTTCCCGCGCTTGGCTTGAGCTGCGAGCACGGGCTGAGAAAGTGAGGCACACGCACCAGCGAGAAGCGCCGCGTTCGTAGGCTTGAGCTGTAGGAGGGCGAGCACGGAGGAGCAAGAGAAGAGGCCTTGTCAGCCTCAAGGTGCGGTCGGACGGACGGACGGACGAGCATCGGCAACCGCCCGCGCTCTTTCCTCCTGCGCAAGACCAGCACGAGGCAGACTGACCGCCTTGTTGAACTTGACGAGTGAGAAGGTGTTGTCGAACGAGCGAGGGATGCGGGCCATGGTGAAAGGAAGCGAAGGGTGTTGCGGGTCGAGGGGGTGAGGGAGGGAGGGGGTCGCAGGCGTGCCCTTCGCTGGCCTTCGCCGCTGCCGGCCGCGCGAGAGAGCCTGATGATTCAAGTATCCCGGCCCTGTGTCACTTAGACAGATCATCTGCTGGTGTCTCTGGGCGCTCCACCCTTACAACCACACAGCAGCATTGGGCAAGACGGACAGCGAGCATCGAAACAACCTGGGATAGAGCAAAAACGGAAGGGGCGAAGGGAGAGAGACAGGGCCTATGGTTGAACGGCGGCCACAGTACAAGAGAAGGGGGGTCGAAGGAAGGCGAGGGACGCGAACGTGCCCCGCGAACGTGGGGGAGTCATACAAAGAAGGGGGAGCTACTCGATCTTCCACACCAGATCGATTGGTTTGAGAGAGAAGGGGGAGATGATGGGAGAGGATCCGTACTAAGCCTGCTCGGTCTTGATGCCCTCGCCGGCGATGACGAGGCCCTTGAGCCAGGTGTTCTCGCGGCGGAGCGTTTCGACCTCCTTCTCGAGCGCGGCCGTGCGAGCCTGGAGCTCACCTGGGAGTGAGCGACGGCAGGAGGAACGCAGCAGGTCAGCGAAAAGATCCTGCCAGACGTGGCTGAGGCAGAGCGGACGTACGGGCAGACTTCTCGAGGGCGGCCTCGCGCTCCTTCTTCTTAGCGCGGAAGCGCGCCGAAGCCTCGGTGTTGCGGCGACGCTTGTCCTCCTCGGCCGAGAGCGCGGCGGGCGACTTGTTGGTGCTGGACCTACCGAGGCCGCGTCAGACAGGGGTCAGTATCGGACAAATGCTCGAGGACGCCAAGCGGAGAGGGAAGGGCACGCACTCGTCTTCGAGGGAGCCGGGCGAAGGCCGGGCGGACGCCGACAGTGACAGCTTCCTCTTCATGCCGGTCGGGGCAGCAGAGGGCGCCGGGGCAGCAGGAGCAGCAGCACCAGGGTAGCCGGGAAGCGTCGAGAAGTCGAACGTCTCGAGCGTGAGCGGCTGCTGCTGCTGCTGCTGCTGAGCGGGCAGAGTGACAGCTGGGGGAGCCGGCAGGGCCGCCCACTGGGCCTGCTGGGCAGCGGTCGCCTCGCGCGCGAGCCGCTCGTCCTCGTCGGCCAGGCCGTTGCCAAGGCCGACACCGCCGTCGTCGAACGAGAACTCGACGTTGGTCCACAGCGCGAGCGTCTCGGCGAGCTCGGCATCGGTGAAGCCAGGGCCGTCACCAAAGCCGGCGCTGGAGCCGTCGGCCGGGAGGAAGGTGTTGAGCCCTTGGAGGTGCGAGGGGAAGGGCATGATTTCCGGTAGGTGTGCCACCCGTTGGTCGTTGCGAAGAGGGAGAAGGGAGAGCTGTCGATGAAAAGGCCGGCCAGTCGTCGAAGATGCACGAGAGTCAGGATGGAGTGTCGCAGAGGTAGGGATGGGGGGGAAGGAAGGGAAGGGGCGCAGGGCGAAAAGGATCGGGCTTGCCGTCCGGCCGCGCGCGCGGGGGGGGGGGGGACTCGTCAGCAGCCACCCAGGCTGACACAGCAACCTGTCTCAAGCTCGATGCCTCGCGGGCGCCGCCGACCAACAGGCCCAGCAGCTCGCGACGTTCAGTCGCCGCTACCTTCGCGTCGTTGCACGGTTAGATCAAGCGAATCCTGCCTCAGCCGCATCGTCGGTGGTCTCGTCCTCTCGCTGCAAGCGACATGAGCGCATGCGGGCACGACGGGAATCTCGTCGTGCGTGGCCGCGCAGCGCCGAGACGCGCGTCTCAGATCGCTGGCGCTGGACGGGCAAGTGCCGCAAGGCATTGGGCGGAAGACGGGATCATCAAAGAGCGGGTGCGAGGTTCAGAAACGGGTATGACGCGGCGAGGGAGAGGAGAGTCTGCTTAGGATACGATGGGAACGAGGGTATGTGCCGACAAGAGGGGGGCAAAGGATTACGGTCGGTGCGTGCGAGTGACTTGAGGGAATCGAGAGCGGATGTGGGCGATCCAGGTGGGAGGTCCGTGTGATGGTACGTGCTGCTTTAGATCAGCAAGGAGGCGAGGGCCCCGACCAGCAGGAGCGGCGAGGAAAGAAGTGGAATGGGTGCCCGACGGGGGTCAGGTGCGCGCGACCAGTCGAGCGCGCTTGACGCTGGTCGTCATCCATGAAGGCCTTGGAGCCGGCCTTGGGGTATCGAATTTGTGACAAATAGAATTCTGATGAGAGGGGGAGAGGGGCGAGTGGGGCAGAGCTCAAAAAGAGACCTCCTCGAGGACCTGGGAGGCCTCCTGGGCGGACACGTGCTGGGCCCGCTTAGTGCTGCCACAGGCGACGAGGTTGGGCGTCAGCCGGTCGACGGCCAACGTCGCCGACGATGAGGACGACCGCGTCCTGCCGCGCGATTCGTTGGTGCTACCGCCGACGGCAGTAAGGTCGCTGTCGTCGCTCGCGCTCGGCTTGAGCGTGTGCGCGACCGACAGAGAGACGGAGGGAGCGTCAGAGATCGCGTCTGAGAGGACCGACGCAGCCGAGCCGACCTTGATATGATGATGGGAGGGATGGTCGACAAGAGACAGGGCCGTGCGCGGTCCTCCGACAGCCGTCGTCGAAGGCGGTCGAGCGAACGGCGGCGACTTGAGCGGCGAGCTGGCTGGACACTGGGCGGGCGACGTCGGGTGGTGCAGTGTCGTGTCCTCGTCCGAGTACAGCGACGAAGTCGACTCGTCGCCATCATTGTCCGAGACGTCTTCGTCTCTGACATGGCCCTCGTCCGCAGAGACGAACGCCTCTTCCGTCGAGGTCAGGCTTGACATGCGGCTTGCGCCGTCGGTGCTGGCAGCGGCGGCGCCCTCGTCGGCGGCTGTCGGCTCGGCCTCAAAAGAGGGCGGGCGCGAAGCCGTATCTGAGGTCGGCGTCACAAAGAGCGACGTGAGCGCCGACAGGCCCTTCTGGATCGTGCCCGACGAATTCTGCTGCGGGACGGCATCGACGTCGGCGGTCGACTCCATGGCCGAGTCGTCGTCAGCTTTGCCGTCTTCAAACCCGTCATCGTCGGTGGTCATGTCCCGGCCGTCCATCGACATTCTGGCGTGGTGAGCCGTGATAGAATTGAGGGCGAGGTTGAGCTGCAACAGGCGACATATCAATCGTTAGCCTCGCCAGCACTTCTCGAGAGGACGGGAGCATGGCTTGGAAGGGGTTTCACCTTGAACTGGATCGCCGCCATCTTGTCCTCGACGACGTCCGACTGCAGAGAGATCTTGTCGTCGAGGCCGCCGAGCGAGTCGGCCTTGGCTGTCGGTCGCTGTGCCGTGGCCGAGAAGCGCTTGTGCTTCACATTGTATCCAGTCGATGTGTGCTCGGAAGCAGCGTCGCCCCCGCCGTATTTCGTAGTGAGGACGGACGTCTTGCGCGAAACGGACGGTGCCGAGCCCAGTCCGTACTTGGGCAGCTGCGGGCCGGGGCAAGCGCTACCCGGGGTCGAGGAGTCGTTGGTCGAAGGTGCGCCAACGTCGGTGCTGAGCCGTACGAGGGCGTTGTCGAGCTGAGAGTCAAGTTTGGCGACCATCTGGTCGCGCTCTCCCTCAATGCGCTGGGGCGACGACGAGCATGTCAGGAAAGCGGCGACGCGGAGACGTCAGGACTCGGACGAACCTTCATCGTGAGCGTCATCTCGCTCATCTGCTCGAGGGCCTTGGTGCGCACGCTCTCGGTTTCATCGAGCTCTGGTGCGAGTGGGGCGCGACAGGCGGGAGGTGGGAGCGAAGGAGCACGGGGTCAGCTCGTCGGTTGTGTCGTTCCAGCGAGAAAGTCACTGTTGAACGAAGCGCACTGCGTCGGAGAAGGTCGCGTTCCCTCTCTCGGTCTCCGAGCTGGCCAGACAGCCGTCGCGACTCTCGGCGCTCCTTCTCGATGCGGGTCTTGAGATCGTTGCTGCGAGCCTCGGCCGAGGGCGCGAGGGTCAGCCTCAATCTGGGTCCAGACCCCGAGAAGGTACAGTACGCACGCTTCTTGGCCGAGCCTCTCTGTCAGCGCCTCGAACTCAGTGAAGCGCTCCTTCCCTGCAGAAGGCAAGAAGCGTCAGAGGCGCGGATGCGAGCGCAGAATTGGAGAGAGGGATGTCGCGCACAAGTGTCGGTCTCGTGGACGAGGAAGGCCAGTCGACGGCTCAGCCGCCCGAGCTTGCCCTCCATCTGAGTTGAGAGATGGAGCGTCGATCAGACAAACAGGCGAGAAGAAAAGCACCCGCAAGGCAAGCGAACGCACCTCATCTCGCGAGTCGACGAACTGGGACGCCCGGCGCCGCATCGCGACACGACCCGTGCGCTCGCCCTCCGTCAGGGGCTTGATCTTGGGCAGGGACCCCGACGACAAGCGCTTGAAAAATCCCGGCTTCTTTTGCTGCGAGCAAGTCCGGAAAGCGGTGCGGTCAGCCGGAGCTTGTCATAAGGCGCGCGAGTTGGAGAGCACGAGATGACACGCACGCGCGCCGAGAGCAGTTCGTCGAAGACCTGGAGGACCTGGGCCTGGTCCCACCATCCGGGCGGGTCGACGCGCGCGTCCGAGAGCGTGTCCCGGCACCCTGAGGGCGCGCGTGTCTCGCCTGAGTCGTACAATCCGGAAATGATTCAGTGAGTATACGTCAGCATAGCTCATGAAGGATCGGAGAGCTGATGATGACGAGACGCGGACAGACAGAATGGCCTCATTTGCCCTCCGGGGTAGGCCTCCATGAACTCCCTGGGTACGCCGATACCGCCGAGCGTCTCGTAGCCCTCGCCGAAGCCTTTGTGCAGCTTGGCGAGAATCTTTGCGCGCTGCGGTCGAGTCGAAAGGCCAATCGGGGGCGAGGTGCAGCTGACAAAGTTGATGTCCTGTGTGCCGCATCCGCTTTTGACAACGTCAGCGGCAGCCCGCTCGGGCGCAATGCGTATTGGGGAGGGAGAACGGACCAGGTCGACGACGCAGACGTCAGGTCCAGGCTTGACGACGTACTTGCTCTCGACATCCTGGAGAGCCGTTTGGGCAAGCTTCAGCGATCGAGTCGAGCACCCACGGAAGCAAACTCAACGGAGAGGCAAGACTGACTAAACCGAGGATGTAAGGGCCCTGGTCCTCGAGATACAGAGGGACGTCGCGGGCGTGGCATAGCAGGTGGACCATGCCGTCCCAGGAGCCGCGAAGCTCGCATAGGTACTTCAGCGTCTGCGTGCGATTCAAATCGCCGGTCCTCGTCAGCATTTGCGAGGTCTAGAGGGAGAGGGTAAAGATTGCAGCACAACGAACCAAGACGCAGACTCCGAGGAGGCCCGGAAACGCGCTGACGAGTACGACCTTGCCCTCTTTGCTGAGCGCGACTTCAAGCGCGGTGAGGATGTTTTCCAGGCTGAGTACCTTGAAAAGCGGCCAGAGGTCCCACCCGACGGTGCGCAGGCCGAGGTTGAGGTCGAGCTGGGGCAGCGGCGCGAGCAGCTCGATCGCGTCCTCCTCGCCTCGACGGGCGGCCGGGTCCGAAATGAGCAGTCTGATGAGGCCGCCGTGTCGAGGGACCGGGGTGCGCAGGATCTGCAGGACGAAGGGGCTCTCCGCGTTAGTCTACGATGCTCGAGAGACATGCCTGCATGATGAGAAGACAAGTCGCACAAGCGTCATCTGACGTGAGTGGTTGGCGACGTCCTTAGAGAACTTCGCCCACGACAGCTTGAGGTAGTCGCCCATCAGGCTGTAAACCGGGTACCTCGACAGGAGGGTCAACTGCAAAGTGTACGGGGCAGAGGGACGAGTCAGCGGGACGAAGGAGGGAAGAGGGGGCTCAGACTCGACGCACAGCGTAGGGTAGCCAAAGGTCGCCGCTGATGTCGATGATGGGGTTCGGTCCGGTGCCGGTGAATCTCGAGCTGGCAGGCGCCGCGGCCGAGACGTCGGCCAGGGCCTTCTTGATGGCAGCCTTTGGGAAGCAGTAAAACGTCGTCAGTGAGATTTGGAGGGGTGCAAGCACGAGAAGAGAGCCTGGATTAACCCGCTTGGCCCCGTCAGCCAGAGAGTAGATGGTCAGCGTGACGCCGTGATAGATGTCCCTTCAGAGCTCGCGACTTCAGCATGCAGTACATTCGGGGGCAGATAGGAAAGTTTGGAGCCAAGACGTACGACTGAGGGTTGCGTAGGTCGCTTCTCCGGCCGCTAGAATGCGCTGCAGGCTCGATGGCAAAGGAGAAGATATGCGTCGTTGAGGCGGGCTGGGTCGACGAGCGCAAGATTTCGACCTCCCGTGGGAACGAGTACTGAGGGTGCGGGCGCGAAACGACATTCGGCGTCAGCAGATCTTGCCTTGGCCGCGACGAGATTGGACTATGAGTCTGCTGGACCGACCTTGAGCGCCTTGCCACACAGCTTGCCTCGGCCTTCGTCGGCATCTTCGGCGACGCTGCTCCCGGCTGCAGAGGCTGCCGACGAGACATTTGAACCAAGCGCCTCAGCCCGCCACCACTCGCCGACGGCACCAGGCCGGTGCTGGAGCTTCGACAAGCTTGGTTCGGACGAGAGAGCGGGCGAGGTCCAGGTCGCGGTCTGCTTTGGGAGACCGGCGACCTGCGCGGGATCGCACGGGGGGATGGGAATATGCGTGTCAGTCCTTGACCAACTGACCTGCGCGCGTGATCGGGAGGCAAGTCAGACGAGGGAAGGCACTGACGAGGTACAGGCAGCAGATCGTGTCGTCGAAACCGGAGGTGTGCGTGACGTCGTGAGTCCTCAGACTGCCACCGCCGGCCGGGAACGACGGGATCGAGGGCGAAGGGCTGTCAACGTCGATCGCTGGTGATGCCTGCGGTCGTCCAGCGTGCGGAGGTGTCAGCCTGTCGGCCAGCGAGGATGCTCTGCAAGGTGGAAGAGGAGGCGAGGGGAGAAGGTTCGAGGCCCGAGCCTATCACGTCCGGGTGAGGTTCAAGGAATCGAGAGAAAGTGCCCAAGGACGTACCATTCTGGTGGCCGGGCCGCCCCCAATGGACGTCCAGCTGCGCTGCTTCCGCAGGTCCTTGCCTGCTGTCCCGTCCGACGAGAATGAGCCTGGGAGGGGCGACGACGACGGCGTGAGGAGATAGGCTGCTGCCTGGCCCGACTGGGAGCCTGGCGGTTGCGACGGCGTTCGGTGCGACACTCTCGACATGAGGCGCGGGAGAGGGACGCGTGTCGGGCAGGAGACCAGCTCTGGGTCCGGCAACGAGCGGCTCTCGAAGGACGCCGAGAAGAGACCGAGCAGCTTCCCTCCGTCGGATATCGCGTAGCAGGACGTTGGGAGGAAAGGCGACCTTCCGGAGGCACAAGCGCAGAGGCCGTTCGTGAAGAGGGGGCGGACGGACCCTCGCTCCTCGAGCCCCTCAGGACGCAGGGACCTCGAGTCGCGCTTGTGCGGGCTTGACGCCCATGCAACGGTCAGCACCGTCAGCCAGCGAAGAGGGAGATGGCGACGAGGATGAGCGCCAGCCGAGAGCGCTGCTGTCTCTCCCTCTCGACTGACGGGCGACCGACCAGGGCAGTCGACGTCAAGTGCATGCAGAGTAGTGGCAAGGCACGTCTCGCTCTCGGCCGTCGACAGCTGCCACCAGCTCATACGCGCGACAGGTTGTCGTCGGCCGCGCGATCGATCTCGGACCGTCGGTGCGGCCCTACCATGCGCCGCGCCCGCCGCCCCTCGTCGCCTTGTACGCGGCCCACCAGCGCCAAAGAATCGAGAGCAGACCTACCGACCTGGGATTTCGCTGAAAGAGATCACCCTGCAAGAGACATCTGCAAACGCTGCTTCCGCCAGCTGCTGCTGTGCTGAGGTCGTCGTTCGGGCCGACCGGCGCAGCCGCGCGCACGCCCGCGCGAGCTCCCCCATCTCAGCCCAAGCCGCCCGCCCACTTGGACCTTCCCTCTCAACGCCCAACAAGCACCCACAACAACCCCACAACGACATGCGGGCCACGCGACTCCTCCGAGCTGCCGGAGGGAATGGCAACTACAGTGCGTTGGACTCTGCTCTTCCCACCTCTGCAGACCCGAGGGCCGCCGATGCTGACACGCTGAGCTCGATCTTCCGCTGCTGCCCGGCCCTGCCAGAGCCCCTCCTCGTCCGTCCTGCCTGTGCCTTCCAAACCTGTTCCTCTCCTTGCTGCTGCTTGCCACTAACGCTCGACTTACTGCACCTTCGAGGACCTTCCAGAAGGACCCCGCCATCGAGCGCTGGCACCAGATGCGCGAGGACATGTACAAGGGCTTCACGCTCACGCGCCAGAACGTCGTCCCGACCCTGACGCTCGCCGTCGTCATCCCTGTCTGCCTCTACTACGCAATGTGCGCCGACCTCGTGCGTAGGGCTTACTCTGCTCTGTCTTGCTTGCCCCTTGCTGGGCTGTCTGGCTTGATCGCTGACGCTTGCTCCGTTCTGGGATACGCAGGCCAAGGGCTGGGACCTCACCATGACGATGGAGGACACGCCGAGCAGGCGGTCGGCACGCAAGCCCGAGGACCTCCAGCATGGCCTTACCAAGTTCTACGGCCAGTACGAGACCGAGGAGGCCGCTTGAGGATGCGGAAGGGAAGATGAGGGCTTGGCTGGCTGGCTGGTTGTACGCAAGGGGGCATGCGGATTTCGACGCATGGCACATAGCTCACGCTCTCGACGGCCTCCGCTTGCGAGCGTGAAGGGGTGGGGGGCACCAAGTGGGAGGCAGCCATCAAATCGGAAGGGAGAGTCAAGAAGAACGAGCGGACAGGGTCCGGGAGAGACCAAAGGGGGAGAAGGGACAGGGGATGGGAAACGACGAGGGGTAAGAGAGGTACAGGCGAACAGAGTACAGCGGAGCGAGTCCAATCTAAGAGGGAGGGGAGCCGGATGATCTAGTCACTGCTGAGTCTCTTGATCATGCGCTTGTCGCGCTCGCCCGTGACCTTGAGGATGCCCTCGTTCTGATCGGAAGTAAGTACAAGCGGGAGTCAGCCAACCGTCTTGGGCTCGAGGAGAGGCAGGGAAGACGGACGCACCTCGAGTCCGCGGACGACCTCAGTAAACTCCGAGTTGTCGACGACGATGCTACTCTGCTCCTCGAGCTTCTTGAGCGCGTCGGACCAGCGCAGACCGCGGTTGCCGCTCGCATCGATGAGCTGTGTGATGGCGCGCTTGAGGTCGCCGGCAACGCGTCGCTGCTGCTGGCCAGCGCCCGTGTTGATCAGGTCGAGGTCGATCTGGCCGGTGATCGGGTCGGTTGCGCTCTCGCGGATGGCCTCGCGGATCAGCCGACCGGCCTCCTTGACGTCCTCGAGGTCGACCGTCTCGCTGAAGCGCATGCGCGCGTGCGCCTCGCTCAGCCTAATCATCGACTCGAGCTGACGCGTCGTTGCCGTGATGCGCCGCTCGGACGACCGAGGGTCCTCGCCGACCTTGCGCATGTCGACGTAGGCCGAGACGAGGGCCGCGCCGGCCAGCTCGCTGATGACAGGGTGGATCTTGTTGCGCGCGTAGGTGATGTAGGCCGTGAGCTGCTCGACGGGCTGAGGAGTTGCAACAGTAAGAGGGCCGGGTGGGTCAGATGGCGTAATTGGGAACGAGGACGGAAGCAAGCGGCAGATCGCAGACGCACCAGGATGTCGAGCGTGCCGCTTTCGGGCTTGTCCTCGAGGTACAGTCCGACGAGGTGCTTGGCCAGCCTGCGGTCCATGCCCTCGTCAATCTTGTCGAGCACGAGGTACAGCAGGTCGAACCGCGAGATGAGCGTCGGCGGCAGGTCGATGTTCTTGGTGATTGGCCACTTGGGGTTGTACTTGGACCCGACCGGGTTGGCCGCCGCCAGGATCGACGTGCGCGCGTTGAGCGTCGTGATGATGCCGGCCTTGGCGATCGAGACCGTCTGCTGCTCCATGACCTCGTGCAGGACCGACCGCGTCGCGTCCGACATCTTGTCAAACTCGTCGATGCAGCACACGCCGCCGTCGGACAGGACGAGCGCGCCGCTGAGAGGGAGTCACGGATGAAAAGGTCAGCTGGGTGCAAAGCGCGGAGGAATGATGGCAAGAAACTCAATTAGAAAGGAACGCACGACTCGAGGACGAGCTGCTTCGAGTCGGGGTCGCGCGTGACGTAGGCGGTGAGACCAACCGCAGACGAGCCCTTGCCGGACGTGTAGACACCGCGCGGGGCAATCTTGTGCACGTACTGGAGCGGAGGAGCGACGAGAAGAGGTAGCAAGTGTCAGACGTCCGTTACGGAACGGAGATGGCGGCAGAGGCAGGAGCAGACGTACCTGCAGGATCTGCGACTTGGACGTTCCCGGGTCACCGACGAGGAGCACGTTGACGTCGCCTCGGTAGCGCGGACCACCGCCGCCGCCACCACGAGCGATGCTCTTGTTGGTGCCGCCGAACATCTGGAGCAGGATGCCCTTCTTGACGTCGTCCATCTCCCAGATGGACGGGGCCAGGCTGCGCGCGAGCACCTCGTACAGGTCGGGCCGCTCCGACAGGGCCAGCAGCTTCTGCTCGACCTCCTGGTTGCCGCCACCGCCAGCCGCGTTCGACAGCATCTCCTCCTCCTCGTCCTCGTCGCCGCCGACGCCGACGCCCGGCGGGCGGCTCTCGCCCTGGCGCGTCGTCGGGTCGTAACCCATGCGCGTCGCGTTGGTCCGCTTGACGTGGACAACGTCGACGTACGTCTTGAACAGCGCCTTGATCGACCTATTGCGCGGGTTGACGCGGACTGGGATCGACCGGAAGATGCCAGTGATCATGACACGGTCGCCCGGCTTGGTCAGGTCGACGAGCTCGTCGTAGACGCAGAGCGAAACCGTGTGAGGCGTCTGGCCGTCGGGGACCGCGTCTGCGAGAGGCACAAGTGAAAACAGTCCTCCAGTCGGTCAGCGACTCTGCGGGCGGGAGCAGAGGGAAGGCCACGCGAGGGTGGAGACACACCAGGGGTCTCCTGGAGCCGGACAACCTGCTTGTCCGCGAACGCGCACCGGTTGTGGATTAGGCTCATCGAGCCCTTGGACTTGCAGACGTCGCGCGGGCAGACGTCGGGCTCGGCGATCTTGCCGCGCTCGATGTCGACCTGCATCGTATGCGAGCAGACGAGGCAACGGAAGAAGGCTGCGGGGCAAGGGATGGTCAGACTTGCGAGCAGTTGGGCAGAGACGCTGAAGAGCGCGGCGACGTACCAGTCTTCATGTCCGGGATGATGGGCGTGGCTCGGATGACGAGACCCTTGATGCTGATGAGCTTGTCGGTGTCTGCGCGTACGTGGTAGGGCAAGGTTTGGGAAGCCTCAGCACCTCGGCCGCAAAGCCACCAGCAGAAAGGGCAGAGACGACGCACCTCCCGGGTTGAGGTCGCGCATATTGACCTCCTTCTCGGCGCCGAAGGGCCTGACCTTGTACAGGCCCGCGCCGATCGCGCGAAGCTCTTCGTCGCCGAGCTCTCCCTGCATGTCTTCCCGGCCGTCGTCCATGTCGGCCTCGGCCACCTTGAGCATACAGTCCTTGAGGACCTGGTCCATCACCGGCACCATCTCCTGCGGGTAGTTGCACAGCTGGTGGTACAGCTTCTTCGTCGGTGGATAGGCCAGCAGGTTGATGGTGTCGAGGTTGAGGTTGCACTCGCCCGTCTGGCGCATTAGCCGCAGGTAGTTGACGTACGTTAACGTCTCGCCGTCCTGGTCGGCCCGGAGCGTCGACGAACGCACACCGAGCCGACGGTCGTACGCGAGCCGGTACTTGATCTTGAACTCGCGCAGGAACGTGTCAAACGCGTCCATCGACTCCTGGATCACGATCGACGTGCCCCAGATGAACTTGACCATGCCGCCGGCATCCTTGTTGGCTGCGTCCGACGTCGGGACCGCCTGGGCCGACAGATGGATGCCCGACGACGAGGGCGCGGGCGAGCCACCCGGGGGAGCGGCAACGCCGTCGCGCGGCATAGCGACCTGGCGTCGGAGGTACGACGGCGAGGCCGACGGAGCCGACGAGTGGATGTCGCCTCGGTGGGAGCGACGACCGCCAACCGGAGTCGAAGTGGCAGAGCTGGAGGTGCCCGAGAGCGGAGACGCATCGTCAGGCGAAGTATTGTCAGCTTGACGTTCTGGCAATGATACGACTTCGCAGCAGGCAGCTGGGAGGAGGAGCTGGAGAGGAAGCTAGAGGGGGAAAGGCGAGCGCGATGGAGCAAGGACGCACCCAGGGAAGAAAAGCGGCTCGGACCCGCCGCTCCTGGCCGAGCTCATCGGGACATTACCTCGCCTGGCGTTGGAACCACGAGGCGTCGCACCGCCGGCGCTAGAGCTGGGGAAGTTGAGCGGGCTCGAGACGTCTGTGGGGGGGTAAGGGTCGGCGCATCGCGCGCGCGTGCGGGTCAGGTCAGTCTGATCGTGGGGAAAAGAGCTTGACGGCGGCGATTGGAGAGCGCTTGACGCGCTGCTACGAGTGAAGGCGAGGAGAAGGAGAGCAAGACAGAGCGAACGCACTGGCGCCGTTGGGGATGCCGAGGCCGCGCATGGGCGAGCTCATGCCGGTCTGGTTGGCGAGGGCTTGCCTGGCGGCCGACAGCGGCGCTCGGGGTGTCGCGGCCGCTGCCGAAGAGGACGAGGGAAAGTGCAGGGGCGAGGAAGGGTGGCCATTGCCGTTTGAGGCCGGGTGCTCGGCGGGCGGGGAGGACGCCATCGTCGAGGGAATGGGCGGAAGGGATGGAGAACAGAGGAGGGAAGGGTTGAGGGAGGGGCGAAGGAGAAGAGAGGGCGACGCGTCCAGCCAGACAAATGAGCTCTCGCTTTCGGACCCTTTTCTCCCCCTCGCCCAGCCTGCGGGCATTAAGACGCCGTGAGCACTTTGCACGTCGCGTCCTTGACAGCTGCGTCTGTCGTACGTCGCCGACTCGAATGGATGTGAATGCATCATGCTCAAGCGGCTGCCGCACTGCCCTCCTTGACCCAGTCCGGCAGGATGCCCCATCGCGCGCCCCGCTCGCGCTCGCGCTCCCTCACCCGGCCTTCCCACTCTGGCCCACCAGCCTCAAGTTCCCTGCACTCGACCTGGCCGCCGCCGCCGCCGAGTCGGACGGCCCACACGCGCGCGCGACCCTCATCGTCGGCCTCCCCGCCAGGCAGGATGGTCTGGCGCAAGAAGCGCAAAGCGTCGGCCGCAAACGCGAGGCACGTCTGGGGCTCCCACGGCGAGGGTGGCGGCATCCGCTGCTGGCCCATCGCTGCTTGCGGTCGGACGAGTCTCGGCAGGCCCATCGTCTCGAATCGCTGGACCACGTCGACGATCGGCGGGTTGGGTCGCCGGAAGCCGATGACGACGGTCGGGATCCCGAGCAAGAACGACTGAGCCCAGAACCGCAGCAGCTTCTGCTCGAACCGGCGCACCTGGGCCGGGTACAGCGGCTGGACGGCCGTCTTGAGCTCGACGGCGTTGGCCAGCGTACCGTCAAAGGGACCTGCAGCGGCGCGAAATGGTGAGTCGAGTGTCACCGACTCGCAGAATGAAGGCAAGAACGACGCACCCTCGAGGCAGTCTACCTCACCGCCGAGGACCATCCGCATGCCGTCGAGACTTGTCTTGACAACCGCGCACCATTCGTCGTTCAAGTCGACGTCGCCACTCCACCCAGGCGGAGCGCCCGACGGCACGGCCTCGCCCGGCGCTGGCTGCGTCGAGTAAGACTCGAACGAGAAACCGTTGTACGTCATGCGCTTGCCGCGGTCGTCCATCTCGCTGAGCAAGGAAAAGAGTGCCTATCGTCAGCGTCAGACGCCACAGTCAAGCGAGCAGGAGCAGATCAATCAAAGGAATGTACCGCGGCGGACCCTTGTGCTGCTCAAGGTAGATGTTGCCGCCGACAACCTGCGCACTCAGCCTGCGCGCAGCACGGCGCTCGGGTCTGGGTCAGCCAACGAGAGCGCTGGGGCAAGGGATCACTTGAAGGGAAGAGGAGCGCACTCGAGGGGCTCGTCGTCGTACGGCGCCGTCAGAATCTTGGTCATGGTTCCGCGGAAGCTCACGAAGCCTGCCATCTGTTGCGTCAGGTGCCGTGCTCTCGGGAGGGATAACGAGAGAAGGGACGCCAACGCACCCTCCTTGCCCTTGGCAAGCACTTTTTGCCCGCCGAGCTTGTCTCGCTCAAACTTGGCGATGGACGCGACCAGGTCGTCCAGCCCCTCCTGGGCCTTCCTAGCCTCATCCGGCCAGACGCAGCGCTCGAAGCCGTAGGCGAGGTCGGCCCCGGGCGGGCAGGGTGCCCAACGAGCGAGGCAGCGGTTGGACGACAGGTGGACGGTTCGATGAGAGGATGGCGCAGCTGGAGCCGTCACGCTGTAGCTAGCTGAAGCGGAATGAAGTGGCTCTCGAGGGGTCAGCAAGCACGAACTAAGCTGCGGGCGAGGATAGGGATCAAGGTCGGCAGGACAGACTGAAGCACGACGGCTGCTGGAACGGGACCGCCCGCTTGGGGGCCGGCTCGGTCGGCCTTGGTATTCGCAGCGTGTGAAGACATGGTCGGCTGGCGGACGGTGAGGGGTCAGAGGAGGGGCCCATCGGAACGAGGGCGGCAGGGGCAAGAGCCGGGTCGAGCCGAGCGCGTTTGTAGGGCGGCGGGGAAGTCGCCGAGGAGGTCGTGGTGGTCTGAGGCGGCGAGGGCGACCGGGGTCGAGGGGGCAGGGAGGACGCCATCTTCCGAAAGGCAGGCAAAGGCGAGCTGTCGAGTCTGTCTGCGAGCGGAGAGTGCTGCGCGTGTGTGTGAGAGAGAGGGGTCAGAGCTCGTCGCGGCCGTCGGGCTCAAGATGCGGGGAGTCGCAGGGCCGGAGAGGTTTGCCTCCGACACTGCAAGCGGCCGTCTGGCTGCAGCTGCCTGTTAGCGCGCCGCTAACTTCCGTCGCCCGTCGACAATGTGCATCCGGCTGGTGGTCATCGATGCCGCTTCTGCTGACCGACTCTCTCTGCTGATCCAGTCGCACTGGCGCGTCGACCTGCGAAGCTCATCCTGACTCTGTCCCTCGCTGGTCCGGCTCGCGATCCTGCAAAAGGCTTTCGACGACCTCACGCAAAGCACGCCCACCTTATAAACACGAGATGGACAACGGCCAGGCAGACAAAGTATACCACAGTGCGAATTGGTCACTGTGTCGTGTGGAAGTTCACATCGCGGCGTGCTGCATGGTCGCTCTGTGCGTCAGGAGCGCGAGTCGTCGCTCGCTCCTCGCGAAGCTCTCTACGGACTTCGACCCGCAGAAGCCTCCATCGGATCACCCGTACGACGGCGACGCAGACGACTCTGGGGATATCTCATGCGCATCCTCAGCCATCGTCGCAGCGGCTTCCCCTCTGCCTCCCTCTGCACTGTGGTCCGTTGACCTCCTTCACCCCTGCCGGCGACCCGCGGGAGCCGGACTTTCTCCCTTACTCCTCTGTTTCTGCGCATCTGGCGCAACCCTGTCGTCGGCGACTTCGCAGGCAGAAAAACGAGGCGGCTGCCGTGCGAGACCTCGGACGCCGACCGCGACGCGTCGCCGGTCGAGACACCTCAGGGGCCGTAGTGGGAGCGCTGCCCATCGCCTTGTCCAGCTGCCGCCCGCGGGACAGATCGACCGCCGCATCGACGACATCGATGAATGGGCCCAAGCCTCGGCCCGCGCATGAGCATGGCGAAGCCGCGGGAGATGAGAAGGGGAAGAAGCCGCAAAGGCAACCCGCTTGCCGTGTTTGCAGGCCGGCGCGCCGCTCCTTGCTGGCAGGGCTGGTCGGGCGCGGAGCAGCTGGCCGGCGAAACGGGCCCAGGCTTGGGTGAAGGAGCGATCGACGGGGCGGCGGCACGCGAGGTGCTTTGGGCGCGAGGCGGCTGACCGGCTGAGACCTCTTGTCTCAACCCCCCACATCCATCCATCCCACTCTTTCTGTGCCTCCTCGGCTCAACTGCATAGACTTCCTTTAGGTCGGCTGGCTCCTTCCTCCCTTCTAACCACCGTCTTGTTCTCCCCCAAGCTCTCGCTCCTCTCCCTTACCTCCCCACGGCCGACACCCTCGACTCTCGTTTGGATCCTCCTCCTTCTCTCTCTCAACCGAGCGGCTCCCGGTCTCCCGTCTCTCTCCCTCGCTCGTCCTCGGCTCCTCTCAACCTCGCGCTTCTCAAATCTGGGCTTACTGGGTGAGTAGTCGGCTGCCTTGAAGGGCAGCACAAGCTGGCGTGTGAGGAGCTGCAAGGCGCAGGCCTCCCTCGTTCCTTCGCCAGGACGCAGTGGGCTGACGACCTTCCCTCCCCGTCTCGGACCCCCCGTCCCTGAAGCTATCCCCGGCTCGCCTCGCGCCATCTCTCCAATCTTTCCCACTCTCTCCTCCCGCCCGAAGCCCTTCGACCGCTTCGGCCACCCCTCCCACCGCCTTTCCCCTCTCCCTACCCTCTAGACAATGGGTGTCCTCCGCCGCCTCTCCCAGGCCTTCAGCGGCAACGGCGTGCCCAACTACGGCAATTACAGCGAGCAGTATGATGGCGACGAGCAGCAGCTCAACGTCTACCCCTCCTCGTCCTCGTCGCACCCCTACCCGCAGTCGGCCGAATACCCCAATGACCGCTACCACCACGCGCGGGCGCCGTCGGACCAATACGAGATTGACTACGAGCGCGAGATGTACCCGTACGAGCATGACGAGGTTCGCAGCGAGCGCTCCTTCGACGACGACGAGTACGACCGCCACTCGATCGCACCGTCGTACCTGACCTCGGCCGCCGGTCAGAGCGCCGCTGCTCTTCCCGGCGATGACAGCGACGACGAGGACGAGCGCGAGGGCGGCGACAAGTACGCTTTGATGACGGCTCACCTGTACCAGCGCGCCCAGGCGCTCGGCTGGTTCAAGAGCAAAAAGGTCCTCGGCATGGGCGTCGTCTCGATCCGCATCAAGAAGAATATGTTCAAGTGCGCTCCTTTTTATCCACATTCGCTATGTCTGAGGGCGGGACTCAACTGCTGACCTGCTGGCTGCCGCTCCCCCATGCTTGCAGGACGTTCCCCAAGGCTGACCTGCGCAAGCGCGATGGGGAGGCCCAGCAGGAGTCCCTGTTCGTCTGGGATTCGGCGATCGCAACGCTTAACCCTGAGGTCGCGATCAAGATCACGTCCAAGGTCGTGCATGCCATCATGGCCCGACTGTGAGTGCCCTCCTCGCGCACCTGGCGCGACCTCGCGAGCGCACGGCCTGCAGACTGACCCAGCCGCATCGCCAGGGACCCCAACGTTGCCGACATCGCCATCGACCCCAACACACGCATTCAGGTCATCGACGAGATAGCTCATCTCGCCGGAGCGAGGTGGGTCTTCCCTTCTGTGCGACTGTGCGCCGCCTTTGGTGCCCGAGACTGACCGCCGCACCTTGCCCTTTCACAGGAAGCATCAGTTCGCCGCCTTTGTCCGCTCCGAGGCCTGCCTCGTTGTCTGGTCCGACGAGGTCGACACCGTGATCGAGTCAGCCGAGGCGCTTGAGCTGCGCATGATCCAGTACGTCTGGGCGTCGACCAAGCACAACGAGGACCGGACCAAGACGCCGCTGCCGGTGATCGGCGAGGAGGGCGGCGAGTCGACTTACGACTTTCAGTCGGTTGTTGGCACGACCGGCACGTCCGAGAAGGGCGCCGGGTACGACGTCATGACGACCGAGGACCAGGTCGGCATGGGAGGCTGGACCGAGCTCACGCGCAAGCGCCGACCGGTCTATCTGTTTGCGCCCCTCATCACCGGCCTCGCCCTGATGACCAACTGTGTCTTCGTCGGATCTGGTATCCGTGCGTCGTCTCTTGGTCCCTCGACTTCTCTGCGCGCCTCTGCTCTCGCTGACAAGGCCTTGCACTTTCTTCTTGCAGGACAACTGGTGCGCGAATGTCTGCTCGACGGCCGCTACTACCGATTCGCGCTGCTCGCGACGACGCCCTTCACCTTCCTATTAGCGATGGTGCGTCCTGCCTACCTTCCTGCTGGGTCACAGCACACAGAAGCTGAGCCTCTCTGATCTTCTGAATATGGCTGCAGTTCTTCTGCATCTGTCTCATCGGAAACCTCTGGCAGGCCCTCGGTCCCGTCGCGCAGTACCACGAGAACAGCAGTGAGTCGGGTTGACTCGAGATCAAGGCAGGCGTCCTCAGCACTGACTCCTTTTTCGCTTGCGTCCAAGGCTACTACTCGGGCACTGCTCCGGACCGTCTGATCAAGAACCGTCTGCCGCACTTCACCGTGAGTTGTGTCGACAGCTTTCCTCGTCTGCGAGACGCTTCGCAGACGGTCTGACCCTCCCTTCGCGCCCTTTCATGCAGGTCACGATGCCCGTCTACAAGGAGGGACTCGAGGCCGTCATTGTCCCCACGATCGAGTCGCTCAAGAAGGCCATTACGACGTACGAGCGCCAGGGCGGCACCGTCTCGATCCTCGTCTGCGAGGACGGCATGCAGCTTTGGTCTGACGCCGACGCTGAGGTCCGCAAGGCATACTACGACCGAAATGCCGTCGGCTGGGTCGCCCGGCCCAAGCACGGCAAGGATGGCTTCATGCGCCGTGGTCGCTTCAAGAAGGCGTCCAACATGAACTTCGCGTTGGCGCTGTCGCTCCGGGTCGAGGAGATCATGGACGAGATCCGGCCCGTTCCCGCCGAGGACGAGAAGGACGACTGGATTTGGACCGACGACGACGAGGGCGAGATCTACGAGGAAGCCCTCCAGCGCGCGATCGAAGAGACGAACGGCATCGCCTGGGCCGCCGGCAACATCCGCATCGGCGAGTATATCCTCATCATCGACTCGGACACCCGCGTGCCCGAGGATTGCTTCATGGACGCCGCCGCCGAGCTCGATGCCTCGCCCGAGATTGCCATCATCCAGCACGAGTCTGGTGCGTCCTTCCTCTGCCCCACATTGCGCGGGCATCGTTGCGGTCGCTGACATCCTGTCACCATGGCGCTTTACCCTTTGCTCGACAGACGTCATGATGGTCATCGGCCACTACTTCGAGAACGGCATCGCTCACTTCACACGGCGCATCAACAAGGCCATCTCGTTCTGCTGCGCCAACGGCGAGGGTGCGCATCCCTCTTCAGCCTGACCAGCGCCCACAGCTGGATGCAGCGCGCTGACTGTGCTCGTCTTTCGACTCGCCAGTCGCCCCCTTTGTCGGTCACAATGCCTTTTTGCGCTGGTCGGCCGTCCAGGACGCCTGCTTCGTCGACCCGGATGACGGTCTCACCAAAATCTGGTCCGAGTCGCACGTTTCCGAGGGTGCGTACAAATCGCTAGCGCTGACGCACTGCCTGCCTCTTCTTTGATCTGCGCGCTGATCGACGATTCCTCTCCCCCCGCTGCAGACTTCGACATGTCGCTCCGACTGCAGATGCGCGGCTACTCGCTTCGCTGGGCCACCTACTCGCACGGTGGTTTCAAGGAGGGCGTCTCGCTCACCTGCGACGACGAGTTGAACCGATGGCAGAAGTGCGTCCTTCTGCCCTTCCCTTCGCCCTCAGATTTTCTCTTCCCCTCGGCTCCGGGCTGATGTGCTGCTTTTCCTCCTGACTAAAGGTACGCGTACGGCTGCTCCGAGCTGCTGTTCCAGCCCTTCCGCAAGTGGCTCTACAAGGGCCCCGTCACCGGCCTTTATCACACTTTCATCTGGTCCAACATCCCGCTCCACTCCAAGGTCTCGGTCACAGCCTACATCTCGTCCTACTACGCGATTGCGGTCGCGACGTTCATGTCGCTCGCCAACTGGCTGCTCGTCGGCATCTGGTCCTCGGTCCTCGACGCCTTCTACCTCGAGTCGTGGCAGGTCTTCCTCACTTGCGTCGTCGTCTTCTCGTTCCTGTCCAACATCTGCTCGGCCATCTTCATGTACCGCCTCAAGGAGGCCGGCCTCGGCTTTTCGCTCGTCGACAACTTCAAATGGGTCCTCTTCTTCTTCTTCTTCGTGCGTATCGTCCTCGTCCGCTGCCCTCTTTCCTACTTTTGCGCCTCGCCTCGCGACAGCAAGGGCTGACATCGCTACCCTCTTGCTTCCCTGACCGTTCAGTTCTCGGGCATGTCGTGGCACCTTACGACGGCGCTCGTCGCCCACTTGATCTCGTACAATAGTGCGTGCCGTCTGCTTGCTTCGCCTGCCTCAACGTGTCCGGTCGCTGACGATGTTGCTCCCTCTGCCGCCGCAGTGACCTGGGGCTCGACCGTCAAGGAGGTCTCAATCTCCAACTTCTTCCAGGAGGTTCCCGCCATCCTCAAGCGCTTCTGGACGACGTACCTCTACTCGTTTGCCAATTTGATCGGCATCATCATCATGGCGACGCCCCTCATTCCGTCGGGCTACCGCATCACCCAGATGACAGCCATCCTGCCGAGCGCAGTCCAGGCTGGCTGCCATATCCTCTATCCCATCGTCCTCAACCCCTGGCTCAGTGCGTCCTTTCCCCTTTTCGAGTAATGTCTCCCTCTACGCTCGCCCTGACTGACATGCTTGACTCCTAACGCTTGCAGTGATGTTCAATTTCTGAGCATCTTGTGCCTTCTCCCTCCTTTCTTTCTTCTCGGAAACCCCCTCTGCTCCAAGTATACGCACCCTCTCTCGCCGGTCCTATCCTGGTTGTCGCCCAGGGCTATCCCGAACCCCCTTCCCCTGCGCAATACCTGTCCCATCATATGTTCACTAATCGCCAATCCTGCGTGTCGAGCGAGCGAGCGCGCTCTTGAGCTGTCGCTACTGCATGGCTGTACAGCGGGGTATGAGCATCATCTAGCGCTCGACGTCGTCTGCCCGGCCCTTTCGACGACTGCTGGTGACGGCCCCGTGACCTGCTTCCTCCGCGGCTCGTCCTGCTTGACGAGGACGCTCGTGCCGAGCACTCCACACACGACGCTAAGCACCCCGACACCTCCGAGCGAAGGTTTGAACAGGCCCCGGTTCAGCTGCTGGTAGACGCGGATGTAGCGCAGGCCCGAATAGACGCCGACTGTCAGGCCCGACGAGATGAGCAGCAGCGAGACGCGGCGGTCGCTGCTGGGCGGGGCGGGCGGTGCTGCGACCGCCGGCGTCGAGGCCTCCACGGGCGGCGCCGTCACAAATACGAGGTCCCGATGAAGGTTGTCGAACCGCTCGAGACCAACGCCGATGCCGATCTGCACCACAGACCAGCCGGAGCGCGTCAGTCGCGTGTTCCAGAGCAGAGAGCGACAGAGGGGATGCTGTAAGCACGAGTCCAAGGGCGCTGCGGGTCCAGCTGAGGAACGTTCGCTCGTTGGCGAGGTGGTCACGGGCTACGGAGCCGGTGTTGGGCTGGGTAGGGAGGCCTGCCGTTTGCGAGTGACCCAATTGGCAAGGTGAGCTCGACCCTTGGCCAACGAAGCAGGAGGGAATGGATGTGGTGCGGACCTCGGAACAGCGAGAGGAGCCGTTGCATGCTGTGTGGGCCCTGTCGCTGTTTGATGATTCAGAGGGCTCGTCTGCACTGCCTTCTATTCGGAAATGATGCCTTCAGTCGCTACTGGGAATGTGCAGAGGTCGGGCGGAGTCAGGGAGGGCCACGAGGAATGGACAGCTGGTGAGCGGGTTGCGTGGCCGTCAAGAGGCGAGCGCGAGCAACGGCGGGTTGAGCTGTCCGCCAGCTTGGGCGTCCGGCACGAGGGAGCTACTAGTACCTCGGCCCTCCGAGCTGCTGATCAGCTCTGCCCTCATCTGCTCCAAGTCGCCAGTCCTTCGACTCGCCTCGACGGCTTCTGTAACCCTCCCAGGTCGGCAGTCAACGCGGGTCAGCGGGCGCCCTCACGTCGAGGACCAACGACGCCTTGCATGCATGATCCAAAACGACGCCCTCGCTGCGTTGGAAATGCTCCGACCGAGTCGACGACTCTTCAAGGGCCGCGACCTCCGCTGTGCGCCGCGTCGCGAGCCAGGCCGGACTAGCCTTTCACACGCGCATCTGAACGAAACCCGCGCAAACGGCGCGGGATCCACGTCAACGGACAGCGCAGGCAGCGGCACTACTAGTGCGGGCGAGGACGAGTTCAGCCGATGACCAAAAGGCAGTCTCGAGCTGCAGTGTCGCACGACTCTGGGTGGCCGACCAATTGCACGCGGCGTCGCCTGAGGTCTGGGCCAGCATGGCCGACGAGCCCGCGCGCCTCCCGAAGGCAGCTGCTGATGAGCCGCGCCGCCGGGTCTACGCAAGCCAAAGTCGCAAAAGGTCAGGCTCTCGTTGAGCAGGACGCATCCTGACAAGCGCCGGCCCGACCTGCGTCGGGCAACAACGCCCGTCAACGTCCGTGCCCGCCGTCAAGTGTCAAATGAAGGGATCAGGGTCGAGGCTGCACGCTCAAGCGGAACGGTGTGCAATCTCTTTGGGCGTGAGCCTGAGGCGCTGTTGAGTCTGAGAGCGGCGGGCTGTGGTGTACTGCTGAACAGTGACAGGATTCAAAGGGTCGACGGCCCAGCGTCTGCACGATGAGCGATCGCGCCTGGCACTTTCATGAGCGGATCCCGACAGCCAGCGTCGCCCTGGGCGGCTGTTCACGATCCCAGCGAGCGTCGCCATGCTCTGGTATCAGCATCAAGATCTCTCCCTCTCTCCTCTCAAAAAGTTATCGACTTGACAGGACAGCCGCGGGCGAGCTGATGAGGACGGCTGAGGCGCCCATCGATGCTGCTGAGGATGGGATTGATAAGAAGAAGGGCGGTTATTTCGTGCAGAGGGGCAGCCGGGAACCGTCTCGTCGAGATTGTTTGAATGGGCGGGCGATTGGTTGAAAAAAGTTGGCGCCTGTTCGCGTATGCGAGCTCGGCTGGCGTCGTTGGAAGACCGCCCTGCGCTGCACAGGCCCTTCCTCAAGCGCGCTCATGACAGATGGTCCAGGGCGTGCAGCGCTGCTGGGGTCAAGGCGTATCGCGGTGCGCGGTGCATCGGCGACGCAGCAGGTCGATAGGTCATGATGAGATGCTGGCCAGCTGAACGCCGGTCAGGAAGCTGAAGTCCTCGAAGTGCGACAAGCTGAAGAGATCGGGCAACGCTAAGGCAGTAGCACGGAAGCCGGCGGGTATCCGGATCTGAACCCCCGTTTGGGATCTGTCGGACTCGGAGGGAGAGACGCCAGTCGAGACTCGAACCGCCGAGCCTGGGCTGCTAAAACGATCCAGCCGCGCGAGGCGATCGCCTGTTGTTTGGCCCGCTTCCTTCCTGCCTCCGAGCCTCACGTGAGTAAATCGATAAGAGTTGCCGCCAACCAGCGCCTGGGCCGGGGAACGAGGGCGAACTGGCGCTACCCTCCGAGCCCTACAAAGAGCGGGGACCATTCAACCCGTCCGTCCTCTCTTTCCCCTCCAACCCACCCTTTCTCTCCCCTTCCCTCCCGACCTCGTGAGCCCTCCTTCCTCCCGCTGCAACAACCCATCACTCCTCCAGTCTCCCTCCCCTGTCGCTTAGGCTGACAACCGCGCCGCTCCTGTCCACGTTCCTCTCCTTTCAGCCCTCGGACCCTCCTTCGCCTCCCTCACCCCCCATCCGCCCCCCATGTCTGTGGAGCACGAGAAGGACATGAAGTACGTCGAGGACGGCAAGGCGTTCATCCACCCTGTCAGCGGCGACGCTGAGGTCGCCGAGGGCGGTAACGCCCGCCTGAAGCGAGGCCTCAAGGCCCGTCATATCTGTGCGTTGCCCTGACCCTTATCCTGCCAAGCTTCGGACGAGCGATAGAGGCTGACCCGCACCTCCCCCGCTCGCCTTGCAGCCATGATCTCGATTGGCGGTGTCATCGGTACTGGTCTCTTCCTCGGCACTGGCGGCGCTCTGTCCAAGGGTGGCCCTCTCGGTCTGCTGCTGGGTTGTGCGTGCCCCCCCCCCCCCTGCACTCGCCTGCCTCACCTGGACGCTGACCTTGTTTGTCTCACCCCGGCGACAGACTCAATCATGGGCTCAGTCTGCTTCTCGGTCATGATTGGCCTCGGAGAGATGTGCTCGTACCTGCCCATTGAGGGAGGCCACGTCGCCCTCGCCCACCGCTTCGTCGACCCCGCGTGGGCCTTCGCTCTCTCGTTTAACTACGCCTACAACTGGCTCATCATCCTGCCCGTTGAGCTCGCCGCCGTCGCCATCCTTGTCGGCTACTGGACCACCGCCATCAACAACGCTGCTTGGATCTCTATCGCCCTTGTCGTCGTCATCATCATCAACCTGTTCGGCGCCCGGGGCTACGGCGAAGCTGGTGCGTTTCCCACCTGGTCGTCTGCCGAGCGTTTCCCAACACCAGCTGACCTCGGTTCCTTTGCTCGTTCGCGCAGAGTTCTGGTTCGCTTCAATCAAGGTCCTGACCATCATCGGCCTGATCTTTTGCGGCATCGCCATCAATGCCGGTGCCGGCGACGAGGGCTACCTCGGCTTCACCTACTGGCGCAACCCCGGCCCCTTCACCCAGTACAAGGACATCCCCGGCGCACTCGGCCAGTTCCTCGTGCGTACTCTCGCCTTTCTCACTCCATCATGCAGCACTCTCTGACCCCGATCCCTTTCTTTCGCGCCAATCACAGGGTTTCTGGGCCGTCCTCGTCCAGGCCGCCTTTTCCTTCATCGGCACTGAGATCGTCGCCATTGCGGCCGGCGAGACCGAGAACCCGCGACGCAACCTGCCCCGTGCCATCAAGCGCGTCTACATCCGCATCCTGCTGTTCTACATTCTCGGTGTCTTCATCATCGGCATCATCTGCCCCTCGAACTCGGACGGTCTGTCGCTCACTTCGGACGCCGCCTCGTCGCCCTTCGTCATTGCCATCGAGAAGGCCGGCATCAAGGCCCTTCCCTCCATCATCAACGCCTGCCTGATCACCTCTGCCTGGTCCGCCGGCTCGTCCGACATGTACACCGCCTCGCGCGCCCTGTACGCCATTGCGCTCAACGGCGACCTGCCCAAGATCTTCCTCAAGACGACCAAGAACGGCCTCCCCATCGCCGGCCTCGTCACCTCGGTCGCCTTTGGCTGCCTCGCCTACCTCACCCTCTCGTCCGGCCCCGGAGAGGTCTTCAACTGGTTTGCCAAGTACGTCCTATCGCGATTGTGCTTCCACTCCGCCGTTTGCGAACCCTCATCCTGACAATCTTGCCGCCCACCTACTCTCTCCCTCAGCATGACCGCCATCGCCGGTCTCATGTCGTGGTTCGCCATTGCCGTCACCTACATCCGCTTCCGCCAGGGCATGGACTACCAGGGCATGGACCGTTCGACGCTGCCTTACACCAACCGCCTGTCGTACTACGGCGCTTGGTACGCGGCCATCATGATCGCCATCATCCAGATCACTTCCGGCTTCTCGCTCTTCATCCACCCCAACGCGGAGGGTTACGAGTTCGACCACGCCACTTTCTGGACCAACTACATCCCCCTCGGCCTCTTCCCCTTGCTCTACCTCGGCAAGAAGTTCATCTCAAAGACGTCGATTCGCCGCGTCGCCGACATGGACTACATCACCAACATTGCCGAGATCGAGGCCTCCGAGGAGCCCGAGGTCCGACACCCCCACTGGTGGGGCCGCTGGGCCGCTGCCATCTTCTAATGGCCACCTCTCTCGCTCTCGCCCCTCTAGACGAATCTCGCACCGTACGCGCTCGGTCCCATCCGCTCCTCCCTCTGCGCAGATCTCTTTGTACCATCTCTACCCCTTTACTTCACCACAACAAAACCCACCTCTTGTAAAGAGTCGCGCGCTTCCTTCTCGCCTTTGTACGACCCGCCTCGCTGCGGGGTTCGACGCCCGCCTCTTCTCTACAGTCGTCCTTCCCTTTCGCCTTTGCTCTCACGTCCGAGACCTAGACCTTTGTAATGCCTGCGGTTTCTAACGATGATCTCCCTGCACTTTGGTCTTTGTTTCCGCAAGAAGATCCGACTTGTTCGCGCGAGGGTGCAGCAGCTTTGTGGACGATGCAACCGACGGCCGCGGGAGAACCCGTCGACAAGCGTCGGAACCGGCGATGGCAGCTCGGCGATGGCAGCTGGCAGCAGCTTCTGTCCGCCCCGGGCGTTCTGGCCATCCAGACGGTCCACCGAATGGGTTTCGGTCGAATTCGCTGGAGGGCAGCAAAGCGCACCGGCTGGCGGGTTGCCGATGGCGCCGGTTGATGGCGACGGTCAACTCGGGCAGCTCGACGGCTGCTGTTGCAGTCCGCGCAGGCCTTCTGGTCAACGTCGGAGTCTGTAGGGCGCGCGAGCTCGCAGAGACGACAGGAGCTCATGCATGACGCGCGGCGCAGACTGGCTCGTCTCTTGAGCTCAGAACGGCTCGACGCCGAGGGAAGGAGAGGGCGAACCTGCTCCCGATCCAAGCTTTTGGTTCCCCGAAAGAAGGGAGGGTTGTTGGTCGTTGTGGACGGACGACAGGGGGCGTTGTGGGGCCTGCGCGCGCAGCCTTGGGCGAAAGCGGACGGGCGAGACAGTCGAAGCTTGTCGCCGGCCCCCCCTCTACTAGCGTCGACCGCCCTCGACACATCGATCAGCTCGCGCCTCGCCATCCCACCCTCCCTGGCCCTCCCTGCACTCTTCTCCTTCAAGACCCTTTGCCAGCCGCAACGTCCCTCGCGCAAGACGGTCCTAGGCCGCCACTCTTCCCACCTCTTCCCGCCGCCGCCGCCGCCGCCTGCCGTTCTCGACCGCGTGCCCAAGGCCACCCCCATCTGCCGCGGTTCGAGGCCCTCTCCCACCCTTGGTCGACTCTTCGCCCTGCTGCTCGCCTCGACCGCATCGCCAGGTCATCCTCCCCTTCTCCTGCTTCGCTCCTCCTCTTGCCTTCGTTCCCCTCGCCGCCTCCTCTCTCCCTGTGCCGCCTTGACCTCTGAGACGGATCGCCTCAGCCCTGCGCCCAGCCCAGCCTAGGGGTCCCTTCGGCTCGCCTGCCCCTCCTCGCCATGTCGCACTCCGTTCCAGCCTCCACGCCGCTCTCGCCGACATTCTCCAATCACTCGGCCACAACGTCGCTCTCACTCGGGACGTCCAAGGCGTTCGTTTCGGCCCTGCTTGTGCTGCCGCCGTCGTCCAGCCCGTCGTCGCCAGCCATGTCGGCTTACAGCCCGTACGCGCGACGGTCGAGCATCTCGGCCGGCGCTGCCAACCGCGGCCTGTTCACTACCACACTGGCGGCAGCGACGCCAGAAGCGACCGAGGATCCGCCGCTGACGGCGACCACCGACGGCAGCGCCCTGCCAGAGACTCCGAGCTCGCCCGCGTCGCCGTCCCCGTTTGGTGCGCCCAAAGCGCGGGCGTTTGGCGCGCCCGCCGACGGAGAGAAGAAGAAGCGAAGGAGCTCGCGCCGGCCGGCGACGAGCGGCGTCGTGCTCGAGGACAAGAGCATCAGCAGCAAACGGGCCAGCGTTGCCGCCGGTAGCCCAGGTGGCATTGGCAGCGTCGCCGGCTCGGCCGGACGTGCCCTGGGCTACGTCGAAGGCGTCAAGGGCGTGTTCAAGGGGATGGGCATCCCAGGTATGTCCACGCAGTTGCGACATGCCAACTGCTCAGCTCTTCTTGGGCTGATCCGGCGCTGAACCCTCCCCCCCCCGCTCTGTCCTGTGTCCTGCTCGCCCATTCAGTTTCGATCCTTAGGTCGACCGCCATGATATCGTCGCACATCACGCCAACCCTCCCTCCGACGCCGCCGTCACCCTCGCTCTCCTTGTCGTCGCTTCCGCCAACCACCGACTCGACCGCCTCCGCCCCACCGTCCAACCTCACGTTCGTCATCCTCGTACCGCTCAATGACCACCCGTCGCACCCGCCGCCGTCTTACACGGCTCGGCTCATCCTCGAATCTGGCAAAACCCCATCGAGCATCTGCTTTGACCTCGACTCGGAAATTCGCGGCAAGGACGTCGAGGGCTGGGAGGAGGAGCGTCTCGAGGGCGCGCTACGGACGCTCAGCGAGATCGAGACCAGGCGCAAAGAAGGCGACTGGAAGGGCGTCGGCGTCGTCGTCATTGGTCAGTCGGCGCCAACCGGACCGGGCAGCTTGGCTTTGTGCATCCGTCAGCTGACACTACGTCTCTCCGTCCTCCTGTCACCTGCTCGCAGCCTACTCGTCCAACGCCGGCCTCAGCGACGCCGTCAAGCGCAAGTGTCTTGACGCCGGTGCCGAGTTGGTACTTCACCCTCCGTATGACGCGGTCCACCCTGGCGTCCCGGTCGCCATCCAAGGCGTGAGTCGTCGCCTACCCATCTCGGCTTTGATTTATGCACGGCTCTCGTGTCGGCTCGTTCCTAACGCATCACCTTGCTTCTTTCTCCCAGGCTATCGATGCTGCCTTGCGGGCGCAGGCCGCCCCGGGCCCAGCCTTCGCCTCGCCGTCCTCTGACAACCACCAGCCTCCAGACGTTGTCCGTCGCAGGCCAGCACCGTTATCCCCCCCACCAACTCCGCCGCTCAAGCCGGTTTCTGTGCCGGCTCTGACGTCGACGAATATCGCGCGCTCGACGTCAGCAGCCCACCCGCCGTCGCTCGCCGCCGCTCATGCCGACGCACCACGCCGCGCGAGCGTCGACACCGGCGGCGTGTCACTCGCCTTCTCGCGCGCGCTCGAGTACGTCGACGAAATCGCTTCGATTGACGACCTCGAAGTCACGCCCGAGCGGACCAAGGACGTCGAGTCGGAGCTCGAGCTCGCCGAGCTGCTCATGGGTATGCACCTCGAGACGCAGCGAGCCGTGTCGAGCTCGAGCGTCGACGAAGGCCAGCTGCTGCAGCCCATGTCACCGGAGAAGCGCAAGGAACTCGCCGGCAAGCTCGACACGTGGGGCTTCGAGCCGCACATGCTGGACGAAACCGACTTGTTCCGGTGCGCGCAAATGATGTTCGAGGGCGCGATGTGGTGCGAAGGCCTGTGGGAGCTCGACGTGCCCAAAAGTGCGTGTTCTCTTTTCGTCTATCCTGGCCCCTGCCCTAGTTGATAAAGTCCGCCGCTGACAAAGCTGCGTCCTCTGTCTCGCAGACCAAATCGACTCGTTCATCCTCAGCGTGCGGCAGATCTACCATGCACCCAACCCGTATCACAACTACATCCACGCGACCGACGTTCTGCAGGCGACTTACACGTTTCTCGCCCTGGCCGGTGTTGTCCCGCCCTTCGCTGCGCTCGGCGACATGGCCGGCCGGCCGGCGCAAAGCTGGAAGCGCGCCGAGGGCGGCCTCGGCCGTGCGGGTCAGGTCCTCCGGCCCGAGGATATCTTTGCGCTTGTCGTCGCAGCCATCGGTCACGACGCCGCCCACCCCGGCTTGTCGAACGTGTTCATGGTACGTCGCCTCCGCCTGGCAGCTGACGTCTCCTCGCCCGTTTGGCCCTGACCTTCGCTCCGACTCGCCTGCGCATGCAGAAAAACGCCAAGACGCCGCTGTCGCAGATCTACAGCGATTCTTCGGTCCTCGAAAACATGCACTGCCTGCTCATCACGACGCTCCTGCGCAAGCACGGCTTCTCCTTCATCTTCGGCCCGGCCCCGCGCTCGACGAACACCCCACAGGCGCTCGACTGGACTGGCTTCCGCAAGATCCTGTTCTCGACCATCATGGCGACCGACATGGCAATGCACTTTGGGTGGATCGTCAAGCTCGGCCAGCTCGGCGACAAAATCGCCGAGGACCGGTGCTCGCTTGACGAGAACGAGGTCTGGGAGGATCGCATCATGGTGTGCCAAGCCCTGATCAAGTGCTCCGACATCAGCAACCCTGTGCGTCCGGCTTGGCTCAGCTTGTCTCTGGCCCTGTGCACACCCGAGGCTGCCTACTGATCTCCGGCCTTCATCCCTTTCCGCTGGAATGTCCAGACTCGCCCGCATCACGTGTCGGAGCATTGGTCGACGGTCCTGCTCGAGGAGTGGACGCAGCAGGCGTTACTCGAGTCGGGCCTGCAGCTGCCGGTCTCGGTCGTCAAGAATGCCGACGCGGCGCTACAGGCCAAAGGCCAGGTCGGCTTCATCGACCTCTTTGTCCAACCGCTGTTCAATGCCGTCTCGGAGGTCATCCCTCGTGCGTCACCCTTTGCTTTGTCTTTCGTTAAGGAGGTCTCTCCCCCGCCTTTCACTGCATGTGCTGACTTGTTCTACTTTGATCGCAGAGCTCGAGCCGTTCGCCAGGCTCAGCAGCGCCAATCGGGCGCTCTGGTCGGACCGCCTGGCCACTTTGACCGCCGCTTCTGCGCCTTCGATCCCCATCAAGCCGTCCAAGTACAGCGGGCCGCCCCTCGACATCGCATCGTTCAGCGTCCCCTGCGCAATCGACTCACCTTACCGAACTGTCTTCCCTTACACGCTTCCGGGTACACTCATCGCCGAGATTGTCGACGCCAAGCTGCCCGGCGCGTCCATGTTTGACTCGGCCGACAACGACGAGCGCGCAGCATCCCCTGCGTCGACGCTGAGCGCCGTCACGAGCCCGCGCTCGCCCTCTTCGGCCCTCTCCCTTGCCCGCCCAGGCCTGACCAGCGGCCGGCCCGACAGCCACAAAAAGTTGTTCAAATCGGCGTACCTCCACGGCGTGTACGACGCCTCGGCCCGACGCAAGCGCGAGAGGACGGGGTCGTCCAGCGGCTCTGGCAGCGGCGGACCGACGTCTAGCCACCGGCGTCAGCGCTCGGAGTCCTACTCGAGCCAGTGAAGACCGACCCTTGGTCTTCCACTCACCCCCCACTTCATACACAACTTTTTTTGCGTGCCCTCACTCGTTCGAGTGCTCCGATAGACCCGCCTCTGTTTCTCACTCAATGTACTGCACCCGCACTTTGCCTCACCCTCCGTTCCGGGTCTTGCCTTCCTCCTCATGTTCCAATACCCCTCCCCCACCCCCTTCTCCTTTCTGCTTTAGACAACGTCTTATCCCCCAGCATCCACTTTACCGTCGTCCCTCTTCCGCTTCCTTTGCGCCTCCATGTCTGTATCATGCGCGTCCTCCCGCTTCTCGAGCGCTCGGTCGACAGCGATATTTTCATCGCGCAGGGCGGGATATCGAGAAGCCTACATCAGCAAGATTTCAGCTCGCATGTGCCGCATGACGAGCAGCCAGTCGACCCTGTCCGCCCCGAGGAAGCGGCCGCGCGCCTCCCAGTCGTCCTGTCGGCGCCAGACCTCGTCCCGGAGCAGGCGCATCGGCCCGACATTGCCGAGGTACAGCGACTCGAGCCCGAGCGTCGCTGGCGACATAATGTCGACGAACCACGGCCGATTGACCGGCGAGGCGTACAGCGCTCCAAAGAAGAGGGGGAAGACGATCGCCGGGAGGCACAGCTTAGTCGGCAAAACCGAGACCAAGTCGATGATGCCGGTGACGGCGGTCGCAATGGCCGGGTGGGTCGGGTCGTGGTCGTGCAGGGTCGCAGACAAGTAGATCTGGCCAGCTTGGGCGCAGATCTGGCTGCATAGGAACTGCGCGGTGAGTCGATTTAGACGATGGTCAGGACGTGTCAAGGTCGGAACGGAAGAGAAAGGCAGTGGAAAGGAGCAAGCGAGACCCACATTCGTCATGCGGAAGGGGCTCGAAAAGTAGTCGTAGCCGAACATCTGGAGCGACTCCTCAAACGAGCCGCCCAGCAGCATGTCGATGAGCGCCTGGACGGGGGCCGCGCGCGCGGCGAGCTCGAGTGGGTCGATGGCCGGCCCAGACGCTCGCTTCCACGCCTTAAGGACCGAGCTCTCTAGGAAGATACTGCAGATGATGTTGCTGCTCGAGACGTGCGAAAGCTGGCCGGCAGCAGGGGGGGGGGCATGGATTGGCATCTCAGCTGTGATCGTGAATGCAACGCAGGCGGAAGGGGGGTCCAGCGAACCATGTCCGACCCGGTCGAGAGGTGGAAGTCTGGCGAGGTCAGGAGTGCCTGATAGAAGGGCAACAGTGGCGTCGAGCTGAGAGGATGACCGAGCAGGGCGGTCAGGTCCGAGCATGAGGAAGTGGACGGCCGATGCGCCGGGAAAACAAACCTTTCCTGGGAGATCGTGGCGGCGATGTCGATGGTGACGACTCGACGCAGCTGCCGGTGATCGTCAGAAGGAGGAGAGGAGGCCGTCAAATCGGACTCTCAGCAAACAAGTGTTAGGATCGGCTCGGCAGACGCACAAGAAAGAGCATTCTCGGGTCCATGTCTCGGACATTGACGACATTGGTGCTGCGGCTGCTCAAGCTCTGGACGAGGCTTTGCAGGCAGTAGCGCATCACGACCAGGGGTTGAGTCCAGGCGTTGATGCCACCGTCGTACACGCATGACCAGATGAGGCGCTGGCACGTGAAGAGGGCGGTGATGAGGTTGACGTTGGGCGTGTGCAGGCTCGATATGAGCGTCGCATCTGCACAAAACGCGACAAAGAAGGCAAGATCGGCGCGGTGCCCTGTGTCAAAGTCAGCTGAAACGAGAGGAAGAGAGAAGAGACAGAAAGACGACTCACAGGCTCTGTTCTTGTATACCTCGGCCTCCTCGTTGCGGCGCGGGGGTCGCCAGGCTGCCGTGTATTGGGCACCAGCTGCCATCGCACCTTGTTCAGTCGCACACAACAGCTTTTTTTCGCGGTACCTGCGACGCAGATCGTGTTGGACTCGTCAGTCGAGGGCAAAATGAAGACAAGCGTTCGAGCAAGAACAGGGACGACGCACTTGGACGCGAGCGCGCAGGCCGCCTCGACGAAAGAACTGTTCTGAAAAGCTCTGTGTGTGACCGTCTTGCCGATGAGGGCCTCATCCATGCAGTCGCATTGCGCATCCGAGTTGTCCATTTGGTGGTGCAGTTTGTTGTGCTGTCGCAGTTCTTGCTCCGAGATGGCGATGGAGGCGTAGACGTCGATAAAGGTGACGCTGCGGACGGCAGTGCCCGGGCACAAGGGCGGTCAGCGCCGCACTCCACAGCGAAGGGGAGCAGCTTGGAGTGATCCGAGACGGACTAGATCTGTACCAGCTCGTACTGCTCCCTCGGCAGGTCGAGCCGGCTTAAAGGCGAGTCCATGGGCCTAGGGACCTCGACCGAGGCCGCAGCGGCGACAGCGGCCTGCTGCCACGGCGGCGACCAGAAGGGGCCGTACCGGGCGTCAGCGCCCATGGGTAAGTGCGACGGCCGCGGCTCAGCCCAGGACTTCTGGGGCGGGATTGGAGCCCCCGGAGGCGAATGATTAATCGTTTCCGGCGCCGATCGTGTTCCCGACGAGACGACAGACAGGCCAGAAGGCTGGAGAACGGGCGCCCTGATGCTGCTGCCGCTGCTGCTGTCAGCGACATCGCCCGGGGTGCCGGGGGAGCTGAGGCCATTGGAAGGCTCGTCGCCGAGCAACGCCGCTTGCCGAACTTTCGAGCCAGGCTGCGAGGGGGGCATGCCCGCCGAGGATCTGCCGGCACCGAGCCCGTCGCGATCGCGGTCGACGGTAGGGCTGGTCTCCGTTGACGGGCCAGCTCCCAGGGCCATGTACGGCGCAAATTTGAAAGTCTCCTGGCGCTCAGCATCGGTCTCCCCCTCTGGAGCATAGGCGCCTCGACCTCGGTTGGGCACCTTGCCCGTGCGCGAGAGAAACATGGTCAGGTCGGCCCGGACGACGGCGGCGATGGTACTGTCGCGGAGAAACGCGGGCCCTGTTGGTGCACGAAGGGGATGCTTCAATCAAATCGCCATCAAAGGTAGGCACATCTTGTCAAGGCCCACGCACTTTTCTTATGGTAGCCGAGGCACTCGATGCTCAACCTTTGAACAGATGAGCGGGCGAGGTCAATGAAGCGGGTCAGGGAGAAGGGACGCGCCAGGCGCAGCAGAGTCCGGAGCCGGCTGCGGGAAAGAGGCGCGTACCTTTGGCATGTCTGTCTCGGCAAGATGTGTCGATTACTGGTCAGTACGGGCGAGCAGTCACAGAGACTCCACGAGATTGAACGCACCTCGCATGTCGGGCGGCCTGAGGCAGAAATGGGAGGGAGACGCATGTCAGCCGACCGTTCGAGCAGGACGCTCGTGGTCACTCGCGATCCCTCGCGCGGCGCACCTTGGTCGCACTTCTGAAGCCCAGCCAAGGCAAGGGATGCCAGCAACGTTTCAGCGCGGACAACAGTCAGGGGCATGGGACGGGTCATATCACGCCAGGACGGACCTTCTTGCGTAGGCTGCAGGTGGATGATGGGGACGCGCGCGGTCAGGTCATCGAGCTCGCGAGCGGCTGCAGGCAGGTCAAGGCTCGGGACACCCACCGGCAGGTGATACACCCCTCAAAGCTGATAGTCTTGAGCGCTTTTGGCTGGGGCTGGTCGGCGCTGTCGGCTGCTGCGACGCCGCGGACTGAGCGAGCTGGTATCGCGGGCGGACGCCGTGAGCTTGGTCTTGTCGTCGCCGCGACGCCGGCAGCTGGGGAGCCGACGATGATGGGCCCATTGACGGATGCAGCGACCCCGGCCGGAGGCGCCTGCTGTGAAAAGTTGACGACGTCCTCGCCGGGCGGAACGGTTGCTTCGAGGACGGACAGCACGGGGGCCATCGTGAAAGCGTAGGCAGAGGATTACGGTGGGAGAGGGGCAAGAGGGCCCGCGAGCTAGTAGTGTCGGTCGGCGGCCTTCTCATCTCGCTACGAGCGGCTCTCGCGCGTGCGCGGGTGACCACGGGCTGACCAGGCCCGGCGCCGATGGCCTGAAACGCCCTTCCGAGCCCCTTTTGCTGACATTACCCTCCGAAGAGGGCGACACGGCGCAGGCGGCGCCATTCAACGAGGTCATGCAATGCAGGGCTAGATCGCATTATGGGCGCTATCGGAGGCGCGCGCACGCCCACCGCCGGACTTTGAGAGAGGAGAGAGATGAGGACTGCGACAAGCAGCGCAGGGGCCGCCCGTCACGACCTTGGTCGGGCAGAGGCGCATCAGCAGCCAGCGACTTCAAAAGAACGGAGGGAGAAGCAGCAAGATGAAGGACCTACCGAGCACTTGAAGTGCGATTACAAGCTCGCGGTCTCTCGTGCCGCGCTGCGGGAGACCCGGGCGTGCGTCGCTCGGACAATGCGCTCCTGCAGCGTCGCCAGGCTCTCGTCCGCGCCTGGTCAACGCGGACGCGCGTTAGTCGAAGTTGTCGAAGGCCGCGCGTGGACAATTCGCGGGCAGTGAAAAAGCAAGCTCCCGAATGCGGTCAGTCAGCTAGTCCATCCGTTCAGTTCGTCGCATCTCGTGCGCTTGAGCCAAGACAGAGAAGCACGACAGCAGGGCGACAGACGGCGCCTGGACTGCGTTTGAATCGACTAGTGGCGTGGACGAAAGGAAGCATGCATGTGAGTGCGTCGCCGGCGTCAATGCTTAGGACAATCCTGAGATTTGAGAACGTAAGGCGAGATAGGACTCACGGTGATTGACGTACAGGCGCTTTCTGCTCCTCATCTCGGCGATGCGCATCTTCTGGCGCAGCTCTGCGTCCGGCGGCTGGCCGCGCCGAATTGACCTGCTTGACGTCGCATTGAGGACGAACAGGATGACCTTGCCCTCGTCAGCGAGCGACGCCGCCCGTGCCAGGTCGGCGTAGATGTCCAGCCCATCCGCCCCAGTCGCAAGGTGTCGCGTGAGGTCGGACGCGTGAGTCAGCGCGACTAGCGTTTGGTTCGCCGGGTCGTCGACGTGGCCGGCTGCGTGCGAAAATGTCCATGCGATGCTGGCTGGTGGTCGGCAGACGTCGGGACTGCCCTCCGCAAGCGAGCCGTTGAAGTGGTCGAGGCTGGCATAGAGTGGACCGAGGATCATGGTCTGGAGCGTGGAGCGAGGCAAGTGCGCCGACGAGAATGATGGCAGGTGTTGCGAGAGGACTACCCTCGACGTGGACGTCGAGTCCAGACGAGGGTCGGTCTTGGGCGGCAGCGGCGGGATGCGAATCTTCTGCAGCGGCGTCCAGAGCGAAGGATACGCAGATCAGACCAGGTAGCCAGTGCCAGGCCGGTCGGCAGAGCTCAAGTGGACTGACAGACGAGCGGATGGCCGACGCCGACCGCGGCTCCTTAGGCTTGGGAGGGGCCGGAGACCTCGAGGCTCGCTCGACGCGGCGGCTGGCCGCTTGGACGACCCGTGAGGCCTGCTGTGCCTTGGAAGTCGAGTTGGGCTAAGGCAGATGTCCATCTGACAATGTCAGCGTCCGTCGACTGCTGCAAGCGACGGGTCCTGGGACAAGCGAGAGACGCACCGGGACACGGTTGGCATCCTTGGGCCAGTCGGGGATCTGATGCCCGGCCGGGCTCGTCGCCAGCCGGCGGACGGTCGCGTCGACGACCTGAAGCGCTGGTCGCACGCTTAGCAGAGTAGCCATGGTGGCCTGGAGCGAGCGTCTGACGATCTGTTACCGCCGTCGATATCAGCCCCAGAGAGTCAGGGGAAAGCCCGAGCCCGAAAAGGCCTCCTTGTCGCGCGAAGAGGAGGGGGGGGGTGTCGACGACGGGGGCCAAGACAAAACGACGTCAGCCATGCACGTCCGGGAGAGCGACTCGGAGCTGTCTCTCCTGCAACTTCCATCTCTCCCACCCCTCTCCTCTCTCTCTCTCTATCTTGCTTAAAACCAGCAGCTCTCCCAGAGCGCCCCATTTCTCGGGCAAGGAGGGTTCTCAAATGTCAACTTGCACGTCCTTGCGGCTGGCGTCGCTCGTCGCCTCGCTCGACCAGCTCGGGGCGCCGTCGCAGCCGCCCGCCTCGCCTGAGGTTCGGCGAACTGGCCTGCTCAGGCGCACGGCGTCGGCGTTCTCGACCTTTTCAGCCTTCACGCCGGTCCACAAGCCGAGTTCGCGGTCGACGTCGTTACAGCAGGCTCTCCAGGCGCTATCTTCGAGCCCGAGCGGGTCTGACCTCGACACGGCGCTCAGCGCACTCAAGGACGGCAGCGAGCCGCACGCGGCCGACGACTTCGCGGCGAAGCAGGGCGACGAGCAGCTGCTCGAGTGGACGCTGCTGGCGCGCGTCGTCCTCGCCAAGTACGGCATGCGGGTCGACGAGCTCATCAAGAGTGCCGGCGAGTGGGAGGACGAGATCGACTGGTGGAAACGGCTCGATTCTGCTGGCCGTTGGGCATGGGGCGGCATCGGGGGGTATCTGGTCCAGAGTGAGCCGCCTGCCCTTCCCTCCCCCGGCCCTTGCGCTGCCGCCTGCTTGGGTCGTTGTGGCGGTGACTGACCTGCCTGCTTTATGACCTTGTCAGCCTTTCCCCATCGCCTTGCTGGGGCATTCGTCGGCCTGCACCAGTCCCGCGAGACATTCTCGTACCGCAACCTGACGCCGACACATCTCCTCTCGTCCCTGTTCCCGACAACCCCGATCCCACGCTCGGCCCAATACTCCTTCAATCCCAAGGTTGTGCTCCGAATGACGCGTCTCGAGGTGCGCGCGCGGATTGCCGAGCTTGAGGCCGGACGAGACGCGCGCGTCAAGAAGCTCGGCAAGGTCGTCGTTGAGGCGCCCACATTTGGCGAGGAGACCGAGGACGGCCTGGACACCGAGCGGCTGAGCAAGGAGCTCGGAAGGATCATCGTCCTCTTGCAAGAGTCTCAGGAGGACCGCGACGTCCAGGGTCGCCTGCCGGTCGATGTCCAGCCGACGGCCGCAGCCGCGTCGCTCGTTCCGCATCTCGAGGCGCTGCTGGCGTCGCCCACCCCGCGACCGACACCCCCCTCGCATCTGACCCGCCCGCGCGCCACTACCCGACTTTGGCCGTTCCTCGTCCTGTTGCCGATCGCGATCCGCTCGCTGTCATCTTATCTGCCCAAGCTCCGATCTGCCCTCGTTGACTTTCGCGAGACGGCGCGCGGCTTCTGGGAGGGATGGGTGATCGAGCCCGTCATGGGCATCATCGACACGGTCCGCCACGGCGGCGGCGAGGAGGGCGGCAAGGGTCTCAGCGTCATCAGCAAAGATGCCATGCAATCGGACATGGACGTGGGTCCCTCGTTCGCTTGCCTGCTCCTGAAGAGATTGTCGCCAAGTGAGCTTCCTCTCCTAACCCACTCTTCTCTCATTGCCTGCAGTCGCTCGAGCGCATGGTCGTCTCCCTAGCGCAAGACAAGAGGGCCTACACACCTCAGGAACTCGACGTCTTGTCGAGCCGAGTCAAGAAGGGAGACTTGTCGGACGTGCTCAAGCTGTACGAGGACGACATCAAGGTTCGTGCCACAACCCTGCACTCGGGTCTCTTCCGCCACCCTTTTATGCGAGCCTAACGAAACCTATCGAGGACTCCTTGACAGTCACCGCTCAAGAGCGCCATCTCGGGCTCTCTGATCCGGTCGCTCTTGATCCAGATCCAGAAGACAAAGGTGCGTCAACACATGCTTCGTCACTCCCACATCTCTAGCCGCGTCTGACGCCGTGTTGCACCTCATCCCTTGATGCAGGTCGATGTCGATCTCGCCTTATCGGGCATCGACCACCTGCTCCGATCGCAGGAGCTCACGTTCGCTTTCGTTGGTGTCGCTCCCTCGCTCTTGGTGCTGTACCTCCTCTCTGGCTGGCTCCGCGCCTTCCTCTCTGGCGCCGGCGGTCTCGCCTTTGGTGGTCGGTCTCGCGCGGAGGGCCGACGTCGCTCCTGGGAGTCGATCCGGTATGTCCCTCCCCTGACCCTTCCTCTTCCTGACTCCCACCTCGAGCATCCGCCGACTCGCCCTCTGACCCAATGCCCCTTTTGCTACAGACGGATCGAGCGCATCCTGTTGCTGGCCGACAAGCAGGCGACGGCACCCATCAGCAGCCACGGCCCATCGGCGATCCAAGCCGACGTGCCCTTCGAGACGCAGGGCTTGCTGCTGGTGTCAATCGCCTCGCTTCGCGACGTTGCCAAGCGCGAGTTCCCCCGCCGCGAAGCTACCCGCAAGGCGGTGGGTCCTGCCTTCCTCCGTACTCTGCGAATGGTTTTCGACCGACAGCTAATGATCTTTCGCTCGCGATCGGCTGTCGCTCCCGCAGGAGTATCTCCAAGACCTTCTCGACCTCGAGAACCCCGAGATCGGGCGCAAGAGCAAGCTGGCGACGGTTGAGCGCATGTGGCGCAGCTGGGGGCCGCGGCTCGGCTGGGTCGGGCGTACGCCCTAAGCAGTGCTCGCGGCGTTACCCGTCCCAAGAGGCGCGATTCGATGGTCGCCAATGAAAGAAATCAGGTTCAATCGGGACTGGCCACGCAAGGTACAAGGGTCGAAAGTGTGTACAGGTAGGGCTCTGAACGAGCAAGGAAGGTAGATCTGGAAACGAGTGTGTAGGTGGGCACCGGGTGATCGCAAGAGAAAGGGCCAAGCAGTCTTGTGCGGCTCCGACGTCAGGCAAAGACGGCATTAAGCCACCGGCGGTACCACCTGGGCTCGTGGAGCTCGGTCGTCTCGGACGCCTCGATGGCAGCGATGCCGGTCTTGAAGTCCATGTCGAGCGGCCGTAGCCATGTCGTCTTGCTCCAAAACTTTTTGCCTACGAACAGCATCGGGAAGACGGCGAGCGGGATGTAGTTGGTGACGAACGTCGTAGCGTCTAGGCCGGTGCCGAGGAAGGCCGAGAAGCCGCTGAAAAGAGCGATGGTGAGGATCATAGTCTGCGCGGGTGGAGGCGCAAGGAATCTCCGGTTGGTCTGTCAGCGGGACGGAGCCAAGACGAGAGGAGAAGAAGGGACGCACGCAAGCGTAGTACGCCTGGGGGAGCAACAAGCAAGCCAAGGAGACGGAGGGGAGGAAGGGAGGGGGATCAGTCAGGATGATCGCGCTCAGAAGGCACGAGGCGCGCGCCATACGCACCCCAAATTTGGAAAACCGGTTGCGGTACGGCAGCGAGTCTCTCGAGAAGCCCTGGGCATCCATGCCGCGCCTGAATTGGATGTATGTGACTGCAGGAAGACCAGTGAAGGGGCGTCAGAGCCCGTCGGTTCGGATCGCGGAGCAGACGCACGAGATGATACGATCCACCTGAGATCGCGAACCAGGACATCAAGCCGGCGATGGCCGTCATGTTGGCGAGGTAGCCAAATACCTTCTCAGGGCCCTCCGCCACGGTGAGGAACGCCAGGCAGCCAAAGAGTGCGCCCACACCGAGGCCTACGATCGGCAGGCCGTTCCGCGTCGTCTTCTTGAACACCCTCGGGAGGTCGCCGTTGAGCGCGATCGAATAGAGCGCACGCGAGGACGTGTAGAGGTCAGACGAGGCGGCCGACCAGGCCGACGTGATGAGCGCAGCGTTGATGATGGAGGGCAGGGCCTTGATGCCAGCGCGCTCGATGGCGATGACGAAGGGCGACGACGCAGCGTCCGACGTCACTCCGAGTCCGTCCGAGCTGGACGGGCAAATGATGCCGATGATGAAGACGCCGAGGATGTAGAACACAATGATGCGGATGTAGACGCGCTTGATGGCACGGGGCAGGTTGCGTCGTGGGTTCTCGGTCTCGCCGGCCGCAATGGCGACGATCTCAGTGCCGATGAACGAGAAGGCGGCCTGGACGAGGACGGCCCAGAAGCCCTGAGGCGCGGGGATGGACGGGTGGAAGGTCAGAGACACGCATGGTCAGCGAGCAAGCGGGCAGCAGGAATGGACAGTGGAGGAGGAAGGCGCACGAGGAACTGGCCGAGTGCCCCAGGGATGCCCCTGTACTGGACGAAGGGGCCAGGATCGCTCCAGTCTGTCAGATTCACGGCAGCGTCGAGTCAGCATCGAGGTGCGAGAATAAGAGAGGCTTTCCAGGACCCGCATTTGAAGCCGATCGTCTCGCCCTCGGGGCCGGCGCCGGCCGAGATACAGATGCCTACAAGGATGAGGCCAATGATCGTCACGACCTTGATGGACGCGAAGCAAAATTCTGGGCATGGGATGACGGGGTCAGTCATCTCCACTGCGGCGCGTCGCGAGCCGGAAGAAGCGCAAAAGTGGGCGGACGCAGGACCTACCCGCCTCTCCGTAGCCGCGGCTACCGAACAGGTTGATCAGTACGACGACGAGCAAGGCGATTGCGATCCAGACTGCGTCCGACACAGAGGTCGTCCAGTAGCCGACCAGCACGGCAACAGCGGAGAGCTCGACCGGCAGGATCACTTGCGCAGAGAAGACTGGGCGTTAGCGTGCTCGCGCGCTCAGTGAGAAGAGGTGCGACGTCAACTCACTCAGCCAGCTGGCGCATGGAATTCAAGCCTGGTCAGCCTACAGTGCACTGGCAGGGGCTGGAGTGTCGAGATAGGCACGCACTTGTACGAGTAGTTGACCGAAAGCGCAAAGGACCAGGCCGGGTCGACTGAGCAGGGACGGTGGCGGCGTCAGCCCGGGCACAGACTATCTCGAACGCAGAGAAGACGGACCGAAGCGGTAGGCGAGGGCGATGTGACCACCCTGAATTGGCAGGTACGAAATCATTTCGCCGAGGCCGATCATGACGCTGCAGCAGACTGAGCCCATGATCGAGTCTGGTCGGCGGCGGTGAGGCAGTCAGCGTGTGAGCGAGCAGTCGAGGAGCACGGTTGCAGCGCAAGGCGGACGCACAACCGAGCAGGAGCCCGAAGGGGCCACCATTCGCGAGCGAAGTTCCGGTTCCGAGGAAGAGCTATCCGAACGAAGGGAGCGAAGGTCAGTCCGCAGACAGGGAAGACGTGGACCAAGTTGCCCCACCTACGCCAGTGCCGATGACGCCCCCGATGCTGATCAGGGCGATGTGCCGGGCCTTAAGCCCGCGCTTGAGGCCGCCATTCCGCCTGTCACCGGCCAGGCCCTCTTCGTCGTCGTCGTCATAGTAGTCGAGACGCTCCACCGCGACCGGTGTCCTCGACCCATCCTTCTGGTAGAAGGTGATCTTGCCGCCGGTTCCGAGCTGATCTGGCATGCGAAAGAAGTCTCCGGCGGGTTCGGCGTTGGTCATGCAGGTCGGTCCAAAGTAAAGTCCGAAGCTTCTTGCGAAAGGAAGAGAGGAAGGGAAGGGGAGGAAGAGCGTCAGCCATGCGCTGACCGAGAGCCTGCTTCTTATGGTCGCTCCGCTGGCCGAGGGGTGTCAGGTGGGCAGCGACGGGGACCCTGCGCCGTCCCCTTTTGACCGCCGTTATCTCGGGCGGGCGCAGTGCCGGGGGAACATGGCGAGAGGCTGACAACGGACGACTGGTCCGGGTACAGCGTGGGCGACCGCAAGGGCCTCCTCTCCGGCGGAGGATGAGAGTGAAAGGCTGCCCTGCCCGTCGACGTCGAGCCCCGTGGACGATCGAGCCCGCCCATGACCCGCCCGCCTCTGGAAGGAAGTACGCGCGCCGGCTCGAGCGACCTGATTGCAGAGAGGATGCGGCAGGAAGATGAGCGGTGGCATCAGCGAGCTTGTCTGTAAAAAGAGCCGCCCTGGATTGACAGCAGCCGAGCGAGTGGTGGTCGAAGGGGGAGATCGCGAGCTGGTCGGCCATGAAGGGGAGCTTGTGATTGCGCCAGCAACGCACGGACTCCCCTCCTCCTGCGCCTTCGTCACCGGTCGAGATGATGGCGCCCGGCAAGCGTCTGCGATCTTTTTTCTGGCCGGTGCGGCTAACTTGATCCCTCATTAACGGATATCAAGGAGACCTTTGGCCGCTGGCGGCTGGCGACTCGATGCAGGGACTCGACGCAAGGTGAGCAGGGGCGCCAAGATCAGGAGGCAGCTGGCGGCGTCCGCCACGCCGGGGTCTTCGTCTCGCACACCCAGCGATGCATGCAAGCCGGCGAGACCAGGGCTGCACGTTGCGGAGGGCTGCTGAGCAAGGTGCAGCCATAGAGCGTAACGCGCGTTCCCCCGCCCCCCGCCGACGCCGGTCGACTCTCGACACCCTCGACATCAAAAACGTGTCATGAGATGGGCGATGCGATGCGGAAGTACGTGGAAGGAGTACATGAGCAGGAAGGACAGAAAGGCTCAAGCAGCAGGCCCAACTCTCGGAAAAAGAAGGGGCAACCGGACGGGCCATGATACGAGGCTGGTCGAACAAGGCCTAGCGAATTTTGGCCACAAACGGGTTGAGCGCAGAGACTTCGGGCTTCTTGGGCTCTTTGCTCTTTTGGAAGGCGTTCCAGAACCTGCACGCCGGTGAAAGGAAGGGGGGGGGGTAGACGGGGGCAAGATCAGCAGCGGCGGAACATGATCAACGATGAGCAGCCAGTGCGCGCACCTGAGCGTCTCGTCGCCGGCGCCGGTGCAGATGGTCTGGCCGTCGGGGCTCATCGCGAGATACAGGACGCGGTATGTGTGACCCGACAGCGACGCGACCTGCGTCATCGTCGGGTACTTCCAGATACAGACCGAGTTGGAAATGGCGCCGTTCGAGTAGCCGTGCGTTGAAACGATCTCATTGGACGTCTTGGACCACAGGAGGTTGCAGACCTGGCGCACACGGCAGATAGAAGCAACAATTGTGGGTCAGGATCCGCGTGCAGCGTCAGCCGCCCTGCAGGAGATAGGAGAGGGGCGAATGGCGCACCTGTGAGCCCGTGTCAAGTGAGTTGAGCATTGAGCCGGTCAACGTGTTCCAAAAGCGGATCTTGCGGTCGGCCGTGCCACCGCCCGAGGCCAGGATGCCGCGCTGGTGCGGGCTCCAGGCGATCGCTTTGACGGCCGCGCTGTGCTCTTCGAACTTCCAGAGCGGATCGCCGGCGTCGAAGCCCTTCCAGAGCAGGAGCTTGTTATCGTTACCGCCGCTGGCGAGCTGCCCGTCGGCAACGTTCCAGCGCAGGCCGCAGACCTCTTGGCGGTGGCCGGCGAGCGTGCGGAACGAATGTTCTGGCGCGCGTACGTCTCGGTGGAGGATTGTCCGGTCGCGTGAGCCGGACGACAGGACCGACTCGTTCCAGGCGAGGCAGCCCGCCCGCGCAGTGTGGCCCGTCAACGTCCGGATCTTCTTGCACTTCTCGGCGTCCCAAATCTGGACCTCGCCCTTGTCGGTGCCGACGGCAAGTGTGTTGCCCTGTTCAAAGGGACGACGGGGCAGGCAGACAAGTCAGCGCTGGGACTGCAGCCTCGACGGGCAGCGGAACGCGGACGGCAAAGGGAGGACGCACCCGACCCGTCCAGCTGATGCTGGTCACCTGATCTCTGGCACCTCGGCCGCCGCCTTCGACACCCCCCGTCGCGCCCTCGAGCGGCGAGTTGGAGCTTGCGGCGAGGTCGCAAAGCATCGTGACGCGGCTCGTGTTGGCGCTCCACATGTACACGCAGCCGGCGAGGCCGACGCCGAGGACATTGGTCGCGCTCCAGTCAACGAGATTGAGATAATAGTCGTCGGCAAGGTCGGGCGCATCGAGCACCTTGAACGGGCCTTTGGAGATGTACCGCGCCGGCTTGCGCGGCGACAACAGGATGTTTTGCGAGACGGACGTGATGGGCGAGAGCGAGTAGGCCGGGTGGGTCGGGTCGCCCAGGTCGACCGCACTGCCGGCCGCGACGGGCTTACCGGGCGACTGCCCTCGAGAGGATACAAATGTTCCTCCCGGGGATGAGTAGGTGAGCAAGCGCTTGCGGCTGGGCGTCGTCGGCGTCGGAAACGGCGAGCGGACGCTGCGATTCGGCGAGGCTGGGGGGAAAGAGGCGGCCGGCGTGCCGCCTATTGACGGTCCGGCGGTGGTCGAGCGGGAGCGAGGAGAAGGGAGGGCGTCCACCGGCGAGTGGTAGGCCGAAGACGGATGCGGTGGGGGTGGCAGTGAGTGCGGCCGGCTGGGGGACGAGGTCGAAAACATCTCCGACTTGAGCAGGTGCGAGAATGTCTTGTTGGCCTCGTCTGTATCGGACGGGTGGTCAAACAAGTGTCGATCGTCAGTTCAAGATCTGGGATGTGCAACCTCGACGAGAAGGTGAGGGACGACGAAGACGGCGAGACGCACCCCGTTGGCCATCCAGCTCGACGCTGGCACCTCTCTTTCGCCCCTTGGGTCCGACCGCCCCGCTCTTCTCTCCATCCCCAGCGCCGAGAAGCAAGTAAGCCGCATGCAGGTCGGTGCCGTCCCTCGTCGGGATGAATCTGCAGCAAAGGCGGGCCCGCCGTGAATGGGTCAGACGTCAGGTGGACCGCATGAAAGGGGGGGGGGTCCGTGGAGGTCCGGCGAACCCAAGGAGAACACAAGCAGGAGGCAAGGACGCACCGGTCTCCGTAGTCCCTTGCCTTTCGCTTGCCCGACGCTGTCGCACTCGCCCCTCCTCCGAGAGCGAGCCCTCGCCTCGGCGTCCCACCGAGACCGACGTCGCCCCAGCTCGACGGGCCGGCTGACGTCGTCATCGTTCGGTCCCCAAAGACGCTGTCCGCCGCCCCGGCTGCCGAGCCCAGGCGCGGATTGGCGAGCATGGACGCTCCGAGCATTGCCGGTGCCGTATAAGCATGCACTGGTGGGGGCGGCGGGGGGAACGGCGGGAGGTACGAAGGCGGCGGGGGTGGTGGCGGAAGGTACGAAGTGGATGCCTGAGCGTTGGTGAAGGTGTTGTTGGCCGAGGAGCTGCCCGCCGCCGAGCTCGAGAAGGGGTCCATCGTGTGCGCTCCTGAGCCAAGGAGGCCTCGTGACCTGTGGTGCTGGAAGTCCAGCAGGAGCAGGATCTGTGGAAGGCCGGGTGCCGAGACGAGGGCCGGGATGGGCGACCTCGGGTTGGATGTGGGGTTGCTGCGAGGTTCGGCGGGAGGGCAAGACAGGAGGTGGAGGCTGCGGCGACGGCGGCGAGAGGCAGGCTGCGGGCGACTCTGCCGAGGAGATCGAATTAAAGCACAGAGGCCAGGTATGACCGAAAGGCTGGCTAAGGGATTAGGAGGATGGGAGTAGCTGGATGGGTGCGTAAGGAGGAGGAGGGGCGAGGAAGCTGGTCGACGTTGAAAGGGGGTTGAGAGGACTCGGGGCAGGCAGCGCGGCTCGAGCTCCGGCACTCTGGCGTTGGTGCCCTGGCGTCGAGACAGCTCCAGCCAGAGCTCTCTTTCCCCCCTCTTCCTCCTCACCGCACACAATCATTCTCGCAAGGCTTGCGAGCCCTTTAAGTGCGGGTGCCGAACCTGCCCTACTGGCTTGCCATGTAGACCGAGGCTCTGCTTGCCCTGGAGGATCGCAGCCTTGAGCCCGATAACAGCTGCAGCTCGCCGGATCGGCTCCGCTGGCCGCCGCCTTCCCCCGACGTCGAACTAGCTCGCACGACAAGCTCGTCGCTTTTGTGACCTAACACCGTCACTCTCTCGTTACGACTCGGAGCGATGCCGACCGATCCCAACACCGTCGTCCGCCTCGAGGTGCTGTATGGCGTCTCCTCGCCCTGGGCCTTCCTCGGTGCACCCAAGGCCGAGGCCATCGCCCGCCGCTTCAATCTCACCCTCCGCCTACGGCCCATTCTAGTCATCCAAGGCGCGCCTCGCCCTTTTTTGGATCGACTAAGGCATCGAGTCCTCTCCGGAGCTCACGAATCTGACTCTCCTGTGTTCTCTTCTCTCTCTTTGCTACAGCGAACGGCGGCATTCCCCTCCTAACGCGACCTGAGCCGCGGCAGGACTATCACGCGCTCGACCTGCGGCGGACGGCTGCCCGCCTGTCTGTCCCGCTCAACGACAAGCCAACCTTCTACCCGGTCAGGGACATTCGCATCCCAGCCCAGTCGATCATCCGCCTGCAGATGATTCTCGGGACCGGCCACGCTCTCGTCGTGCGGTACTCGTATCTCGTACAGCACGCGCTGTGGGTCGGCCAGCAGGACATCGCCGACGTCGAGACTCTGCGCTCGCTCGCGCGCGAAGCCGGTGTGGGCGAGACAGACGTGCTCGCAGCCATCGTGGACAACACCGCCGACGCCGAGGACGCCGCGGGCAAGGAGTGGGACGGAAACTTGGCGTATGCGGAATCGCTCGGTGAGCCTTCAGCCTGCCGCTGCCGGCTGCTGCTGCCTCCTTCAAATCGCAAAGCTGACCGCCGAAGCTCGTCGCCCGCGCAGGCATCTTCGGCACCCCGACGTACGTCGTCAATGGCGAAATCTTTTGGGGCCAGGATCGTCTCGATTACGTCGAGGACGCGATCGCGGCGCTGCTCGATAAAGCGGGCCGGGAAGCCTGAAGCGGAGCGTATGCGCTCGCAGGAGAAAGCTCATCTATGCATGTCTAGGTCATCCTGCAGCACCGACCGCCTTCCGAAGGCAGTAGGATCAGGCGAGCGGCGTCCCCCACCCTCCACCGCCGGGCGTCTCAATCCGGACGTGGTCGCCCTTGCGCATAACGACCATGCCGTTGTTGCCCATGTTGATCTCCTCCCACTCGGTGCCCCCTTCCTCCTGATCGTCGAGCAAGCGACACCTGTGTAGGAAGGGCGGGAGTCAAGCGAGGAGATCTCAGCTTCGTGTGCTTTCGCTAGCCAGGGACCGACGAGACAACGCACCAAATGTTCTTGCCACGCTTGGCGTCGCCGCCGCCCTCGAGGCCGAACGGCGCAAAAACGCGGCGCTGCGAGACAATCGATGCCGTGACGGAAGTGCGAGCCTGGATCCAGCGCACGACACCATCGCCTGGTGCGTCGAGGCAGCGAGTCCGTCAGAAGCGGATCGAGCAGCAGGGGACAGGGACGAGAAGGATGAGCACGCACCGCCAGAGAACTCTCCCAGGCCCCCGGACCCCTTGCGGAGTGAAAATTCTCGGACAAGTAGTGGACACCGGGCCTCGAGCACCTCGACATCCGTGAGGCGCGTGTTGGTCGAGTGCTGCAAGGTGGCGAAGGACAGCAGCGCTTCGTCAGCGAGCTGGTGGCGACAGTCGCAGCAGGTGGCGCGCGCAGAGGAGAACTCACGACGGACACGCCCGAAACTCCGTGCCAGCCAGGCCCAGCACCCGCGCCGCCCCCGATGGCCTCGCCATAGCTGAAGCCGGGGCGGACCTGGCCCGTGACAGGGTCTTTGCCGCCAATTCCAAAGCCGAGCGAGTTGGCGCAACCTTGCGAAGCGGCGGCAGCGGAAAAGGCGCGCAGGATGACGTCGACGAGCCGTTGGCTCGAGATCGTCGAGCCAGAGATGGCGACAACGCCGCGCGGGTTGAGGAAGCACCCTTCGGGCACGATGATCTTGACTGGATCCAAGACGCCTTGGTTCAAAGGGATCGGCTGGCCGGCTGCGCAAGCGTAATGCGAGGACAGAGGGACGGCCCGAGTCAGCCCTCTGAGCGACATGCAAAGGGCAGACGTGAGACGAAACGCACGAGGAATCATGCAGCGAAGGGCGTAGATGACGGCCGCGTACGTCAAAGAGATGGGGCTGTTGAAGCTGGCAAGGCGAGGGCGGTCTTCAGCGGCGCCACTGGAGAAGGAGAGAACGCAGAAGGAGCCGACGACTCACTTTCCGTGCATCTGCTCGCCGGTCCCAGTCCAGTCCATCTCGGCTGTGCCGTCCTCAGCATTAATCCGGATCTCGACGACGATCTCGGTTCCGTCGTCCATGAAGTCGCGCGCGCGCAGAGGCTTGCCGCCGGTCTTGGCGGCAGTCTCCTTGAAGAACTTACGGACCGTCTCGGCCGCGAGGATCTGGATCTGACCCATGTAGGACTTTGAGGAAGGACAGCGAGCTGGACGGGTCAGCGCATCCTCATCGCAAGGGCGCCAAACCACAAGCAGGTGTAAGAACGCACCATGACCTTGCGCGTGCCGAACTCGTCGAACAAAGCCTTGACGAGGTTGATGCCCCGGACGTTGGCAGACACGGCCGCCTGCAGGTCCGTCAGGTTGTGCTGGATGTTGCGGGTCGCGCTGCCCCCGGGGTACTTGGCCGGCTCGGCAAACAGCTCGCGGACGCCGTCCTCGTCAAACTTGCCGGCCGAGACGAGCTTGAACGTCTTGACTGACACGCCCTCGTGCCAGAGCTCTCGCGCGATCGGGTTCATGCCGGTCATCGAGGTGCCGCCGATGTCGCTGTGGTGCTGCAGAGGCAAGAGTGGCCAAAGGCGAGGGGAGAGGGCTGGTCAGCCGAGCCGTGCACACTAGCGACATTGAAACATATAGACAGCGACGTACTCCACGCGATGCTACGTAAAAGAGAACCTTGGTGTCGTCGGCCGGGTCAAAGACCGGGGTGACGGTCGTGAGGTCGGGAAGGTGCGTCCCTCCCCCTTTGATGACCGTCGGCAGCAGTGCGTCAGCGGCAAGGCCGAGAGCGGTGGCCAAATAGGAAACGACCGAGGACGGCACTCACACTGTGGGTGATTTGTGAGGAGGACGTCGCCCGGTCGGAGCTTGCCGAGCCAATGCTGGTGCTGGCCTTGCACAGCAAACGCCATCGAGCCGAGGTGGACGGGGATGTGAGGCGCGTTGGCCACGAGGCCTCCGTCGGTCGAGTGGATCGAACAGGAAAAGTCGAGGCGCTCCTTGATCGAGACGCTGATCGATGTGCGCTGCAGCGTGTTCCCCATCTCCTCGGCGATCGACATGAACCGGTTGCCGAAGACGGAGATCTCGATCGGATCGACCGACAGTTCCTCGTCGTCCTGATGCTGCTTGGACGCCTGTCGGGTCGGTTGAACCTGCAGGACAACGTGCTGCCCGAGCACAAGCGCCCGCGAGTAGGCCTCGACAACGAGCGTCTGAGTGGAGTCGACGATGATGGCCGGGCCAGGGATCGACGAGCCGGCGGGAACTTCGCCGAGGCGGAAAACGGGCGTGTCGTCGACCCGGCGCCCCTCGCCATCGGAGAACTCAAAGTAGGCCGACGTGGTCGCGCCGGGCGTGACCTTGGCCGCGGTGCCCGACAGCGCCGCGCGGTCGGCCGCCGCGAGCTCGTCTGCAAAGTCGGGCGGCGCGATGTCGAGCGATTTGCCGATGCCGCGGACCTTGATGCCCGAGACGACGACGCGCCGCTGCATCGAGAACGAGGTCTCGCGCAGGTGCGCAGCGACGAAGTCGGCTCGAAGCGCACGCGACCAAGGGATCTGCAAGATCGTGTCCGAGCCGTCGTAAGCGACGTCGACAGTGCTGTTCGTCAGATTACACCCGGATCAGCTCGACTGACGCAGGCGTACGACCACTTAGCACGAAGATACGCACGTGCTGTAGACGACCGCGTTGTCCGAGACGTCTTGCGCCTTGAGCTCCTCCGCGACGTCGACCTGGAGAGCGGCGATACGGCTTTCGACTTCGGCAAAGGTGGCGCCCGACGCGGTTGAGCTAAAGTCGTCGTCGACGAGGACGGCCGCAAAGGGGACGGCGCGCTCGGCCGTCAGATCGGCGCAGGCGACCCCAAAGGCCGATAAGATGCTCGAGAAGCGGGGTATGATGACGGTCTCGATCCCAAGGGCGCCTGCGATGGCCGCAGCGTGCTGGCCGGCCGCCCCGCCGAACGCACAGAGGTCGTGCGCGCCCGTCGCGAAGCCCTTTTGCGCCGTCAGGCTGCGCATCGGTCGACTCATCTGCAGTGCGCACATGAAGAGGCAGCAGGTCAGGCGAGAGGATCTAGCGACCGTGGGGGACGCTCAAAGGGCGACTGACCTCTTCGTTGGCGACCTTGACAAAGCCGGCGGCGACTTCGTCGATTGTGTAGGGTTGCGCCACAGCGCCTCGCGAGGCGTTGATTTCGTCCGTGAGCAGGCGGAACTTGGCCACGCTCGCCTCGATGTCCAGCGGCTGGTCGGCGTTGGGCCCGAAGATGTTGGCGAACTGGGCCGGGATCAGACGACCGAGGACCGCGTTGGCGTCCGTCTGAGGGCAGGAAAGGAAGGATCAGCAGTAATTTCACGAGGGGCGACAACTGGATCAATACGTACGATGGCCAGCTCGCCGCCTTTGCGGTAGCACGCCGGACCCGGGTGGGCGCCGACGCTCTCTGGACCGACGACGAACGTGCGGTTTTTGTAGAAGAGCTTGGACCCGCCGCCGGCGGCGACGGTCTCGATGGCCAGCTGTGGGCAGGCGACCTTGATTCCCGCCGTCAGCGCCTCGTAGACGAGGTCGAATGAGCCAGAAAAGCGCGAGACGTCGGTGCTGGTCCCTCCCATGTCAAAGCCGACGATGGGCTTGTTGCGCTTGGGCGAGAATGCCGTCAGGGCACAGCCGACGACGCCGCCTGCCGGGCCCGAGAGGACGGCACGCAGGCCTGTGAATCTGCGCGCATGTCGGGTGGTCGTCAGCACGTACGTACGAGGGCAAGATCCTGGCAAGATGTTCAGCGCAAGGCGCGCGCTCACCTCTCGGCCGAGACGAGCCCACCGTCCGACTTCATGAACTCCTGGCTGCGGCCGGCTTTGCCACCAACAAAGTGGCTCTGGAACGCATCGACGTATGCGCGCAAGACAGGCGAAAGATATGCGTCAACGGCGACGGCGTTGCCGCGGGGGACGGCGCGGATGGAGGGAGCGAGGTCGGACGAGAGCGAGATCTGTGTGAAGCCGATTGACCGGGCGATATCGCCGATGGCGCGCTCGTGATCTGGAGATGAAACAAAGGCAGAAGGAGTGCTCGTTAATACGCGAGAAAGGGAGGAAAGGGAGGTGGCAAATCAGCCAAGAGCACTGAACGTACCGGGGAAGGTCCAAGAGTGGAGCAGGCAAACAGCGAGCGAGCGTAGGCCGCGTGCGTAGAGTGCCTCGAGCTGCTCGTGGATGTGCTTGACGTCTATGCAAGAGACGATCGTGATGGGACAGGTCAGGAAAGGCTTTGGTGCGAGGAGTTGAAGGGAGGCCGGACGCACCCAGCTTCTTGATGATTCGGACGGCCTCCCCCGAGACGCCGAGCCGCACCTCACCCGACTCGCTCGCGTCTGCCTTGCCGTCCTCGAGGATCTGGTCCACCGAGGGCGCAGCAGGGTTCAGGGTCCATCCTCTGCGCGCCAGGAAAGAGCAGAGCGCAGCAAAGGTCAGCTTGGGGTCGACCAGGGCAAGGGACAGAAGGACGGCGGCGCACTCCATCGTGACCCGCTCTCGAGCCTCGACGACGTCGCCCGGTCTATAGAGAACCTTGGCCTTGTTCGCGATGGCGAGATCAAAGAGGTCGGGCCGCGTCTGGTCGCCAATCTCGAGCAGGTCACCGAAGCCCTCGGTCAATATGATCCCAAACTTCTGTCCCTTGCGCTCCAGCAGGGCGTTGGTCGCCACTGTCGGGCGTTACAAGGGGGCGGGGGCGCACAGCATGAATGCAGGTCAGTCGCGGACGTCCTTGACATTGCAGACGTGCGAGACCTTGACACAGACCGGTCGACGCCATGCGGACAGACTCTGCGCGCGAGGGGCATGGCAGGGAGGAGGTGGAGCGTCAGCCTTGAACGTGAACAGGGGTACGAGGTCGGAGGGAGGAGGACGTCTCGGCTCGCGCTCCAGCCCTGCGCCTGGCCGACATGATCACTGCCACTGCAGACGAACAGACGCGCAGGCGCTCAACGTCGACCTGACCCTCCCCTTTCCTTCCCGCCCCACCCCCCTCCAGGCCTCGTCCTCACTCACCGATGAGCGACGTCTCCATCTTGGGCCCGCGCGGGACAGCCTTGCCCGTGACTATCTGCAACACGCGGCGGATCGCCTCGGACGGCGCGTCGAGGCCGCCGTACGACGGGTCCTCGCTGAGCAGCTTGAGAACGAGTTCGACCGGCTGGCGCTCGTCGCTCCTGGGCAGGACCACGGCATTGCCGACAAAGTCTGGCCGAGGCGCGGCAGGCCAGAGGTCGGACGGGACCGTCACGAACACGTCGCTGAAGGTGCCACCGCGGTCGATCGAGATGCGTATGCCTGCGGAGCTCATGCTGGATGGGAGAGAGGAGGGAAAGGGGAGCTTCCGACGGGCAGCGCTCGTTGACAACGATTAGAAGCCGACTACTTGCCCTTTCCCTTTGCTCTGTCGACCAGCGGACCTGGCGCCCGACCGGTCCCTTTCCTCGTCGAAGGCGCCAGCCGATCGGCTGGTTCCGTTTGACCAACGCGCCGGCGGCGGTGCGGGGTCGAGCTGTGCCGCCTGATTCGCCGACGCCCAAGGCGAATCAGCGACGACGGCTCGCTCTTCTCCAACGCCTGCTCACCACCTTTTTGCTGCTTCACCTATACTGGCTGATACGGGCAGGGAACTGGGATGTTCAAGAGCTACGCATAGACACCAGCAAAGCCTGCCAACGTGTCGAGGGTGGCCGAGCTGCAGCTGCTTGACTTTCACCGCCAGCTCGCGTGCCGACCTTTCTTGCCGCTGATCTCGGAGGAGGCCCCGTCGCGACAGGCCCCCGCACGCCATCCTCACGCCTCCTGGCGTCTCTTCGGCAGAAGACGAGCTTTTCGAGCTCGCCCGGCGTCCTGACTCTCTTGCTCTCCCTGACCTTCATCTCCCCAACTTGGCCTCATTCGGGCCTTGCCCAGCTCAAGACCGCGCGCCTTCCTCCACCGCCAACTTCTCCCGCCGCCACAAGTCTGGACGGCCGATCATGGACGAGCGATCTACCGTCAGCGAGGTCGCCCCCGCCTCACCAGCCAGTCCGCCCAAGCGCAGCTGGGGTGCTCGCATATCTCGCGTCATTTGGGACCGGGACGACAAGTCGGACGAGGAGCGACGGTTTGTCCGGAAGCTCGACTGCTTCCTACTGACGATCGCGATGGCCCAGTACTTCGTCAAGTACTTGAGCCAGTCCAACGTTAGTTGCCCTTCATTCGCATCGGGCAGGACCTCATGCCCGCGCTGACTCCTACGCCCTCTCTCGCAGATCTCGAATGCAGTGAGTGGCAACATTGCCTCCTCGCCTGAGGCCTCCCACCCCTCTGCCTCTCCTTCTCTCTCATGGTTGATCGCGCGGAATGCTGCTGACGAGCCTCGCCCACGCTCTTTCTGCAGTACATCAGTGGAATGGAGGTCAGACCTTGGCGCTTCTTGGGAGCAGATGATAAGGCGCGCGCCAAAGAGACGGACTGACCCTTGCGCTCTCGTCTTTACCCTCAACCACAGGAGGAGATCGGCTTCGTCGGCGACCAGTACAATGTCCTCTTGACGATGTTCACAGTTGGATACGTTTTGGGACAGTTCCCTGGCACGTTGGCCATGGTGAAAGTGTCCCCTGCGATCTGGTTGCCGACATGTGAGCGCTCGCCGCCTTGCTCCGTTTGAAGGGTTCGCGCGCCCGGTCGCTGACACCATGGGTTCCCCCTTCCCTCCCGACCGACGCAGGCGAGGTCGTCTGGACCGCGCTCGTCATGGCCTGCGCCGCCGCTCAGAATGTCCGCACGCTCTACGTGCTGCGATTCTTCATTGGCCTGCTTGAGGCGTCGGCGTACCCCGGCATGCTGTGAGTCGAGTCGCCCATACGCTGCGCGCGCGGCTCTATCGCTGACCTCCCATCCGCCCCGTTCTGATAGGTGGGTCATTGGGAGCTGGTACCTGCCCTCCGAGGCCGGCAAGCGCATCGTGTTCTTCCAGGCTACCTCAGCCGTCGGCAGCATGTTCAGCGGATTTCTGCAGACGGCCGTCCTCAACTTGCATGGCGCACATGGCATCTCAGGCTTCCGCTGGCTTTTGTGCGCGCCTGATAACTCTCAGCTGCTCCGTAAGTCAGATGACTGACGATCCTCCCCCCCCCCCTCTCCCTTTTCCCATCCAACAGCATCATGGACGGCGTCATCTGCATGCCAATCGCCTTTGCTGGCTACCTCCTCATCCCCAACCACCCTGCGGCCGTCAATCCTATCGCGCGACGCATCTACCTGACCGACCGCGACATCGAGATCGCCCAGGAGCGTATGGCGCGCATCAAGCGGGCCCCCGTCGTCGGCTTCTCCCTCCAGACCTTCAAACGCACCTTCAGCTCCTGGCCTTTCCTGGCCTTCCTGATTCCGTACTGCTCGTCTGTTCTCGGGTTGTCGTCCTATGCGTACGCAGGCCTCTGGCTCAAGAAGGCGGGCTTCTCGACCTCGTCTGTCCCGATCACAGGCCCAATCCAGCTGCCTTCGACATCCCGCTGACTCAACGCTTTTCTTCTTGGCTCGCAGTGCTCGGAACCTCATCCCGACCGCAGGTTAATTCCCTGGAAGTACGCAGGCTTCGCACTTGAGTATCAGGTGACGTCGACCTGCGCCTTGATGCTCACATGGGCCAACGAGGCGAGCTCGTCGTCCGCCGAGGGACGGGCCATCACTATAGCCGCGCTCAACACGATCTCCTACGTATTCAACGCGTGCGTTCTATTCGCTATCCGTCGATCGTTGGCGCCTTGACTGACCATTATTGTGTTTCCTTTCTTCCACAGCTGGGTCCCAAACCTCGCATTCCCCGCATCTGAAGCGCCAGTCTATCGGGTGGGCTACAAGCTGACCGCGGTCCTTTGGGCCATCTTCGTCGTCGGCGCCATCTTGATCGCCCTGGTCGTGCCCAAATTCCTCGCTCAATCTGCTGCCTTTCCGAATGGGACTTGGTCGGGCGAGACGAGCCGAGCGGCCTCAATCGACGGCGGCAAGGCGGCATTTGCGGACGAGGAGAAGGAGCCCGCGCCCATCGCCGCCGTCGCGCAAGGCCAGGCAATCGCAGCTTCAACGACGCAGCAGCCTTAGAAATTACCCCGAGAATTCTCTCACTTTGTTTCCACTCGCCGCTGGCCTAAATCAATCTCAGCGCTCCCTGTGCCCTTCTCCTTTGGACCCGCCCTCCCCCCTACTAGACGATTGACCATGACTCCTACGAAAACGCCGGCGCCTAGACGCAGGGAACGAGCATGATTCTGAGCGGCGCATCAGCATCCTCCGGCGCCCTCTCCCTTTGGCAGGCCAGGCGTTGCAACGGCATGGCACACGGCGTCGGTGAAAAGGGGCGACGTCGACGTAAACCAAACCGCGACCCAGAGCCGTCCAATCGAGCCTCGCACGCGTCGGCCCATCGCTCGCGAAAAGAGCCGCTCGAGCAGCATGCCGGCTGGCTGGAGCAAGAAGTAGAGCGTGATAGGGCTGAGGTGCGGCCAGGCGGGGTGGGCGACAGCCGGCAGCAGGTAGACGTCGTGCAAGACGGCCGTGACGGCGAACGCGGCGACGGGCGCGAACGCCGACGGCAGGAGTGCGCCGTAGAAGCGCATTGTCGGCAGCAGATATCGGTGCCAGCGATCCTTCCAGAACGTGTGAATGCTATCGGCCGTCCACGGTCGATCCGCAGGCTCGTCGTAGCCGTGCGGGTCCATGCCGCCGATGGTGATGGCGAAGAACGCGAGTGTATGCGCGCCAGCCCGTACGAGGAACAACATGAGGAAGAGACCGAGCGTCAGGCTGCACAGATACTGCGTGAGGAAACGCGGCAGCGGCTGCCATCGACGAGGGACGAGCGGGATCGGATCCTCGAGCGGCCGTCGGAGCGTAAAGTCGACGGCGATGAAGGACGGGAAGAACGTATGGACAACAAGCATTATCGCGCTGGCGGCGGCACAGTTGCACAGCGCGCCCCCGAGGTGCTGACCGGCGCTCAGAGGTGGTCCGTCCGCGGGATTCATTGCTGAGGGCGCACAGGGCACGAAGAAGGGCGGCAGGGGTGCAAAGTCACTGCCCTGCGCGTCCATGAGGAAGCGCAGGCCCTGACGCAGGCTGGCGACGACGCCGATTGGGTGCGGCGCGGCCGGATCGGACGGTGCACGGAGCGTGTACGGCTGAGAGAGCAGCAGGCGAGGGGCAAAGACGATGCCGAGGACGTCTGTGATGGTTGTGTGTGTGGAAGCGTGACGTGGTCAGCAGTCGAGTCCGCATGGCGCTTGAGCAGGAGGACGGGCGCACGCGTCAGGTTGAGCATGTTGAAGATGACCCGGGCGGCCGCGCCGTCGAGAGGATATCCCCCGAGGGCCCGCCAACAGCTGAGCTCGACGAGCACGAAGAGTGGCACGCGATAGCGCAGAGTGTGTGGCTGCTGGGCGAGCGCCGAGAGGGCGACGCCCAGCAGCAGCGGGACGACGAGCGCGCAGGCGGCCGCGAGCGGGTACGTCGGCAGCGGCGGTGGGACGAGGGTCGCAGGGATGCTCATGGCGCGAGCGACAGGAACTTCAGGGTAAACGAGTCGGGGAGGGTGTGGGCGTCGAATTGGAGAGCATCTCATCGAGCGTGAGCTCGGTTGTCGAGAAGAAAGAAAGGGTGCGGGTCGAGCCGGCAGCGGTGCGTGCGTATCGGTCAGTGACGCCATTGCGGGACGCCCTTCTCCGTTCCTTCGTCTGCAATCGCAAGTCACCTCGTGCCTCCTCTCGTCCCAGTTTTGCCGGTGATTAGTAGTTGAGAGTGAATGCTGCATGAAAGGTCAGGGGCGTATGGCAGCCCTGCTAGGTTGAAGGGAGAGGATAAAAGGCGGGGGGGCGCGTGCCGGCCGGGCAACCTTCGCCATGCCTCGCCGACTACTTCCACGCTGACGCCGGACAGCTGCCGTCTGAGCCTTCATGCGCCAAGCACCTCGAGCATGCCTGTCTGGCGATACGCGTCGACGAGCAAACGCGCGGTCACCGCGAACCAGAGGGCGGTCCACGTCCATCCCCACGCGCCACCCACGCGTCGGCCTGTCGCCCGGTAGAACGCCCGCTCAGCTAGGATGGCTACCGGCTGTAGGCAGAAGAAGGCCGACGCGCCGCTCGGTCTGAGGCGGGCTGGACGCGCAATTGCCGGCAGCAGCATCTGGTCGTGCAGGATGCCCGTGAGCACAAAGGCTAGAACGAGCGCGAGCGCCGAACGCAGCCGACGACCAAGTGAGGCCGGCAGGAGGGCCGAGATGTAGAAGCGATGAGTCGGCAGCAAGAGGGCATGCCAATGGTGCGCCCAGAACGCACCCACGCTCGTCGCCCTCCAGGGCCGGTCGAACGGCGCGCCCCAGGGTCGGGCACGCGGCCGGTCGCACATGCCGATGCAGACCGCAGCGCTGGTGTGCGAGCCGACCAGGACGGCCAATGCAGCCGACAGGCCGCAGTTCCACCCTGTGAGCGCGCCCGCGAGCCACGCTGGGAAGAAGAGGTTTTCGCTCGGCCCGGCGACGCGCGCCGATGGGAAGAGCCAGGCGACGAGCGCTCCGTCGATGGCGAGAAGGACGACGTAAATGAGTGCCATGCCGAGGTGCCCCACTCCAGACAGCGGTCGCGCATCTGAAGGCGATGGCTTGGGGGATGACGGCTCGAAAGTCGGCGGCATCGGCGCAAAGTCAACACCGTGCGCCTCGAGCATAAACCAGACGCCGCGCCGGAACGTCGGGAGAAGGCCGTGCGGGTGATGCGGCTGTGGCAGGATTGATTGTCGCGCGTCCACAGCATCTCGGAGCTTGTAAGGCTCGGAGAGCAAGAAGCGAGGCAGCAACATAAGCCAGGCGACGACTGCGATGCAAAGGCGAACGTGAGTTGGTCAAGCCTGACGAAGGCGTGGAGGAGTTGAGTCCGTAAGGCCCGACGCGACGCACCCAGGAAACCAAGGAATCGGTTGGACCAGAAGAGTATTCTGCTCTCGAACGCCAGCCCGCCGAGGCACCGCCAGCAGAGGTAGACGAAGACCGGGGCGAGCGAGCGGCGGTAGGCGACGGTTCCGGGCTGCTGCGCGAGGGCAGCGAGGACACCGAGCAGGGCCGGAGCCGCCGCGATCAAGGCGACCGTTTCGAGCGAGGTTGGAGGAAGTGACGGCGGGGAGAAGAGGGAGCTCATGACCAGCGAGCCTGCTCATTAAAGAGCAGAACGATGGCAGGCCGGGGTCGAACGAGATGCGAGGCCGAGGCTAGGGTCCTGCAGCGCGGGGGGCCGAGCGGCGAGGCAAGCTGCCGGCGGACCAAGTCGACCGGGGAGGCAGGCGTCAGCACGAGTTCTTTGGACGGTGATGCGCATGACCCCCCGTACAGAAAAGGGAAGTAGGAGCAAGCACCTGGCTCTGAGACCTTCGAAAGACGGGATGCGCGGGAGAGAGGCGGAGGGAAGGCTGAGGGCTGCGGAGTCAAAGGGAAGCGAGGGCCGCGTGGGCAGCAGACTGGTGGCCGGGCTGAGTGTCGAGGCCATGCTCGCGCTGTGCGAGGACAAGCGCTGTCTGAACGTTTCGGAAAGGGACGAGAAAGACGGCGCTACAGACGCAATGGAGACGGCACGAAAGAGGGCTGCGGGTGTCTTGCTTGATGGAGTGTCGGCGCTGGCTGCGGCCTACAGGGGAAGAAGCGACCGGTCAGTTCACGTCATCCATCTGAGCACAAATTGTCGCTCGACCGATGACCTGCGCATAGTGTCGCTTGCAAGTCTCGCAAGGCGGAGAACAGCGTTCGCAGGGCCGAGTGAATGGACATCAAGTTGGCATCATGGGGATTGCAAGAGGGCGGGAAGGGAATGTGCCTTCCGAGCAATATAAGGACCAACCCCTCGGCGGAGGTCTGGAGGGGCCGGTGAGTAATGGAGGTCGTCGTTCTGGCTCTTCGGTAAATAGGCTAAGAGTAGCGCGGAAAAGCTACAAGCCAGAGTGTATCGGAGCACGGGGGAGGGGGGGGGGGAAGGGGGGAAGAGGGAGGCAAAGGGAAGAAAGGATCCGTCGGCCGTCGTCGATGGGCTGAGTCAGTCCGGAAGCGACGCACGCGCGCCGTCGTTTGTCGATGGGCGAGCTCGACCGAGAGGGGGAAAAGGGCGAGATGTTTCCTGTCTGTGAAGCTCACCGCTGTGGAGAAGGGAGCGGATCGGCAAATAACGGGAGGCCCTCCGCCGACGAAGCCCGTGAGACACGGGTCCATAGACGAAGGGAATGGGTCGTTGTCCGCACACTGAATGAATGGTCAACGGCACTGGGTAGCACGCGAGCATTAAAGTGAGGTGTGCGTGTTGAGGGGAAGAAGGAAGGGGTTCGCCAATGTCGACCACTCGACGAGGACAAGTGGTGGGCCGCACGGGCGGCGGTCAGCGGAAGGTCCAGAGGGCTGTTTAAAGGAAAGCGAGCGGAAAAGGCGAGTCAGCCCTTGAACGCGAGAGGAGACGAGAGCGAGTAATGAAGGTGGGACGGACCAGAAGGCGTCAGCAGCGTGCGGGAGGGGTTGCGTGGGCAGGGTCGTCGACAGGAGGGCTAAGGAGGAGCGAGCGAGCCTTTTTTTCAAGCGGGCCAGGGTCAAAGCGGTGCGGGCTCGTGCGCCGCCACACACGCGCGCTCAACCCGCCTCTGCTGCTGCTGTGTCCTCCCTCGACTGCTCTCCCTCCCCTCATCACACCGTCACCCTCCTCGCTTCCTTCCCCTTGCCTTCTCTAGCCCTCGATCCGGTCACCTCGACCGCCTCATTTGCCCGCGCAGCGCTGTGATGGCCACGCTCCAACGCCAACCCTCGCCGCAAGTCATCGCGCCCGGACAGGTCGCGTCCGTCGAAGGAGCCCCGACCGCCTTCCCCGTCGACGAGCTCGCCGCCCTCCGAGGTCCATCGACGGCATCAGCACTGGCAACCGTTTCGCCAGAAGCGTCGTCATCATCGGTCGCAGAACCTCCAAGGGATGCAGACTCACTGGGCGCAATGGAGGTTCGTGAGCTTCCAACGCGTGACCTGTCCCCTTTGCACTCGGCGGCTGACCGCGCAAGCCGCCTACCCCTCCCCCTTTGACTCGACAGGCCGACTCGGCGACATGCCTCAGGGATCCCTTTGCCGACGAGGAACGCACGGACGAGCATCCCATGAGCGTCGACGAGCAACATCCCCCGCCGTCGTACACCGACGACGGGACGCCCGTCCCGGACTATCAGGAGCGCCTATCGGACGACCTTGCAGACAAGCCGCTCGCCGCCTCGCGCTTGAGCGTTGACGACGACAGCTTCCACTTGTCGGGCGTGTCGCTCCTGTCGGAGAAGCGGCAGCAAGACTTTTCGCACCTATCGGACGCGATTGACCGGCTCAACGTCGTCGCCCCACAGCTGCACAATCAGCGCGTCGAGCTCGCGGCGGGCAAGCAGTCGGAGCTCGAGTTTGCGCGCATGGTCGGCCGCGGGCGCATGGACGACCAGTACGCGCTCGCGGGCAAGGGCAAGGCGCGGGCCGGCGCCGACGAGCAGGAGCTACAGAAGATCTGGGAGAGCATCGAAAAGGCGCACGGCCGCCGGATTGACGGCCAGGACTCGACGCTCGATCTCGCGCAGCACGCGGCCAACGAGGAGCGCCGGCGTGGCGAATTCATGAACGACCTCGCCGACAGGAGCGACGCAGGTCGACTCGCCGACCAGGACTGGTCGGTCGCTCAGGGCCCTGCAGAGGATCAAGAACTCATCACGGTCGACCAGTTCATTCACGAGAGTGCGTCACGCTCAGCTCATGTGCTAGCAGGCCCGTGCCCCGTCAAGCAGCTTGCTGACATGCTTGCGACCTTCTCTTCGCATATAGACGCTCGCGCCTCATCATCCTCGGCGTTCTCGGCCGGTCCGAGCCACCCGTCTTCCCCCAAGCTCGCGGCCGCGCCCGACAATAGACGCCTATCCGGCTCTTCCTTCCTCGGGCGGCGGGGCAGCATCAAGGACAGCTTCGCCCGGCTCGTCAATGGTCCGATGGCCACAGAGGAGGGTAAGACCGCCTTCGTCTAACCCGCGTGTGTGTATGTATCCCTGCCACCCTCCTCTCCTCGCCTTCTCGTGCACTTTTCTTGGGCTTTCTTCACCCGAGCGTCACCCTCTCCTCCCTCGCCTCTCCTCTTTCCGCCCGACGCCGGCTCGTCAATTGGGGCGCTCCTCACGTGCCACTCTCACGACCTCTCCCCACCCACCACTTGCATATCCTCGGTCTTGCTCCTTCTTCTTGTACTCGCTCTGCTGTGGGCTCACCTCACGATCGGATGACATTGACGCATTTTGTGCCCCCCCCCCTCCGTCCCTCTATTCAAGCAGCATGTCGTCGTAGTTGTCGTTCGGCCAATTCGCCACCACGCCAAGGCGGGACGTACGTTGCCGAGTTTCAGGAGCACATCAGGGTCATCCAGGTGTCGCTCTGCGTGCCCGAAGGCGGCGACTTCTTCCTGCGCGTCGCCGCCGACGACCCGCGCACGGCCATCCTGACGTCGTCCAACTCGACCTCAGCGCCGCTTCGACTCGCACTCCCGGCAGCCAGTCTGCCCCAGGACGACTCGCTCGTCAGGCCCTCGTCGGCCAACACGTATTCATTTCGCCTGTCCGCTGCAACCCGCACGAGCGACGCCACGGCCATCTCCGACTCGGAGATCCCCTTCTCGGCCGCGAGCCTGGCAAAATCCCGCCCGGATTCGCTCCTCTGCGCGACCTGTGACGCCCCGCTCGTTGACTGCTCGGCTGTTCAGCCGGCCGACTACAGCGCACTACCATCGGAGCACTGGGAGGAGCTCATTGGCAGTTGGCTCTGCCACGACGAGATGAAGCTCGACCTGGGCAACGAGGGCGGCGGCGGCGTCTTTTGGCCCAAGCGGTCCGAGATCCTCGTCGGAGGGACGTACCTCATGCTCAAGGAGTCGCTCTTTCATACGCAGAGCTGGCAGCTGAGGCCTGGAGGAGAGGTGCGTCTGCCCCCCCCCCTCCCCACCCCTTTGCTCTCTTTCATCTCTTTCCCCTCCCCCCCTTTCTCTTTCATCCGGACCAAAAGAAGACCGCCACCGAACTCCATGGGTGGCTTCTCGCCCTGTTACTTGCGCGTCTCTGCACCCCTCGCGAGAGGCTGTCGGTCAGCCGGAACCCTCGCAGGATCCGGCTGGCTGGCGGTCGCCCAAGAGGAGTGCGTTTGGAGCCGCGCGACGAAGCGGGTCGGGAGGCGGGGCGCACTTCCCCTAAACAAGGAAGAGCTGCTCGTCTGCGGTTGATAACAGTGTCCCACAGCAATTCGACGTCTCCTATAACAATCCTTGGTCATCAGAGACCGCAGACCAGGGGCTACACGAGGAGACACATTTTCCCTGCTTTCCTGCCCTTTGCGTTGCTCCGTCCTTGCTCCATACCCTCGAGGGGATGTTGACCCACACTCGTCGCTTTCTCTGCATACGCAGAGCGAGCTCTGGCAACCGATAGTGTGCGCCCGTTGCAGTGCACCCCTCGGCCGGAGGTTCCTCCAGCCCCACTCGATGGAGCCGTCGTCGACCGTCAAGCTGCTCATGTACGCCTTCCGGCTACCGGACTGCCAGCCGCCGCCGTTGTCGACCTTCATAGCCCAGGACCTGCTCGAGCTCGCCGACTCGCACCGGTCGTACCACTTTGTCCTCGAGGCCGAGGAGCGCGAGGGCCGGCCGCAGCTGCTCGTTCGTCCCTCCCTGCCTCAAGCCAGCCTGCTCAGCCGCCGAGCACGGCGCTGATTGTCTACCTCCCCTATCCGCAGATCTGGCTGTTCAACACGTCGGTCTTTGTGACGGCGGGCCAGACGGTCGACGATGCCGAACAAGACGTCCCTTCGGTCCGCGCGGCCAAGGTCCTCTACCTCGACATGGGCAGCAAGGCTGGATCGACTGAACCGTCAGTCATAGTCGAGCCCCTTGATCGGCCTTCAGTCCTGATACTGTTGACGGTGCTGATCCAGTCCATCGCTGTATGTCGCAGGACCATACCTGGCACATTCCCCGTGAAATCGGCCGAGACCATCTCGTACCCTGCTGCCGTCCTGGATCGTTTGGCGACCGTGCTGGCCCACCACAACGGCGCCTTCCCGCCTGCTGGCCGGCAGATGATGGGCCTCGAGGTGTCGTGGCTCGAGCGCTCTTGATTTAGAGCGCCCCGTTCGCAGGGGTCTCGTTGGCGCCCAGCACTACCTCTCTTGAGCGATTGACGATTGCGATGGTCGACTCCCAGCTCAAATCTTTGACAAGTGCGGTACTAGGCGAGCAGACCAGATGAGCAAGCCGCTGTCGATGTTGAGCGAGGCGCAAAAGAGGTGATCGGGCGACATCAAGGATCGAGACAGCGGGTCATATAGCGTGCGTACCGAGAAGGGAGGGGGGCGTAGATGGATGATGTGAAGAGAGGTGCGAAGTATCGCAGGGAAGAGCGTATGAAACAAAGCGCAGCAGTGAAGGAAGGTACAAGGAATGTCGAATTAAGCCTGTGTGGGATGGGTCTTCGCTCAAAAATCAAGGGACGACAATGGTACAGCTAGTGTGCAAAGGAGAGGTCGCGAGCATACACTGTGATGAGGGCGGGCAGGATGATGAAACTCGCCTCTACCAAGGCCGGAGCGGACTCTGCTGGACGGTCGGCAGGGACGACTGCTGCGAGAGCGATGATCGCCCAGCTGCGATGTACGCCGCCCGGTCCAGGGGCACCTGGACGGTTGACGACGACGCGCGCTGGTCTGAGGCAGAGTGTCGGCGGGCTTCGGCAGCGCGTGACGCGGTCGCATACGCGCCCGGGATCGGGAACGAAGGCAGAGTGGAGCTGTCCGACGAGGAAATTGATGGGAAGCGCACGCCCGCGTCGGTCGTCGCCGCCTTGTTGCCCCAAGCAGACGCGGCGCCGTCTGCCGGGCCTAGGAAAACGCCGAGCGCTGAATTGAAGCTGCCTTGTCGCGATCGGTCGTCCATGTCGTCGCGAGAGCCGGTCCGGATGACGATAGGTGGGTGTGCATCGTCGGTCGTCCGAGGAGACGACACGCCCGACGAGTGGGCCGACAGCGCGTCGTCATCCTGCTCGGGCTCGGTGAGCGGCAGGCGCTGCGAGGTCGAGTCAACGCTCGACAGGTGGACGCTGCTGGCGTGCGGGGGCGACAGCGCATGGCGATCCGACAGCGACAAGCCAGGCAGCGTGGTCCGGAGCGGCGACGGGATCGAGTCACGCCGAAAGTAGCCGCCGTGCGGATGGGCACTGGTTGACGACGTCGAAGGCGGCGTCCAGTCGTCCCGCTCGCCGAGCAGGCGCTTGAACTGCTGAGAGCCACGCCGAGGGACGACGGCGCCGTCCAGCATCGACAGCTGCTGCTGGTCGCCCGATATGGGCGACGCAAAGCGCGAGCCCACCAGCGGCAGCGGCAAGCTGAACGGCGTGTCGGGCGGCGTCTCTCCGTCGAGCAGCTGAGTGATCGACAGCACGCTGTTCTTGCGAGCCTGAGTCGAGGGCCGCCGATGGTCAACTGAGGTCGACGGGGACGGCACGGGCTGAGCGGATGTCTGGCTGAACTGGACTTCAGACGGCGGCGGCGGCGGCGCGGGAGGGAAGCGGTAGGTGCCGAGCGACGGGTGGATGTCGGCTGTCGGCGGCGGGGGTGGGTAGTACTGCGTCGATGCGGCTGGGTACATTGCCGCCGGGTCAGGTGCGTGAGCGAGGCCGAACGGTGCATAGACCTGTGGATGGCCATGATAGGCGCTCGGCAACGGCATCTGCGGCGTTGGTACCGAGACAAAGGTCGGGTAGGGCGCGTACCGGCCGTCTGCAGGCGCGCCGACGCGGACTGACCCAGAGGGCGCCGTCGAAACCGAGGCACGGCGGTACTGAGAAGCGATCGCCTGAGCATTCGTCTGCAGGCTAGGCGTAGCTGGGGGCCGTCTCGGCTCGATCGGGGCGGCGGGGCGCTTCTGCCGGCCTCTTCTCGTCGACGTGCCGGGCGCAGACAAAGTGATCTGGCCAAAACCCGGTTGCGAGGGTGCCAGGCAAGAAGCCGGGAACGCAGGACTGCACAAACGCAAGTCGCTCAGCGTTTGTAGAGGACAATCCGGCAAATGACAGAAGATCTAGGACGCACCCGAATAGCGGCTCGAGGTCGTGTCTAATCGGGTAGGCAACGCGACGCGCGAGGTTGAGCGCAATCTGGAATGTTGGCACAGGGTCAGCGCGAGCGTCGAGCGTCAAAGCGAGCACGGTTGGTGCAGCCTCGAGTGTAAGACTTACGTCGTACGGCAGCCAGGTGCCTTGGATCTTGAGGTAGCCGCCGCGGACCTTCTTGAGCAGGGCGCCGACCTCGGGCTGCATCTCAACCAGGCGAACCATGTCGGCTGTTGTGTGCAGAGAGCAAGCGCAAAGGGAGACGGAAAGAAAGAGACGTGAGCGACGACAGCAGACGAGAGTCGTGGATCCATCGGTGCCCAACGAACCTTTCGAGTTACCGAGCAGCTTCCAGATGCTGGTCCAGTGAACGAGGCCGTTCTCGCTGTCGATCATGAGGACCCTGCAGATACGGTCGGATACGGCATGAACGTCAGCTGAGGTTTCACCCTAGGCGCGCCGACGTGACGACGAGCGTGGAGGGCAGCAACACGCACTGCTCGCCGAGCGGGAACTCGAGGACTGGAATATAGCCGCGAATGTCGGCGCTGGTCGTGTACTTTGCGTTTGAGACGACGACCGAATGACTCGAGGCTCCGTCCGTCGCTGTGAGCCGCTGCTGATCCGACAGGTGCGCGAGGCGGCGCATGCGGTCGAGCGCCTCCTGAGGCCCGTTGCCGGGCTCGGCTATGGGCAGGAACCGGATGAGCGACGATGCGCCGTCCTGGCCTGGTAGGAGCGTGCCAGAGACGGACGACGGCGGCGCGGAGCCATCCCAGCTCAGCTGCAGCGTTGACGGCAAGGATGGCCGGGCCTCGTGGGTGTGGACAGCCGATGAGACGGCGCCATTCGACCCGGGCGCAGCAGTCGGGGCAGCCGACGACGAGACGAGGAAGGGCAGCGGCGGGGGCACGGGTCGGTCTTGCGGCCGAGCGGGAGACGACGCCGGAGAGACAGACGACGACGAAGACATTGGACGCGGGCGAACGTAGAGAAGGTGGTGAGGAAGGACTGCACCCAAGCGCTGCGAGGTGTTTGCGCCGTGGCTGAGGGACGGCGACGAAGAAAGGCGCTGGCGCCGGTGGGCGGTGACGGGTGGACGAGCCGAACGATCGAGCTCACAGGCTGGGTCAAGTCGGCTTGGAGACAGCTGGAAAGGTCTGTCGATGCTGCTACCGAGGTGCGGGTACAGAGTAGAGAAGGAGGGGGGAGGCCGTGTCAGTGACTGAAGGTCGGTCGTTGGGAAGGAGACGAAGAGTCAATCGGGTCGAACCTCGAGGTCGACGTCGAGAAAAGGGCCGCCGGGTGGGAGTTGTGCGGTTGAACCCGTTCGTCCAAAGGGCCCTAGCGAGCCAGCGCAGCGCGCGACAGCAGCTGTTGAGGGGGAGATGATCTGTGTGGGCGCGAGGGGCCGAGGGTCAAGCGCGGAAGCGGAGGGGCGTGGGCTTGACGGTGTTGTCCGGCGTGACGGTATCGCCTGTGGCTTGCGTCGAAGAGGGAAGGGAAGGGAAAGAGGGGAGGGGTGTGGTGGGTGTTGGAGGCTCTCGCTCTTCGCTCCTCAGCAGCCGGTTGGGACGGCCAAGAGGAGCGGCCCTCCGACGGCCCCGTTGGTCGCGCACTTTGTGGTCGGGTGCCGCTCGAGATCCAGCTGCGACGTGGGGGAAATGGGATCATTCAAAACCTTCTCGAGAGGGGAGCGCCGAGGGCGCGGCCGAAGTGATCGGCGGGCCCCTTTGATTCCCGCGGCCCGCGTACGACGTCGCCCCAGCAGCCAACCAGCAGCGACCAGCAGCGCGTGAAGGCGCAGAGAAAGGGTGGCGCTCTCGACGCCCAGCCAAACGGGTTTGCGCTTGCGGGGTCGTAGAGTTTTGCATGATGGGGTCTCATCCGAGGTCGAGCTTCAGACACGAGTCGGCGCCCGACAGCGACAACGCCCACCGCGCGCTCCCTGCGGAGTTTTGCCCCACGCTGCACGAAGGAGCGCTCGTCGTCTGCTGTGACAGGCGGCCATCGGGCGACGGACGCCCCTTCATCGGCCACTCTGCGAGGCGACGTCGGCCCTCTGGCTGAGCGGCCTGTGGACGAGCAGCCAGCCCTCGTCTGCTGTCAGCAGACCAAGCAGGAACGAGGCACGTAACAAAGGATGGAGAGAGCGCGCGGGAGCTGAGGCGCGCGACCAGCGTCGACCTGCTTGCGCTAGCGCCCTTTGTGTTGTGTTCGCCCGCGGCTGCCGTTGCTAAACGGTCGGGGAGCATCCTCACCTTGCTGCGAGCTGCTACGCCAGCAGCTACTTGTTGCCTCTCGCACTCAATTCATATCGAAGATTGACGCGATCCCGTCTGCGTGCTTCGGTACGGTTTGCGTCTAGCGGCGCATCGTTCAGGCCTTGCGCGATTCCGGCTGCGGGGACGCGTCACTAGGTGGGAATGGCGCGCTGCTGACCGCGCGGGCCAAGGCTGAGGGGATCGTCGGCCGAGGATGGACTTGCCGTCCCTAGAGGCCGTCGCCGTCCATCAGCAGCGGCCTTGTTGACGCTTTTGGCCGTCGAGCATTTCCCGACGACGGTCCCGCTAACAGCAGCCGGGATGGAGCGGGACCGGCCGCGGATACAGCGCAGGCCGCGCCCATCCATCACTTCTCCGGGCGCTCCAACGTTCTCCCCACCTATTGACCATCTGCCCGCTACCGGAGGTCGCAGCCGATCCACGCAGCTCGCTACTCTGTGATCCTGTCCTGGTACCGTGTACACGAGACCGGCACCGGGTCGTCCCACATGAGATGCTCAACAAGCCCGCTCTCGATATGCGACGGCGGCTGCTGGCGTCGGCGCGACGAGGGAGAGTTTGACCCGATAGCGCTCGCCCGACTCAGACACGCTGTCCGACCAGAAGCTGACACTTCGCTGCCTCACGAGGCGCCGTTGGGTCGGCCGCGGAAGATTCTGGCGTCCGGCAACAGGGACCGGCAGGCTGGCTCAGGCGCGACAGTCTGCGACGCTTTCAACCGGCGGTCCCCCTGTTATGGTGCGCGCAAGGCTGGTAAGGAGCATGGGATTTCAAGTGGGTGGACCGGACAGTCGGCGAGGCTGAAATGGGTCTTGCGGTCGGCGAGAGGGGGAGGGGGGCGTTTGGGAGCACTGCCAGCGTGCCTGCGGACGCCTGCCCTCGATGAGCAAAGGATCCCACGGGGTCATCAAGAGCGAGCTTCCTCAAAGGGAGGGTGACGGAGAGACCGACCGAGCCTCCAGCCCAAACACGGTCGTCCGCTTTGTCTTGCTGCGGTTGACAGGCGTGTTGGCGTCCTCGTGACCGACGGAACCGACCATGGACCCGTACGAGTCCGCTGATCGAGGCACGACCGGTCGAGGGCAAGCGGGTGGCTGTCAGTCGCGCAGGTGAGACAGATGCATGTCAGTCAGATGCGCGACGTCGAAGCGCAAGGAAGACCTCAGGGGACGCGAGGGGGGGGGGTTGAGGTTTCACCGTGAAGGAAGCTGATGCGTCCTGGACTTCGGCACCAGCGGTGGGCGTCCGAGCAGGTCGCTCCTCGGGCGCAGCTGCCGGAGGGGCGACCATGACGGGCGCAGCGAATCGCGTTCCCCACTTGACGATCCCCTTGAAGTTGGATCCTGACTTTTGCTTCTTGACTGTCCGGCGCGCGCTTGTCCGGCGAGCGAGCGACCGTTGGCGGCCAATCGGCGAAGATGGCTGATCCTGGGCTAGCGCCGCCGAGAGCCCGCTGCGGACGATCGGGGCCGTGTTCGACTGGACAATCGTGCGCTTGTACGACTGCGAACGACCGAGCTGACGGATCGACGACTGCCGGCGGGTGACGAGCGTCGAACGCTTCCTGGCGGGTGGCGGAGGCGGCGGGAAGGATGAAGCCAGCCGCAGCGGGGAGCCGAGCGTATTGTGCGGCGTGATCGGCTCGGGCGAGAAGAGCGCTGCAGTGGGCGTCGGGATGTCATCCGACGATGGCGAAGCACAGTACGGCACATGCGTGAAGGCTGCCGCTGGGATGACGACCCTTGGGCCGACAGGGCGCGTGAATTTCTGGCTGGATGACTCGCAGTCGGTGGGCATGGGCTGGGGCTTGGCCGCGACCGGCGTCGGCTCCTCCTCTGCCAGTGCGGCACTGGACCAGTCGTACTCGTCCGTGCTGAGCCGGAGGAGCGTCTTGCTGAAGTCGACCGTCTCTCGCTTCCAGTGAAGTTGAGGCGGGCCGGTGTCGTCGCGCACCGGAGCGTCCCCCGCGCCGTTCGCGGGGACGAGCGTCGGCGACGAAGGCAGAGGCGGGAGAGCCTGCTGACGGCGTTGATCGAGGATGGGCTCGGGCCGCCCAGTCAAGGCGAGGAGGGAGACCCTCAGCTGACGATTGAAGACGTCTTGGTCCGTCTCGCGACCACACGTGGCGTTGGCCGACAAAGTTGCCGTCGAGTTGGGGAAAAGGAGTGAGGGTCCACCAGCCAGACTGACGCCGGGTGCCTCGACGCCCAGGACCTGCCTGAGTTTCTTGGCCGACGTCGACCGGGAGGGGTTCGGAAAGGAGGGATAACGGTCCGTTGGCGTCCTCGAGAGGGGCAGACTCGTGGTCGCGGGTGATGCGTGCGGGGTGGTCGGCAGGTGAGACGAGTGCGACGACGATGACGAAGGCGGGGAGGGAGACGGACACCTTCGCAGCGTGAAGGAAGACCTGCTCGCGATCGGCCGGACGGTAGACGAGCTCGTCGTCGAGACAGGCGATGGGCCAACCGACTCCTCCGAAACGCGGCCGGCCGTGGTCGTTGAGGTCGAGCGAGACGACGCGCTGCTCGACAGCGACTCCGTCGATGAAGCCGACGATTTGCGGCGGTGGAGCGTCTCGAGCGCGCGCTTTGCGAGGCTGGTCTGGGAGCTCGGACGCCGAAGGGAGGTAAAAAGCGAACGAGTGGACGAGGGCGGCGGCGATGGCACTACAACAGGCATGCGTTCGTGTGTGCTGCGTGTCGAGGTGGCAGATGGGCACCGACTGTCGGTGGCAGCGGCCGTGAAGCGCGGGCGAGTGTTGCTCGGGTGCGGCGTTGCAAAGTCGAGGTCGGCGGCGGTAACCCAGGTCGGCTGCTGCTGCTGGGCTGCCGCTGCCTTGAGCGGGGACACGATAAGCGCGCGCAATGCCGGCAGAGACGACTTTTTTCGGAGAAGGATGCCACCGAGAAAGAGGCCGCGCTTGCGGCCGAAACTTCTCGTGCCGGCGATGTCGGCATCGCCCTTGCCGAAGAGCGAGGGCGACTCGAGCGGCAGCGTCGGCAGGCGATCCGTCAGGTCCTCGTCGTCCTGGTCATCGGCGTCGAGCGCGGTCGGGCTGAAGAGGTCTTTCAGCGGCGTCGACCGACTAGTTTCGATCTGAGACGACACGGCGACCCAGCCACTGGATCGGCTCGACGAACGGGAGCTGGAAGGAGAGGGCAAGGCGGAGCCGGCTTCGTCGTCGAGCAGCCACGGCATCGGGGACCTTCCACTTTCGACTTCCGCCCCGCCTAAGCTGGTGTACGACGCGCTGCGTGGGCGGGTCGACGTCGGACGTTGTCGCAAGTACATCGACCGCGAATGGCCGAGCGTGCGTGCCTGGTCACGCTCGTCTTGAGGAGGCGGTAACGGCAGCGATGACTGGGGTGCGGGGGATGGTCCCTCCGTGACCGGAGGCGGGGCCGGAGGAGAGCGAGGCGGCGCGCCCCGCGCCGGACTGACGGGCGACAGGCGCGTTGTCGAGTCGTTCGGCTGACGCGTCCACATGCGCGGCGGCGCGGGCAGTTGCGATCGCTCGTGCACCATTATGGGTGGGAGCGGGAGCGCAACCGAGGGCGGCGTGGCCAGAGGAGGGGGGATCGGCAGACGAGGCGGTCCGCGGACCGACCGACCGCGCTCGATAGACAAGCCGCCGCCGTGATTGAATGGGACGGGTCCGCCCTTGCGAGGCGTCGCGAGAGGAGAGGGCAGGGGACAGCCTCCGTCGTCGCTGTCGTCGTCATTACCTCCGTTGGCGAGAGGCGGCTGTGGCGAGTAGGCGCGAACAAAGGGGTGAGCCCGAGGGGATGGCGAGCGGGTGCGTCGAGCACCATCGGCGGGAGAGAGCGTCGCCATTGCGGGGGCGCTGCCAGGCAGACTGAAGACAGGAGCAGGAGACGATTTGAGGGTCAGCGCAGCTTGGCGAAGACGGTTTACAGATGCCGGTGGAGGAAGGCAACGCACTGTGTGTGATCGAAAAGCTGAGCGGGCGTCTGGACGAATGTATCCGTTCCAGCTGAATGTGACGGGCGCACTGGGGAGCAGGAAGGGAGGGTCAGTCGAGCATGCTTGAGCGGGTCGGATGCTGGCAGGGTTGCGACTGACGCCTGAGCCTAGCGCAGGTCGAGCTCGCGCGATGGAGTAAATTGAGGGTGGATATTCCGATGCGAAGCGAAGTGGGCGGTCCGACTGCGACCGTTACTGAGCGGGTTGCAGGGCGAGAGCGATGGCAAGCGTGCAACTGGGGGCGGCTGACTGGGAGGAAGGTGGCAAGGTGGTCGTAAAAGAGGAAGACCAGAGGGCATCGCTCTTGCTGCCTCGCGTTGCCTAATCGCAAATCCTGATCCCCCTCTGGAAGGAACTGGTACCCGAGGGTCCCCTATCGGCTGACGTTGAAGGGAGGAGGAAGGGGAGAAGGAGGGTGCCGGGGGAGGTGGACAGGGGGGGGGGGTCGAGCTGGCGAGCGAGGGACAAAGGGGTTGACCATCGAGGCCCAGCCCTTCGAGGCCATCAGGGAACGGCTACGACTGAACGGTCAGCGTGAGCAACTTGGGCAGGGAAGGAGTTATCGATGGGTCGGATGAGCCAGTCGAGGTCGACGAGGTCGAGGGATAGGGCAACAAGTGTAGACAGCCCGCAGCGTGCGCTCGAGCGCAGCGATCACGCTTCCGTCCCCCAGCTGCGCCCTGACCGCCTGCAGCCCACGACCAATTTCCTAGCCTACCCGACCCCTTCGCTCCTTTCTCCTCCTCCCACCCGCCCTATACAGAGACACATACACTCACACTCGCCGCCTACCGAATGGACAAGCAGCCGTCAAGGCCCTCGTCGCCCTTCTCGAGCGCATACACCGAGGCCGACGACGACGAGCCCGCAGAGTCCGTCCCTCTGCTCCTCGCGCGCGCGGTTGCAACCCCCTTTGTTGACGCCATGCTCCCCACGTCCTCAAACCGACAGCTTTCCAAGCGCCGAGCTCGAGGCGGCCCACTTTCGAGCGCGCTACCTCGAGATCTACCGCACGCTCCAAGACACCAAGGCTGAGCTCGGTCGGTCCTCCTCTCCTTTCTCGCTGCCTGCCGGACTGGAGATGACTGACACGCGCTGCTGCGGGTCGTTTGGCTGGACGACCGACAGATGACTTCCAAGCGTCGTCCAAGGAGCTCGAGGAGGAACTCGAGCGCGAGCTCGCGAGCACAGAATCGGTGCAAGCCGACCTCAGGGCTCGCGTCGGGCGCCTCGAAGGCGAGAAGGACGAATGGAAGGTGCGCCTGCCCGCTGTCGTCGCTTGGGCGCTGCCTGCCTCTGCTCGCTCTCCTGACCGGCTCATGCGAAGGGCTGACCGCCTTGCCATGCCACGACGCTACGTCACACGGCTTCTTGATGGGCACAGAACAAGTACCTGGCCGCCCAAAAGTCGCACAACCTGGCGCTCGGCTCGCTCCAGCGCGAGCTCGACGAGGTCGTGCGTCCTGCCCCTCCCCTCTTCCTCTCAAGCTTGGCCCGGCTGGCTGGCTGACCCCGCAAGGATCGTCGGCTGTATGCGACCTCTCCCCTCTTTCTCCGGACCCTCCGATGACGGAGCAGAAAGCCGAGAAGGAGCGCTATCGGACGTCGTTGCGGGACCTCGAGATGGGCGTCGACGACCTTGAGCGCAACGAGCGGTTCGTCCCTTCCTGCCGCCCCCCCCCTTGCCTCGGCGCTCGCTCCGACTGACTCGCTTCTTCCCCTTCTCCGCCCGACACGCGAATGCAGGATGGTCTCGAGCTCGCTGAACGACATGGAGGCCAGGTACAACCGAGCGATCGAGGACAAGACGCTGCTGGAGCAAGAACTGATCGGCAAGGTTCAGGTCGAGGAGGAGGTCCAACGGCTCAAGGACGAGATCAACGGTGCGTCTGGCCGGTGAGGAACTTGACGCTTGCTCGCGGGCGGCTGGAACTGATGGGTAGGGCGCCTCGTTGCTTCTGTGCGCGTACAGAGCTGTACACCGAGGTCGCTGTCCTCAAGCAGCAGCGTTTCCAGCCGCCTCCCTCGCCGACGCGCTCTGCCACGCCCCCGAGCGCGCGCGGAGGGCCAGCATCGCGGCCGTCCGGCTCGACTTCGTCGTCGTCACTCAATGGCCACACAGAACAGCAGCATCCGCTCATGAGCCCCGTCAAGGAATCCTCGAGGGAGCTGTCGATGTCGGACCTGACGTTCCTCGGCGACACGACTGGGCCGCACGCTGCTTCGACGTCCCCCTTCAAGCGCGACGAGGACGAAGGGGACGACGACGTACTTTCGCCGAGCCCATTCCATTCGGTCCTCTCCCCTTTACCCCCTCCACCTCCTCCTCCACCGCCGTCCGCCGCTTCCCGAGCCCTTCCTTCGTCCCCCCTGCCGCGGTCCACCTCGTCCCCTGCGTTCGCCCGGCTCGGCGCTGGATCACCCTCCCGACTCCCGCTCGTCCCAGGCTCCCCCTCAGCCCTCCCCAGATCGACCACCGCGCGCAACCTCAACGGCTCGCTCGCTCGTGCAGCAAACAATGGCCTCTCGTCCCCTCTCTCACCCGCCGGCGTTCGACCGCGCCAGCCGCTCGCCCCTCGTACGCTCAACCCCGCGACGGCGACGGCGAGCAACAGCACGCGGTCGCGGGGCGTCAAGATGGTCTCGGATCTTGGGGAGCGCGTGCGCACACTCCAGAGTAGAATCCAGACCCACCGCGATCCTACGCTGAGCAGCGGTGCGGCGGGCGCTCGACATAGAGCGCCCTCGTCGACGCCAGCTGGCCCGGCCGGCTCTTCGTCGTCGTCGTCTGCGTCGGGTCGGACGTCGAGCTCGCGCCCATCGTCGATGCTCCTCGACGGCCGACCGGGATCCGCAGCCGCTGCCAACCCGCGCATGCGCGCCTTGGCCGAGGAGACGGACGTTGGTGGCGGCCGGCGCAGCAGTGGCAGGGGTGGGCCGTTAAGCCCTGGGACACCGGGCACGCCAGGGACGAGCGACTGGGTGCTCGTCTCGGACGCCGAAAACTCGCCAACGCCTGCTTCGGGTAGCGCACCTCCCTCGCCGCCGCCGACCCAGCAGCAGCCAGCACCGAGGTCGAGCTTCTCGAGCGGCCTCAGACAGTCGATGCGGTCGTCATCATCCAAGGCTGCTGGCGCGTCCACGACGACGCTGCCTTCCCGGCCTGGGATCCCCTCGCCGCTAGGCGTCTCGCGGTCCGACCCACCGACCCGCCGTCCTTCCTCTCGCACAGGCGACCGCCCTTCTTCTCGCGCGGGCGACCGACCGTCCTCAAGGCTCGGCGAGCGGCCGTCCTCCTCCCTCGGCCAGAACCCGCCTCACGTCCGACCTGTGACGCCGTCCTCCCTGCCCGTCCCTCGACGCCAGTCGCTCTCGAGCTCGCGTCCTGCAAGCCCTGCGCTCGGCAGCAACCCGCCCTCGACGTCGACCATCGCGTTCCCCTCGACGTCCTTCACCTCTTCTTCCTCGTCCGGCAGGCTGCCGCCCATCTCTCACCCTCGCCCGCTCGGGACGACGACGACGCGCGCGGTCCGCCCACCATCGACGTTTGGCGGATCGTACGTCGACCCATCTCTCTCATCTTCCACTTCGTCCGCCCTCAAGCGATCGACTCGCCGGACGTCGCTTGTCGACTCTTCGATTCCTTCCCCACCGGCATCGTCCACCCTCCGACACCCAGCCCCACGTTCGTCCCTCGGCGCCTCCTCCTCGCGCTCCCGACCTGTCTCGGCTCCCGTCCCACCTCGAGACCCCCCGCCAGTCCCGACCGTCCCGAGCCACCTCGCAAGCAAGCGGCACGCCGTGCTCGTGCCCACAAGCCGGGTGGGGTTGGTTGGGAGGAAGAGGAGCTCGACGGGCGGGTCCGAGGGTCAGCTGATGAATGGCGGCGGTGGGCATCGGCCATGAGGCGCGGACCGGAGATGACGGAATGATGGGCATGTGCTTGCGTCGGACGTTCAAGCGGGGGGGGGGGCAGGTGTCAGCCAGCGGAGTCGCTGCAAGTCAGCCGTATGCCGCAGCATGCGCGCCAGGAGCCGGGCGTCGACAATGCCAGCCCGAGGGATGCGCAATATTCATTGTCGCTCATTGCGGGCGCGATTGGAAGCCGGCGAGAATCGACTCCTTGAGCTGTTGGGGCGGGCGCAGGGTAGTCAGGGGAGGGGCGGACGCAGGGTAGTCAGGAAAAAGGAGAGCGTCAGCGAAATGAGAGAGCGGCGCACGCCGCCGGCTGACCAGCCCAGCTTCAGGGGATCGCAAGAGACGCACCTTTGGGCTGATCTCCTTGCCGCCGTCGAGGAAGTAGCTCTGGAAGACCTCGCGCGCGACGACGGCGTCCTCGAGCGTGCCGAGGACCTGGCCGTCAAACTCGACGGCGAGGCCGCGCCCGTTGGATAGCTTGACGAGCAGAAGCTCGGACCCTTTGGGGGCGGAGCGCGAGGGGAAGAAGGTCTTGAACGTGTTGAGCGAGTTAGAGGCGCGCTGTGGACGAGGGAAGAAGGGAGAGGTGGATCGTCAGCGACGGCGCGGCTCAGTCGACGGGGTAGGTGAGGCGCGAAAGAAGGGGAGATGAGGGGGGAGGGGACGCACCTCAGCCTCTTCGTCTGACAGCTGGCCGGCCTTGGTCAGGCTCTTGAGCCGACCTTGGACGGCGCGGACAAGACCGTCGCGCAAGTGCGCGAAGTCGGTGTTGCGCGCGGGGACTGGACGTGGAGGGAAAGCGGAGGACAGAGGAGCGTCAGCGCGCTGAGGTAGACTGGAACGAAGCGCAGCGTGGTCTACTACCCGGACAGGCCAGCGAGGGAGTCAGGCGGACGCACCTATGCGCATCGCACACGGCTCACCACCAGCGAGGAACTGGCCCATCAAGACCTCGCCTCCCATCCCCTCCTTGCCCCAGCCCGGCGCGTCGGGCGCGACGTAGAACCCCGCCGAGTAGACCTTGACGCGGAGGAACGAGACGGTTCGGACGCCGAGGCCTACGAGGGCGAGTTCGGAGGACGTCGAGAGAGGAGAGAGGGAGAGGGGGAAGGGGATCGAAGTCGATGGGTCGACTGTGCGCAGGCGCCGAGGGGCGGGGGGATGGTCGCGAGGGTCAGCTTCGATGGGCAGACGCGCGGGCAGACAGAGACCAGCCGGGACAGGACGGGAGATGTCAAACCTAGGATAGTCGGGTCAGCAGCTGGCGCGTCGAGATTGAGCTGTGCGGCGAGCAGAGGCGAGGTCGAGGTGGGCCAGAGCGTCGTGTCTGTTCATCGAGGGACAAGTCGACCGACCGTCCGCGTCAGCCTCTTTGGCGCAGGACTCGCCTTCGACGCAACGCAAGTGCAAAGCGCAAGCACGACGGACCTTGACCCAGGCTGTATGCTGTCAATCCGACGACTCCCGCACCGAGCAGGGCAGCGAACACGGCCGACCTCCCAGACGGCGGCGTTGGCAGGGCCCGGCGCGAGGAGGGAGTTGAGCTGCCCATCGACCTCCGGCCGACGGCGGCGAACGACGTGGCGGTGGGCTTGACGGCAGACGGGGATCCTGCCGGGAGGGCGAGGCGGAGCGCGGATCGAGAGGCCATCTCCCAAAGGTGTAGGTGAGGATGAAAAGAGTATTGAGGGGGGGGGGAGGGGTGGGTGTGATGATGGTCAGCACGAGGTGGGCTGAATGGGCGCGCGCGTCGGCTGTACAGCGCGATCAACGACGGGCGTCGCCTCTCTCCGTAATCGTCCTGGCATGACGAGATCGGGACGAGCATGCACGGCGCACAGGCGAGAAGCGACGGCCACAGCGCAACAGGGACAAAAGGGGGCGTCTATAAGGTAGGCTGGTCTTAGAACGGGGCTGCTGGTACAGTCAAGGAGAGAGCGAGGCGCTGCGGGCAAGAGAGGAGAGCAAAGATAGAAGCGAAGGCAAGTTCTGTAGACCAAAGCGTCGGTCGTGGACGTTCTGAAAGGAAAAAAAAGAAAGGAGAGCGCAAGCGACGCGAGGATACTTGGTGGTGCACAGGACAGGCAGGCCGAGGCCGAGCGGAAGGAGGTCGGCCCGACGACGAGATAGTGTCTGTAGGGGAGGTGGGATAAGGTAGACGGCAAGGTGAACGAACGACAGGGTCGTATGAATGTCGGAGGGGAGAGGGCAGGTCGAAGGAGCGATGGGTGAGGAAATGGAGGAGGGGATGCCGGCGAAAGGATAGGAAAGAGGACGCGTGAGCAAGGGCGAGCCGGCTGCTGCTGTCGGATCGCATGCGGGGGAGAGCGCGCCAGGTCAGCTTGACGACGATCAAGGCTGATAGAGGAATCGAGAGCACGCGCGCGCAACTGACTGAGACGGACCAGGGGCACGGGGAGGGTTGGGAGAGGCGGAGGCGAAAGGCTCGCTGACCGAGGGCGAGACCACGACCAAGGAGCGCGCTACGCGCCGAGGCGCGCGGGACTGGCGATGCTGGCTCTTGGACGAGCGACTGAGAGGCTGCAGACCGGCTGCAATGCAACGAGAGGACGCCTTGCTTGGACTCGGTCAGCTGCAAGCCGAGCGAAGGACAGACGAGCAAAGACAAGGCGAGGGAGACGCACCTCGCTCGGGGAGGCCGTCCATCGCGTCTCACTCTTCCTCTCCACCCCTTGCTAGCTCCCCGCGCGAGCCGTGGCCTTTACTGGTCGTCGGCGATGCCGTATCCCCCGAGCGCCCTCAGCCAGCAGAGGACGAGCAGCCAGAACAGGCTGACGTAGAGGACGTTTGCGACGCGCTGTCTCGACCACCGCTTGCCTGCCCTGCCGGCGCCGGCGCTCGACCCGCCGAGCTCGAGCTCCGGGTTGGACCGCGGCTTGCCCCCCGGGGCGCGGGACAAGGGGGGGAAGGGGAAGGCGGGGAAGGTCCCTCCGTTCTGGGCGAGGTCGAGCTCGGCCGCTGACCGGATGTTGGACGGCTTGCGCGGGAGCTTGGGGTTGTCGAGCGCGCTGCTGCCCGAGGCGACCGACGAGGACGACGACGACGACGAGCCGAAGAGGGAGGAAGGGAGCCACGAGGTGCGCGAGCCGGTCGAAGGGGACGAGGCTGAGGGCGAGGGCAGGCCAGGGTCGGCCCGGAGGGAGGACGGGTAAAGGGACGACAGCAAGGCCGGCATCTGGCTCGAGTCTCTCTGGGGTCGTGAGGTTGGCGGAGAAGAAATGGACGGAGGGCTAGGGTGGGAAGGTCCAAGGGGCAGGCAGGTAGAGGGAGGAGGGCAAACCGACGACCGACGCGCCGCGCGGGAGTCTCGAGCTCAACCGTGCGTCTCGGTCGACTTTGCGCACATCTTCGTCGAGCGCACGTCGGCGGCTCAAGAGAGGCTCTGCACACGTCAAAGCGCTAAGAGAGGCAAAGGGGGTGTCATGAAACGTCGTGTCTCCGTCAAACGATGCTAGCTGCTGCACGCGCTGCCGCTACAAGTGCTCGCCCTCGCCGCCCCCCACCGGCGGCGTCGTCGTCATCGGCCGCCCCTCCAATCCGGGCGCCATCCCCCCGGCCACCATCCCCTCTGAGCCAATCACGAGGCCCTCGTAAACGCTCGTCTTGGGCAGGCCAAAGAACCTCCCAGGCTCCTCGTCCTCCTCGTCCCGAAACAGCCCGCCGACGTGCTCGACCAGCAGCCGCCGACGCTCCATCGCCGTCCGGACCGTCGCCATCAGCAGCCGCTGCTGCTCGCGCTCCTTGTCGTCCCGCTCCTTCTCCTTGGCCGAGATGCGCACGCTCGTCCCGGGCGCGAGCGTCCCCTGCCGCCGCTTCTGCTGGCGGGCGGCGATCTTCTGACGCTTGGCCCAGGCCGACTCGAGCGTCCGGTCCAACCCGTCGAGGCACTGCTGGTACTCGGCAAAGGCGAGCCGGTCCTTGGCGATCGAGAGCAAGACCGCCTTGCGCGCCGTGTTGGTCGCCGCCTGCGCTGCGAGCAGCTTCTGGCACTGGCGGAGCGAGGTCGAGATCTCGTCGTCGGCCCGCTGGGACCAGTCGATCTGTGGGGGACGCGAGGGCAAGCGGGTCCGGGAAGGGATCCGAAAGGAAGCAGCAGTCAGCGAAACAAGGAGAGAGGCAGTTGAGATGAGGAGGGAAGCGGAGCACAAGGAAGCGGGAGGGTCCGAAAGGAGGAAACGAAACGCACCGGCTCGTCCCCGAGCAGCCCGACGAGCTGCAGCTCCTTCCTGACCCTCTCCTCCAGCCTGCCCACGCTCCCGTCCTCCTTGCCTTCTCTCTCCCTCTCCCCCGCTCCCCCACTTCCTCCCCCGACAGGAAACTCCAACCGCTCCCCCTTGGCATCCAGCAAGCCACCGACCACCCGCTCCGAGACGGGTCCGAGCGAGCGCGACTCGTCGACGAGCACCTCCTCGGAGAGCGCCTCGAGCGGGTCAAACGCGTAGTCTGCTCGGCGAGGACGGTACGACGCTTGGGCCTGCGCTGCTGCCGCCGCCGCGGGTGTCGTCGAGCTTGACCCTGCCGGCGCTGGCATCGTGGCGGAGGAGGACGGGTCGGCCGAGCTGCCGGCGCCGCCGTTGACCGCCGGCGGGGGGGCGAGTGGCAAGATCGGGGGTGGGACGTAGGGCAAGCCGAGCGCAACCATGCGGTCCTCCTCTGCAAACTGGTGGGTCCAGTGCTGACCGAGCGGGGGGACGATGTAAGGCTCGAGGTCCTCGTCCTTGTAGCCCTTGAGGAAGGCCAGGTCCTCCTCCCCGACACCGCGCGTGAACGCCTCGGCCGCGGTGAGGAACGTCGCGAACGCGAGCTGGGTCGGCGGGGCTTTCGCCTGGGTGAAGTCGTCCTGGACCTCGGACTGGGTGAGGGGGAGCGAGGGGAGCGGAGCGGGCAGGGCCGGTCGGGGTGGGACGAGCGATCGGGTTTGAAGCGGCAGGCGGAAGTCGATGATCGACCCGAGGGAGGGAGCGGGGGCATGCAGGTTCGCTGCTGCTGGAGGAGCAGCAGCAGCAGCAGGGAGAGGAGGGTGGTCAGGAAGTGGGGTAGGAGCAGCGGTAGGCGGCGAGTTAGCCCGTGTTGCCGACGAGATGGACAGCTTGATCTTGGGGACGACGACGACGGTCGGCGCGGCGGCCGACCCCCCTGGAGGCTGGGGCGTCGTCGCCGCCTTCTTGCGGTCGACGGCCGTCGCAGGGCCGGGTGTGGGCGTCCGTTGGTTGACCGCCGAGCCCGCTCCCGATGGGCCAGGCGGCGGCGGCGGCGGCGGCGTCTGCGCCCTCCCAGCCGTCGCGGTGGCTGCGGCGGCCGAAGGCTCCCGACTCGCCCGCTCCTTCTTCTTGAACTTTGGTAGCTCGTCCTTCCTCCCCCCTCCGGCCGGCACCGCAGGACCGGAAGGCGCAGCCGCAGCAGCAGCAGTTGACGGAGCAGGTGTCGGCCTATCCTTCTTGCGCTCCGGGCCCGAACCCTCCTCGCCGTCCGAGATCACCTGGCCAGCCGCCCGCTTGCGCTTCTTCTTGTCCTTGCCAGCGGCGGCGGCGGCGGCGGCGGCGGTGGCGAGCGCAGGCGGTGGCTCCTTGTCCTTCTTGGTTCCCGCCGCCTTCTTGTCCTTGTCCTTGGTCGTCGACCCCTGTTTGGGAGGCTTGGCAGCAGCAGCGAGCGCAACCCCTGCGGAGGACGTGTCCGACGGCTCTGCCTCGGCTTCGACGTCGTCGTCGTCTCCTTCGTCCTCGTCCTCGTCCTCGTCGTCGGGGTCCGAGAGGGAGCCGTTGGACCCCCCGATGGAAGGGGGCGCCGCTGGTGGAGCTGGGGGTTGAGGGAAGGGGAGCGAGCGCGGTTGGGTCGTCGGGGTCGACGGCTTGGACCCGTTGGAAGGGACCGGGGTCAGAGGCGAGCCGGTGCCGGTGATGAGGGACGGCGTCGTCGCTGGCGGCGGCGGCGGCGGTCACGGGGACGTGTAGCGGGGTCAGCGGGAAGGGCCTTGCAGAGGCACGAGGGCAAGATACAAGAGCGAAGGGCACAAGAAGAACGAGGGAGCGGAGGGGACAGTGCTGGTGGAGGACGAACCTCGCTCGACCTTGACGCCCGAGCCAGTGCCGCCCGCTGCCTTGGTCGGGGTCCCGACCCTGGCCGACCCCGCCCGGTCGCGCTTGTCGTCCTTCCTCCCTCCTCCTCCAGCGCCAGCGCCAGCGCCAGCCTTGGCCGGCTTGCCCTCGCGTTCGCGCTCGACGAGGGCCTCGACCTGGGCGCGGGCGCGGACGACGGCGGCCTGTTTGAGCCGGGCGTGCGAGGCGAGGGCCTGGAGGGTGGTTTGGAGCTGGACGACGGTGCCGATGGTCGGGGTGATGGAGGCCGAGGTCGACGGGGAGAGGAGGGGGATGAGGAGCGGGGTGTAGGGCGGTGGAGGATCCATCTGAGTGATGGGTGGAGGGGGTTGGGCTATGGGAGGGGCTCGAGAGAGAGAGAGAGAGGAGGGGCGCGTCGTCGGGAGGAGCGGACGGGTCGGATGCATCTTGACAGGGCAGGCCCACGACCCGACCCCGTCTACCTGCATCGGCTAACCCTCCCTGCTGCCACCACCACCAACCCTCCCCACCTCCCTCCCCTCCCCAAGACACCCTCACACGACCATGCGTCCCTCGCCTCGGCTCTGCTCCAAGGCCTCCCGCTTCCAGCTCAGCTCAAAACACGCCAACAAGGACTACTACAAGGGTCCCGTCCTCTGGCCCTTGCCTCTCCCTGTCCTCTCCCTCCCTGCTGACACGCCTCCCTCCTCCCAACCCCAGGCCGCCGGCAATCCCACCCAGACGGCATCGGCTACCGGACAGGTCCCCCAGGCGCCTTCGTCGGGCACAAGTCAATCTTCAAGGTCGACGACACCAAGGCGCGCGTCTTTGTCGGCCCCCTGTTCAAGGCTGACGGCAGCAGCGAGTTTGCGTTTAGCCAGGTGCGTGCGTGCGTGCGTGTGTGCGCTTGGGACTGGGTGGGTGTTCGGCTCGACGGCTTGGCGCGTTGGTCTTTGACTTGGGTCGTCTTCGGGAGAAGAAGAGGTGGGGCGGATAGGGAGAGGGGCGATGGGCGATGGCACCAGAGGCAAAGGGGCGAGGCGAAGGGGACCCCGGGTCAAGCCGAGTGCTGCACGGCTCAGGCTCAGGCTCAGCTCGGAGAGCGCTCGTCCCTTTCGCCCTTTAATCGCGGGAGTAAGGGGGGGGGGACGGTGCACATCGCGCTCTACTCACACCTTTGGCGCTGGCATTCGAGGGCTCGCCGGGATTAAGGGGGGGGGGGAGCCTCGTCCAGCTGGACTGGGACGTGAGCGCGTGCGCGCGCCCGCGCGGGTCGAACGCGAGTTGCGCTGAACGGCTGCTTGCGTCGTCTTTGGCGGCGGCGGCGGCGGTGGTGGTGGTCGTCATCATCATCGTCGTCGTGATGGGTGATGGGTGATGGGGGTGATGGGTGAAGGAACGTGGGAGGGTTCGGGGAGGGAAGGAGACCAAGGGTGGGAGGGGGGTGGGGGCCTTCACGACTCGACTCGTCCATCTTCTTACCTCTCCCTCCGTCCTTATGCTCACCCCCCCCGCCCCCCTTTCTTTATCTCTCTCCAACCAAAACCCAGCTCAAACCTTTCGCTTCGGCCAAGACCCCGCCCGCCGCAGGCTACCCCTGGGGACTCCCGGGCAACCCGACGCGCCGGGTCGAGTGGTACGCCCAGATGTCGGAGGACCTGCGTAAGCTCGGGCCTGGCGGGGGTAGGGGGAAGGCGGAGGACGGGGGGCTCGTGGGGGTCGCGGAGGCTGGTGGACCGAGGGCCGAGGGCGAGGGTGAGGGCAGGGTATGAACATTCACGTGTACCCCCCCTCCCCCCTCACGCTTTCTTGCTTCTGGAAAGGGGGTTCGTCCAAGCCACCCCCCCCCCCCAACCTTTTGCAACCTCTCCCCGGTCAGGACAGCCCACTCGCTGCACGCCGTTGCGCTGAGAGAGCGAGCGAGCGAGCGAGCGAGAAAGAGGAGAGGAGAAGGGGGGGGGGGGCGAACGAGGTGTCCAAATAAAGGTTAGTGGAGGGGGGACGCTTCCCGGCTGGCTTCGACCGACCCCTCGACATTCGACCCGACGGCCGGCCTGAGCTAGCCTCTTCACTCACACACACACGCACCCTCTCACCCTCCTTTGCCTTTACCCTCTCTCACGCGCGCTCGCGCTCTCTCTCTCTCTCTCTCTCTCTCTCTCTCTCTCTCTCCTTCGCTTGCGCTTGCGCGCGCGCGCGCCTTGGCTTGGACTTTGGAGAAAGGAGTCAGGGTGGACGGACCGGACCAGCAAAGGGGTGGGGTTTCGCGGTGAAGCAAAGAAGGCGGAGGAAGGGAGGGAGGGAGGGAGGGGAGGGGGTATAGTGGGCATCTGCATTGCGAGAGGGGAGGACCGGGCGCGAGAAGGAGGACGTAAAGGAGGGAGGGTGGGAGGTGGTGTGTGTGTGTGTGTGTGTGTGTGTGTGTGTGTATGTGTATGTGGCGGAGGGGGGGAGGGGGGAGAAGGGGAAGGGGACAACAGCAAGACTCTGGACTATTGGCGCTTTGGAAGGACGGGACGCGCGCGGGAGGGGAAGGGGGGGGGGGGAGAGAGGGGGGAGGAGGAAGAAGGGGAGGGGAAGGGGCAAGGAGGGCTCAGCCGTTGATGGCCTTGGACCGACCGAGGCGCTGTGCATCCGCGCGGGTCGGGTTTGAAAGGCGGGGGTTGGGGGAGGAAAGGGTGGGTCGGGAGGTTAGCGAGACTCGCTCTTTGGTTGGATGATCCCCCCCCCCCTCCCCCCCTTCTTCTTCCTCCTCTCCCCAGAGCCGGAAGAGACACCGCGCGCGCGCACGCGGGGGGAGGGGGGGGGATTCTCCACAGCGGACCTCCTCCCCCCCCCCCCTCTCTCTCTCCACCCCTCGCCCTTTCCTGCTTTCTCGGCCACGTTTGAACCCCCTCCCCCTCCCGCCCCTTGGTCTACTCCCGAGGACCTCCTCCAGCGGCCCCCGCCGTCCTTCCTTCCTTCCTTCCTTCCCTCCACGGAAAGCTCACACCGAAACAGCGAGAGCGCGCGCGCGCGCGCGAGTGGGGAGAAGGGGCACCGACAAGGGACCCGACAAGAGGGGGAGGGCGGGGGGGGGGGGGCGCAACAGGCGGGGGAGGGCGGGAAAAGGACCCCGACAAGGCAAGGAAAGGAGGAGAAGGAAAAAAACGGGGGGGGGGGACGGCACCTTCTTGATGCGCTGGAGCTTCTTGGCCGAGGTGCGGGCGGCGAGCTCGGCCAGCCGGTGCTTCTCCTCGATCCGGTCCTTGCGCTCCTTGTGCGCTTGCTTCTTGCTGGGTTTGGGGTTGGTTGGTTGGTTGGTTGGTTGGTTATGTGTGCGCAGGTGGTTTTTTTGTCGGTGTTGACCGGGGGGGGGGGGGGAAGGAGGAGGAAGGGGGGAATGGGTGGGGAGAAACAAGGAGGGGGGGGTAGTTCAATCAGTCAGTCAGTCAGTCAGTCGTCGACTTGTCTGTCTCTCTGTCTACCGACGAGACCTTCCGAGAACGCTGAAAGAGAGGAGGACGAGGACGAGGAGAAGGAGGGGGCGATGCGCTGTCCCCTTGAAAGCCAGCCAACGCCAACGACGTGAGTCTGAAGGCTGGGTGTGAGAGGTCCAGGAGGAGACGGGCGGGGCGAGGCGGGGCGCGGTGGGGGGAGGCGAAGGGAAAGAGTGGCTGGTGATGATGCAGGAAGTAAAAGGGGAGGAGCGCATGTGCATGCCCCTCCCCCTCCTTCCTTCCTCCTTCCTTCCTCCTTGCTTCCTCCCCTCCGCTCCGCCCCATCCACTCCGCCCGCCAGGCTTCCGTGCGCGTCCAAACGCTGCCAGAAGGGGCGTGCGTTTGCGTTGGGGATGGATTGAGAGATGGGGCACTTGAGCGGACGCCGCCGTGGTGGGTGGGTTGGGTGGGTGGGAGCCGAGCGAGGGCCGGGCCAGGGACGGATGGACAGACGGGCGAGCGAGCGAGAAATGAAGGACATCTCCCCCCCCCCCCTACCCAAACCGCCCCGCCCACCCGGGCTGACCCCTCCTTCGTCGTCGTCGAGGAGATTCGAGCCGCGCCGAGCCGAGCGACAAAAGGGGGTTAGGGGAAGAAAGGGGGGAGGGGGCGGAACGAGGTCGTCGAGCAACCCAAACCGAACCGAAGCGCCCACGACACAAAGACGAACTCACCGCTCCGCCTCGCGTTCCTTGTCCTCCTTGAGCTCGCGCTCGAGCGCCTTGACCGCCTCGGCCTTGGTGCGCTGCTCGGCCCGGACGTCCCAGGCCGTCTTGACGCCTTTGGGGAGGTGGGTGCGGCTGCGGTGCGGGTGGGTGGGTGGAAGGAGTGTTGAAGGGGAGGGGAGGGAGAGAGACGGACGGGGGAGGAGACGAGGGAGGGGGAGGTGTAGGGTCAGGGGGAGGGGTAGAAGGTCAGAGGGAGGGGAGGGGATCGATGTCAGCCCGTCCGCCAGCGACGAGGAAAGCAGACGAAGCGAGTCCAAGTGTGTGTAGCGGACCGGGTGGCCGTCTTTGGCTCCTTCCAGAACTGGCGCGAGGTGAGGGGTGAGGGCGGTCAGGTCAGGTCAGGCCAGACCGAGCACAGCGAGACAGAGGACCCCAACCTTGCCCGAGACCCGACCCGCTGAGGTCTGCTTGAGGGTGGCTTGAGGTTGAGGATCGGACGACGACATGGTGTCAAGGGGAGGGTGGCTGGTGTAGGGGAAGGCAGTCGAGACGGGCCACCGTGCGCAGCTCCCCCTTCCTTGTCCAGTCGAGCCAAATTTCGGCCCTCCACCTTTGACCTGGACCCTCCCCTAACCCCTACCCCATCCCACCCTCACCACCTCAACCATGGGCAAGGCAAAGAAGACGCGCAAGTTTGCCGCCGTCAAGCGCATGCTCAACCCAGCCGACCCAAGGCTGTCGGTCCTCTCCTCCCCTCTCCAACCCGTGGGCTTCTGGCTGACACGGTGGCTCTTGCCTGACGGAACCGACGACGAGCAGCAAGGCCAACGCCGACAAGGCCTTCAAGCGCAAGCAGGAGGACAAGGAGGCTGAGAAGCGCGTCGTGTGAGTTCTGCTCCCCCCGTCCCCTCTTGGTCGTCGCTCCTCTCGATCGAGGAGGCCGCTCTCGCTCCCCGTGGGCAGCTTGGGAGGGAGCTCGAGCTCGACCAGCGAGGGAAGGGCCACCTCGGATGAGGACCTGCCTGCCGGTCCTCAACGCCTCCCTTCTACCCACTCTCGCCTGCTCACCCTTCCGCTTCCCGCTGCTGTCCGCCTCTTCTCACTTGCGCTGATCACCTCCCTCTCCCCTTTCGAACCCACCCCCCCTCCACAAGTCAATCGGCCCCGGCCAACCTGTTCCTCTCGCACAACCCCTCGCTCGGCCCACCCTACCGCGTCCTCGTCGACACAAACTTCATCAACCACTCTTTGCAGAACAAGCTCGAGCTCGTGCAGGGCATGATGGACTGCCTGTTTGCAAAGTGTGCGTGTTGGGGATGGGTCGTCTTGTTGTGTGTGTGTGTGGGGCCGCGGGGGGGGGGGCGTGTCTTGCCCCTTCTCTCTCTCTCTCTCCCCCCTCTCCCTCCCTCCTAACTCCCCGCGCTTTTTGGGGGCTCTTGCTCGACTGGAAGGACGTCTTGCGCGCGCGCGACAGTTCGCACGAGGGCTTTCGCGACCCGGGGAAGGGGGCGAGAGGGCGCCTCGCCGTCCCAAGCCAAAGCCAGTCACCCACCCAATCGCTGACACTGTCATTCCCCTCCCCTCCCGACCGACCCAACGCCAGGCATCCCGACCATCACCGACTGCGTCATGGCCGAGCTCGAGAAGCTCGGGCCAAAGTACCGGATGGCGCTCAAGTGAGAGGACGAAAGACCCCCTCCCCGGCCCCCCCTTTTCGCTTCCCCCTCCCCTCTCGACTTTCCCTCCCTTCTTCGAGTCGACTTCCGCGCCCCGCTGCAAACCCTCTTTCTGCGCGCCGGTCCGACTGACTCGTCGTTCTCCCGCCTCCTTGCCTTTGCCCCCCCGCCCTCCTCGCCCAAAGAATCGCCCGCGACCCCCGGTTCGACCGCCTCCCCTGCTCGCACCGCGGCACGTACGCCGACGACTGCCTCGTCTCGCGCGTGTCCGTCTCGAAGTGCTACATCGTCGCGACGTGCGACCGCGACTTGCGCAGGCGGATCAGGAAGGTCCCAGGCGTGCCCCTCATGTACATCGTCAGTCGGCGGTATCAGATTGAGCGGTTGCCGGACGGAGGGGTGCGTTGCCCTTGCTTCCTCGTCGTCGTCGTCGTCGTCGTCGCCTCCTGTCTTCGTTTTTTTGTTTCGCTCCTGTTTCTCTTTCCTTCCCGTCCCCTCCCGCCATCCCTCCCCCACCCCACCCTCCTTATTCGCCCTCCCGAGAGGCGCTCAACCTCGATCCGTCCCTCGCTCGGTCGTTGGCTGACCCGTCCCTCTCCTCTCCCTCCTTGCTTCCCCTCGACCCCCCACCCCCCACCCTCCTCGCCCAGGCCCCCGCATAGGCCACACCCCTCCTCCCCTCGGTCCTTCCTCCCCCCTCCGGCTGCGTACACGTCGTCCTTTTCTTCCTTCAACTCTCCCGTCAGCCGGACCGCTCTCCTTTTTTTTTTCTTTTCTTCCCTCCTTCCTTCCCCATCTGCTGGCTCGCCTCCTTCCCACCCCATGCGTGAGACGCTATCCATGTACCAACCCATTCCCTTGTTCCCCTTGCTCCCCTTCTCCCTTCTACCCCTTCCCCACCCCCCCCCCCCCCCCCCCCCCCCCCCGGGGATGGGGGGGGGGGCGGGCAAACCCACGTGAAGAGGCGGGGGGGGGGGGGGGGGGGGGGGGGGGGGGGGGGGGGGGGGGGGGGGGGGGGGGGGGGGGGGGTAGAAGGTCAGAGGGAGGGGAGGGGATCGATGTCAGCCCGTCCGCCAGCGACGAGGAAAGCAGACGAAGCGAGTCCAAGTGTGTGTAG